>WNGS01049997.1:0-18403 GCA_020271785.1 Procambarus virginalis
TGTGCCCGTGTCGGTCCTGGCCCCTGGCCCATGTGCCTTGACCCCTGGCCCGTGTGTCCTGGCCCGTGTGCCCTGGCCGGTGTCCTGGCCCGTGTGTCCTGGCCTGTGTGCCCTGGCCCGTGTGCCCTGGCCCCTGGCCCGTGTGTCCTGGCCCGTGTGCCCTGGCCCCTGGCCCGTGTGCCCTGGCCCGTGTGCCCTGGCCCGTGTGCCCTGGCCCGTGTCCTGGCCCGTGTGCCCTGGCCCGTGTGCCCTGGCCCCTGGCCCGTGTGCCCTGGCCCCTGGCCCGTGTGCCCTGGCCCCTGGCCTGTGTGTCCTGGCCCGTGTGCCCTGGCCCCTGGCCCGTGTGTCCTGGCCCCTGGCCCGTGTGCCCTGGCCCCTGGCCCGTGTGCCCTGGCCCCTGGCCCGTGTGCCCTGGCCCGTGTGTCCTGGCCCGTGTGTCCTGGCCCGTGTGTCCTGGCCCGTGTGCCCTGGCCCGTGTGCCCTGGCCCGTGTGTCCTGGCCCCTGGCCCGTGTGCCCTGGCCCCTGGCCCGTGTGCCCTGCCCCTGGCCCGTGTGCCCTGGCCCCTGGCCCGTGTGTCCTGGCCTGTGTGCCCTGGCCCGTGTGCCCTGGCCCGTGTGCCCTGGCCCCTGGCCCGTGTGTCCTGGCCCGTGTGCCCTGGCCCGTGTGTCCTGGCCCGTGTGCCCTGGCCCGTGTGCCCTGGCCCCTGGCCCGTGTGTCCTGGCCGGTGTGTCCTGGCCCGTGTACAGGTGTCTGTCCTGGCCCCTGGCCCATGTGTCTTGACCCCTGGCCCGTGTGTCCTGGCCCGTGTGCCCTGGCCGGTGTCCTGGCCCGTGTGCCCTGGCCCGTGTGCCCTGGCCCCTGGTCCGTGTGTCTTGGCCCGTGTGCCCTGGCCCCTGGCCCGTGTGCCCTGGCCCCTGGCCCGTGTGCCCTGGCCCGTGTGCCATGGTCCGTGTGCCCTGGCCCGTGTGCCCTGGCCCGTGTGCCCTGGCCCCTGGCCCGTGTCCTAGCCCGTGTGCCCTGGCCCGTGTGTCCTGGCCCGTGTGCCCTGGCCCGTGTGCCCTGGCCCCTGGCCCGTGTGCCCTGGCCGGTGTGTCCTGGCCCGTGTACAGGTCTGTCCTGGCCCATGTGTCTTGACCCCCTGGCCCGTGTGTCCTGGCCCCTGGCCCGTGTACTGGTCTGTCCTTCCCGTGTACAGGTGTCTGTCCTGGCCCGTGTACAGGTGGTCCACCTTCAGGCAGGTGTGGGTGGACTGTGAATTGAGCGTCATTTTGCGGTCACGAGACCTTCCCCACCCCAGAAGGATAGATGACCATCACTCTACCTTCTATCCCTGGCGCGGACCCTAGAGAGGTCCCATTCACCCCTTGTAGCCTATCAGGACGGGTCCCCTATCTTAAGCCCCGCTCGGTCTCCCTGGCAGCCTTCTACTGCTTCCCAGTCTGTGATAGTGTGTGCTCTAGTACCCTGCCTTCCTTGACCCATTGCCTTCCACCTACAGGGAAGGCTTGAGCTCGCTGTCCCCCTACTGTCTTGAAGTCTCCTGTTCTTGGACACATTTGCACAGCCATTTCTGCGATTGGAAGCTGTTTATAGACGTGTCGAATAGTGATAATGTGTTTAGCTTCTCCATTAATTTTCGTGACTGTACCATCATGTGCCACTTCCTGCCTCTCCACCCACAGAGTATTTTTATGGCGGAACATAATGCAGTTTTATTTGCTCTTAAGACTCCGTTTCATGCGACAAAATTCGTTTCTTAGTGTAGTTGAGTGAGGCAGCGGTGTGAGCCTCGGTATATGGTGGTCAATTTGTGGTGAGTTCCCAGGCATATTGGTGGTGTAAGATGTGAGGGACGGTGATGTTATAGTGTGTGTGTGTGTTCCTGCTCTTCTCTCACCCCAGGAGTGACCTCACGTGGCTCTCTCCCTACTTCCTCATAACCGGGTCCCTTCCATTGGTGTGTAACCCAGTGTTGGAGACTTGTGGCACCCGTGATGCTGGCACACTTGTGGCACCCGTGATGCTGGCACTGTTGTGGCACCCGTGATGCTGGCACATTGTTGTTGTGGCACCCGTGATGCTGGCTGTTTACCTACTGTCCTCCCTTCCATCCACTGTTCCGTCCCCACTTGCCGTACCGTGACGGGGGCTGGCCCTCCCCAGGCGGGGAGAGCATTAGTGACTGGTGATTACTCTCGCCTGTAAAGTTCCCAGTATTGCCCGTCGCGGACCCAAGCCAGGCGCATGTGTCATATTGCGGCGTCCTCCTCGCTCCGTGGTGTGGTGGAGAGGGCTGCCAGGGGTGTGGGCGGAGGGCTGCCTAAGGGTGCATGGAGGGCTGCCTAAGGTGTGGGTAGGGCTGCCCCTGGCGGAGAGGGTTGAGAATGGTGTGGGGACTGCTGCCAGAAGTGGTGAAGGGCGGCTTGGNAAGACATCGAGAATTTGGAGCATGAAATACCTCTAGGGGCCAGTGACAATTGTGTCCTATCCTTTGACTACATGATGGAATTCAAACTTATGACCATGGGACAAGAGATCTGGGAAAGGAGAGTTGACTACAGGAAAGGGGACTATAGGAGGATAAGGGACTATCTGGGAGAAGTGCAGTGGGAGGAAAAAAATTAGAGGAAAACAGTCCAAGATATGATGGACCTAGTCATACAGAAATGCCAAGAGGCCGAAGAGAGATCTTTACCGACAGTAAAGGGAAAAAAATAAGAAGGAATATAATAACCCTTGGTTTAATAGACAGTGTCAGGAAGCAAAAATGGCCAGCAGGCGGGAGTGGAGGAAGTACAGAAGACAAAGGACAGAGGACAACAGGATCAGATGCAACAGAGCTAGGGACGATTACATTAACATACGACGAACATCGGAAAGGGACTATGAGAACGATATTGCAATCAAAGCGAAAAAACAACCTAAGCTACTACACAGTCATATAAGAAGAAAAATGTTGGTGAACGACCAAGTGACAAGACTAAGGAAGGCAGAGGGGGCATATACTGAAAGTGACAAGGAAATCTGTGAGGCACTGAATGCCAGTTTCCATGGAGTGTTCACTACCGAACCTGAGCAGCTCCCATTGTTGGAAGGGGTTACCCTAGATGAAAGACTATCAGATATAGAGGTGACAGCAGAGGAGGTAATGAAACAATTGACAACTCTAGATGCATCTAAAGCAGTAGGACCAGACAAAGTATCATCGTGGATACTAAAAGAAGCAGCGCAGGCCCTCAGCGTGCCTCTGGCAATGATCTTTAATGAGTCACTTATGTCGGGAGAATTGCCCAGTTGCTGGAAGAAGGCAAATGTCGTGCCGATCTTCAAGAAAGGCGATAGGGAGGAGGCACTTAACTATAGACCTGTATCACTGACAAGCATCCCCTGTAAAATACTGGAAAGAATAATTAGGCTACGACTGGTTGCACACCTGGAGAACGTTAGGTTTGTGAACAAACATCAACATGGGTTCTGGACAGGGAAATCGTGCCTAACAAACCTTCTGGAATTCTATGATAAAATAACGAGGATAAGACAGGACAGAGATGGTTGGGCAGACTGCATATTTCTGGACTGCCAAAAAGCCTTTGATACAGTACCGCACATGAGACTGCTGTTCAAACTCGAGAGGCAGGCGGGGGTGGGGGGAAAGGTCCTGGCATGGATAAGGAACTACCTAACAGGAAGGAGCCAAAGAGTTACGGTAAGGGGCGAGAAGTCGGACTGGCGAACAGTAACAAGTGGAGTACCACAAGGATCGGTGCTGGGACCAATTCTATTTCTTGTATATGTTAACGATATGTTTACAGGTGTAGAGTCCTACATGTCGATGTTTGCGGATGACGCAAAGTTGATGAGAAGAGTTGTGACAGATGAGGATTGCAGGATCCTCCAAGAGGACCTGAACAGGTTGCAGAGATGGTCAGAGAAATGGCTACTGGAATTCAACACGAGCAAATGTAAAGTTATGGAAATGGGACTAGGAGATAGGAGACCAAAGGGACAGTACACAATGAAGGGGAACAGCCTACCTGTGACGACGCGCGAAAGAGACCTGGGTGTGGACGTAACACCTAATCTATCTCCTGAGGCACATATAAATAGGATAACGACAGCAGCGTACTCTACACTGGCAAAAGTTAGAACATCATTCAGAAACCTAAGTAAGGAGGCATTTAGGGCGCTTTACACTGCCTACGTGAGGCCAGTCTTAGAGTATGCCGCCTCATCATGGAGTCCCCATCTGAAGAAGCACATAAGGAAACTGGAAAAGGTTCAGAGGTTTGCAACGAGACTCGTCCCAGAGCTACGTGGGATGGGGTATGAGGAGCGCCTGAGGGAACTGTGCCTTACGACACTAGAAAGAAGGGAGAGGGGGGACATGATAGGAACGTATAAAATACTCAGAGGGATTGACAGAGTGGACATAGATGAAATGTTCACACGGAATAGTAACAGAACGAGGGGACATGGATGGAAGTTGGAAACTCAGATGAGTCACAGATGTTAGGAAGTTTTCTTTTAGCGTGAGAGTAGTGGGAAAATGGAATGCACTTAAGGAAAAGGTTGTGGAAGCAAATACTATTCATAATTTTAAAACCAGGTATGATAGGGAAATGGGACAGGAGTCATTGCTGTAAACAACTGATGCTCGAAAGGCGGGATCCAAGAGTCAATGCTCGATCCTGCAGACACATATAGGTGAGTACATATAGGTGAGCACACACACACACACACACACACACACACACACACACACAACACACACACACACCCACACACACACACAGACAGACAGACAGTATGAAGTCTTCAGGTGTGGTGGACAGGCGTGGTTTGGGAAGCTCTTGGGAGTGAATTGGGAGTGATAATCAGAATACATTGAAGTGAAAGTGTGTACGAGTGAATGAATAACTCGTAAACTGACTCAAACCATAAGAAAGTGCAGAAAGAATGTAGAAAATAGCGACATTGATAATAAAAGTTGAACAAGTTGTGGCAATTGCCACAATTAGGAGGGACTGGAGGTGACCTCGCGCTGACCCGTGACCTCACCAGCCTCAATGTGTGACCAACCATAACCTCTCGCCAGCCGCAACCCTTATCTAACAAGCCGCGTGGAGTACTTGCCTGGGTACTTGCTCGCCATATGTGTAGCAGACCGTGCAAGGTAATTGGAACGCCTGTTGGCTAAGGTTTATTGCAATGATGAGATCAGGAAGGACCTTTTTAGGTCAAGTAGTAGCAGGGAAGAGGAGGAGGATAGGGCTGTAGACAAGATGATACAGAAATTTTTTGAGGAGGAAGGTTTGGATAGAGGATCTAATCCAGGGTGTTAAGTGCGATCTTTCAACAAATACAGGATGAGGTATCAACCAGGTATCAACCAGGAGGATCAACCAGGTATCAACCAGGAGGATCAACCAGGTATCAACCAGAGGTTGAGAGACAAACAAGAGTTGGGGCACTATATTCAGGGAGAAATTAGGAAGAGTAGGGAAGGGAGAGTGAACGTGATCAGCTTGCAAATGACTTAGGTAGGACAGCATGGCTAGGGATAGTGGATTAGTAGGGGTTAGTGAGTTAGTGAGTGGATAGTGGGTTAGTGAGTGAGGGAGGAACGGGGGGATATCCAGGGAAGGAGATACCATACCAGCATTAAAGTGAATCACTGAGAAGGCGGGCAATTATCTTCCAAGGATTATTAGAATCTAAGGCATCATCGAGGCATGAAATGATAGAAATGGAAAAATGGCGAAATTTGAATTAAATGAAATTTTGAGATATGTTAGGGCCGAGATAGCCGGAAGCGAGGTGGAACCGAGCCGCCGCATTGGACCTTACAAATGTAACGAGGTTATCTTGAGATGATTTCGGGGCTTTAGTGTCCCCGCGGCCCGGTCCTCGACCAAGCCTCCACCCCCAGGAAGCAGCCCGTGACAGCTGACTAACACCTAGGTACCTATTTTACTGCTAGGTAACAGGGGCATAGGGTGAAAGAAACTCTGCCCATTGCTTCTCTCCGGCGCCTGGGATCGAACCCAGGACCACAGGATCACAAGCCCAGCGTGCTGTCCGCTCGGCCGACCGGCTCCCTGGCTCCCTGGCTCGTACCAGAACAGGTTCGACCTGTTCTGGTACAGTTTTCTAAGGAAGAGGCATAATGAAGAACAAACATTTACTCAGAGGCAGTGAAGCCCATTACAATGTGTTTTTTGAGAGGTATATGACGAAAGATGAACAGCTAGCCCGCAAGGCTAACCTGCAAGGCTAACCTGCAAGGCTAACCTGCAAGGCTAACCTGCAAGGCTAACCTGCAAGGCTAACCCGCAAGGCTAACCCGCAAGGCTAACCCGCAAGGCTAACCTGCAAGGCTAACCTGCAAGGCTAACCCGCAAGGCTAACCTGCAAGGCTAACCCGCAAGGCTAACCCGCAAGGCTAACCCGCAAGGCTAACCCGCAAGGCTAACCTGCAAGGCTAACCCGCAAGGCTAACCCGCAAGGCTAACCTGCAAGGCTAACCTGCAAGGCTAACCTGCAAGGCTAACCCGCAAGGCTAACCTGCCTGCGCACAACCGGAACCTTCTCGCCCCACCACTCCGTCCCAAGTCTCACCCCTCCCCGACTCAGCCCTTCCATCCCTCCTCCCTGCTTCAACCCCCAACAACTCCCCCTGCCCCTTCCTCCACACTTGCACCTTAACCTGCTTCACCACACCCTTCAGTGACCCTATCGGGCCAATCCATACACTCCCCCAAACCAGCCTTCCCATCCATTCTCCCCTACTAACACCTGTAATTCTCCGGCCTCTTCGACCCCCCATTGCATTCAATTCCATCTGCTCCATCCCAGATCCCAATGCCCCCTCTTCCCCTCACCCCCAACCCTCACCCCTCCTCTGCACCCCATCTCCCATCTGACCCCCTCACCTTTCCCCCCATCTCCCTCTCCTCTTCTTCTACCCCAAAACCCACACCTACCCCCCTGATTCCCCCTGACTAATACAAACTCTCTCCCACTCTCAACACCCATCCTCCATTCTCCCCTCAGCCCTCCACCCCCCACTATCCTTCTCCCCCCCCCCCAACCTCTCAACCTTTATCTGACTCAGCCTCAGTATGCCATTCAGACCCTCCCTAATTTGCGGACCCATTATGCCCTTCCTCCCCCCCCCTAGATGCCCAGACCCCACTCGCCCCCATGAACTCCCCAGCCCCCTTTCGCCCCCCAGACACCTTCTAGACCCCCAGAGAAATGTGAATTCTTGTACCCGAGTTTCCAAGAAGAATCTCAAGGTTTGGTACACAAATGTTGATGGGGTATCCAATAAAGCAAGAGAGATAAGAGTTAGGCAGACCCAGACATTGTGGCAATAGTGGAAACTAAAATAAATGGCATGATCCTGGATGCTATTTTTCCAGAGGGATACCAAGTGATAAGAAAAGAGAGGACACAGAGAGGGAGGGGGTGTGGCACTCCTAATAAAGCGGAAATGGAAGTTTGAAGACTTGGACAATCGAGGTACCAATGACAGCACAAGCTCCATACATGGAACTCTTGGCAGCAGGGAGAAGATTGTGATCTTGACACTCTACAATCCCCCACTGAACAGTAAAAGATCCAGGCAGGAGTATGAGGACAGCAACAAGGAGTGTATTGATGAACTGCAGAAGGCAGCAACAATAGCTCAAAAAATGAGCGAAATTGCTGGTCATGGGGGACCTAAATAATGGAGAGATCAATTGGGAATCAAGGAATCCCCATGACGGGGAAGAAACGTGGGGAGCAAAGTTAGTAGTAGTTACAGACAGGAATTTCCTAACACATCATGTGAAGGAAGACACAAGGGAGAGTGGAGGGGGGATACACCGAGCCTATTAGACCTGATTTTCGCCCAGAATGTAGAAGACGTCGAAAATTTGGAACATGAAATACCACTAGGAGCCAGTGACAATTGTGTCCTAGTCTTTCATTACATGAAGGAACTTGTAGTTGTGTCCAAGGGGTAAGAGAACAGATCCACAAAGGCCGTGACGAGGGTTCGAACCTATGTCCGAGAGGATCCCAGATGCGCCTGAAGATTACGCATGTCGTAGCTCGGGCGATTAAGGCGCGTAGTGACCTCAGGCTTGTGTCGTGGGGGACTACTGGTCAATGACCTCAGGCTTGTGTCGTGGGGGACTACTGGTCAATGACCTCAGGCGTGTGTCGTGGGGGACTACTGGTCAATGACCTCAGGCGTGTGTCGTGGGGGACTACTGGTCAATGACCCCAGGCGTGTGTCGTGGGGGACTACTGGTCAATGACCCCAGGCGTGTGTCGTGGGGGACTACTGGTCAATGACCCCAGGCGTGTGTCGTGGGGGACTACTGGTCAATGACCTCAGGCGTGTGTCGTGGGGGACTACTGGTCAATGACCTCAGGCGTGTGTCGTGGGGGACTACTGGTCAATGACCTCAGGCGTGTGTCGTGGGGGACTACTGGTCAATGACCCCAGGCTGTGTCGTGGGGGACTACTGGTCAATGACCTCAGGCGTGTGTCGTGGGGGACTACTGGTCAATGACCCCAGGCGTGTGTCGTGGGGGGGGGGGACTACTGGTCAATGACCCCAGGCGTGTGTCGTGGGGGACTACTGGTCAATGACCCCAGGCGTGTGTCGTGGGGGACTACTGGTCAATGACCCCAGGCGTGTGTCGTGGGGGACTACTGGTCAATGACCCCAGGCGTGTGTCGTGGGGGACTACTGGTCAATGACCCCAGGCGTGTGTCGTGGTGGACTACTGGTCAATGACCCCAGGCGTGTGTCGTGGGGGACTACTGGTCAATGACCCCAGGCGTGTGTCGTGGGGGACTACTGGTCAATGACCCCAGGCGTGTGTCGTGGGGGACTACTGGTCAATGACCTCAGGCGTGTGTCGTGGGGGACTACTGGTCAATGACCTCAGGCTTGTGTCGTGGGGGACTACTGGTCAATGACCCCAGGCGTGTGTCGTGGGGGGGGGACTACTGGTCAATGACCTCAGGCTTGTGTCGTGGGGGACTACTGGTCAATGACCTCAGGCGTGTGTCGTGGGGGACTACTGGTCAATGACCTCAGGCGTGTGTCGTGGGGGACTACTGGTCAATGACCTCAGGCGTGTGTCGTGGGGGACTACTGGTCAATGACCCCAGGCTTGTGTCGTGGGGGGGGGACTACTGGTCAATGACCTCGGGTACCTTGGTGTCCCCATTAACGACCCTGGGTACCTTTCATCTCTCAAGAGGAGACTGTGGGAGAGATTAAAGCCCTTGCGGGTCCTTGTTGGTGTCATTCATGGAATTAACGTGAGACTTGCTAGAATGTTTTATGTATCATTTATACGCTCTGTGATTGACTACAATGCTCTACATCTTACACTGTATACTGACAAAGAGCTGAAATCTCTTGAAACCTTGCAAAATGAAGCTATGCGTCTCATCCTTGGGGCTCCTAAGTCCACGAGAATAGTTAATAGAGAGCAGAGTTAAAATTACTACCATAGGTGAGAGAATTTTGTCTTAGCACAGTTTTCGGTGTGACGGCATTGAGTAGATCTAGGCAACACATGAAGTTTCAAGCTAAACCTTCTAATATGCTGCACTCACCTGAGGTCTATAGAAGAAGAGCGAAATCTGATTATGTATTTTGGTTCTACAAGGTAGCCAACTCCACCAAAATATTAAATATGTTCCCAACTCGACTAATGATTAATCAACCAATTACTCCATGGGATAACTGGGATCTATCAGTTGATTTTGTAAATGCGCCCAAGAAAGATAGTGTGCACTCTACATTATTAAAACAGTTAACACTGAAAAGCATCACTGAAAGTACCAGAGTATGGGTAACGATGTGTATCAGTGCTATACCGACGGCTCTGTAGAAGAAAGTGGACGATGTACCGGATGTGCATGTAATATATTTGAACAATCTTCTTTCGTACATACAGCAATGAAGCGCGTCAACGATTGGGCAAGTTCAACTCAAACCGAACTTGCAGGCATATACCTTGCCACTGAATTTTTTAAAAGACAAAGGCAGTGAACTGCTGAAGAAAACAGATTTGGAATTAAATTCCTATGGATACCATCACATGTTGGCATCTCAAGGCATGACATTGTTGGTATGCTTGCGAAGACAGCCTGTAGAAACCAGTGGTAGAAATTGATATGGGTGTTTCATTAGCAGTGACAAAGAGAATACTTAAACAAATATCTAATGAAGATCTCACCGACCTAACAAATTCACAAAGACCTGAAAGTTGTAGCATTAAATATTATGATAGATATCGTGAGGAGACATTCACATATGGGACTAATAGAACAAGAACCCGGCAATGTGATGTTATAGTGGCCAGAATACGCCTGGGATATAGACGTATCTGGCAGCTTTCTCAAACCCAAATGTCGAGTACACAATGTGTCAACTTTGTGAAAGAGAAAACATGCACTCTCTTGAACATTATATTGTAGAATGTCCCATATTGACTGACTTTCACCCTCCTGGGCTGAGGTATGCTGAACTTTGTAATTACTATATGAGTACTGGAACACTTGATGATATATTGGACTTGTACCCAAGATTGACCATGTAATGTATCAATTATACAATGTATGTATGTGATGTAACTATATAACCTGAGCTTGTAAAAGCATCTTAATCACCTTCAGTGGTTAAGTGCTTAATTGCACACTAGTTTTTCTATCGGCTATCAATTCCCCTGAGAATTTTGTAGGTGGTTATCATGTCTCCCCTTACTCTTCTGTTTTCCAGGGATGTGAGCTTCAGCTCCCTTAGCCTTTCCTCGTAGCTCATACCTCTCAGTTCCGGGACGAGTCTGATGGCATACCTCTGAATCTTCTCTAACTTTGTCTTGTGTTTAACTAGATATGGAGTCCAGGCTAGAGCTGCATACTCCAGGATTGGTCTGACATAAGTGTTATACAAGGAGCATAGGTATGTTATCCTATGGGCCTGACGGTTGAGTGGACAGCGCTCGGGATTCGTAGTCCTAACGTTCCGGGTTCGATCCCCGGCGGAGGCGGAAACAAATGGGCAGAGTTTCTTTCATCCTGATGCGCCTTTTAACTACCAGTAAATAGGTACCTGGGAGTTAGACAGCTGCTACGGACTGCTTCCTGGAGATGTGTAACCAAAAGGAGGCCTGGTCGAGGACTGGGCCGCGAGAACGCTAAGCCCCGAAATCATCTCAAGATAACCTCAAGATAGGGTCGAGGTTGTTCCCTATTTTGGAGAATGTTGTGAAGTGAGCTTGGATTTGCCTTACTGAGTCGTCTCAGATATTGGAATACCTTTTGCACTAATCTTGAAGTCCATCATGTAGTTCCCATTATTGTCGTGTGTTGTTCAGTTCAGCCGTTGTGCATCATAAGCTGTACCAGGTTGTTGTAACTTGTATGTGTAGAGATGAGTGTAACAGTGGTTGCGGGCGCCGTGTGTATGTGTGTTCTGCGGGGACATGTTCCTTCATGCTCTGATCTCTAGAGTTTATGTATTTATTCAGTTCGGTATTTATGCTTAATGTTTCCCCGGCTGTCATGTCTGTTGCAACGATGACCTGTGCACGGCCTCTGGTGCCACCCACACGGTGTAGTGTACATTACAGTCCTGGCTGTGAGCGTTTCTAACCTGGGTTCGTAGTTCAACCCATCCTTTTAAACTGAAAATACTTAAAGTAACTATTGTCATCAGTACCTATATGTAGTACTTTCTGGTGGTCCTTCACTACATATTGGTGCTTTCTGGTGGTCCATCACTACATATGGGTACTTTCTGGTGGTCCATCACTACATATGGATACTTTCTGGTGGTCCATCACTACATATGGGTACTTTCTGGTGGTCCATCACTACATATGGGTACTTTCTGGTGGTCCATCACTACATATGGGTACTTTCTGGTGGTCCATCACTACATATGGGTACTTTCTGGTGGTCCATCACTACATATGGGTACTTTCTGGTGGTCCATCACTACATATTGGTACTTTCTGGTGGTCCATCACTACATATTGGTACTTTCTGGTGGTCCATCACTACATATTGGTACTTTCTGGTGGTCCATCACTACATATTGGTACTTTCTGGTGGTCCATCACTACATATTGGTACTTTCTGGTGGTCCATCACTACATATGGTACTTTCTGGTGGTCCATCACTACATATTGGTACTTTCTGGTGGTCCATCACTACATATTGGTACTTTCTGGTGGTCCATCACTACATATTGGTGCTTTCTGGTGGTCCATCACTACATATTGGTACTTTCTGGTGGTCCATCACTACATATTGGTACTTTCTGGTGGTCCATCACTACATATTGGTACTTTCTGGTGGTCCATCACTACATATTGGTACTTTCTGGTGGTCCATCACTACATATTGGTACTTTCTGGTGGTCCATCACTACATATTGGTACTTTCTGGTGGTCCATCACTACATATTGGTACTTTCTGGTGGTCCATCACTACATATTGGTACTTTCTGGTGGTCCATCACTACATATTGGTACTTTCTGGTGGTCCATCACTACATATGGGTACTTTCTGGTGGTCCATCACTACATATTGGTACTTTCTGGTGGTCCATCACTACATATGGGTACTTTCTGGTGGTCCATCACTACATATGGGTACTTTCTGGTGGTCCATCACTACATATTGGTACTTTCTGGTGGTCCATCACTACATATTGGTACTTTCTGGTGGTCCATCACTACATATTGGTACTTTCTGGTGGTCCATCACTACATATGGGTACTTTCTGGTGGTCCATCACTACATATGGGTACTTTCTGGTGGTCCATCACTACATATTGGTACTTTCTGGTGGTCCATCACTACATATGGTACTTTCTGGTGGTCCATCACTACATATTGGTACTTTCTGGTGGTCCATCACTACATATGGGTACTTTCTGGTGGTCCATCACTACATATTGGTACTTTCTGGTGGTCCATCACTACATATTGGTACTTTCTGGTGGTCCATCACTACATATTGGTACTTTCTGGTGGTCCATCACTACATATTGGTACTTTCTGGTGGTCCATCACTACATATTGGTGCTTTCTGGTGGTCCATCACTACATATTGGTACTTTCTGGTGGTCCATCACTACATATTGGTACTTTCTTCTGGTGGTCCATCACTACATATTGGTACTTTCTGGTGGTCCATAACTACATATTGGTACTTTCTGGTGGTCCATCACTACATATTGGTACTTTCTGGTGGTCCTCACTACATATTGGTACTTTCTGGTAGTCCATCACTACATATTGGTACTTTCCACCAGACAGGTACTGTAAGTACTATCCTCTCAAGAGGATAGGTTGTGGTAGTTGTGGTGGGAGGGATAGGCGGCAGGTTGGGGTACTGGGTACTAATGACTTGTCTCGGTGTTCCACAGGTAAGCAGCTTCAGGGGACACCATTGCTCGGAGGCAGGTCGCTGACCTCTGCTGGGTGACCACCTCGTAGAGCGATCCGCCTCGCACAGGTAAACCTTATCTGCATCTGCACTGTGTTCATGTGTTATCGTGGCCCCTTATTGCTTCTCTCACCGGTGTTGACCTCTTGATGACCTCTCACGACTCCTGAACCGCGTGGATTTTGGTGTGTCCGCGCGCCGGACCTCATCTTTTCCAGCCTTTTTCCAGCCTTTTTCCCGCCTCCCTCCCTCTCCCGCCCTCTCCGCCCCTCTTCCGCCTTCCCCCCCACCCTCTCTTCCCTCCCCCCCTCACGGTCCCCCAACAAACTATCCAACCTAAAGAATCAAGTGTGTGTTGTAACTGTTGTCCAGACTGGATATCATAAGATATAACAATAGAGTTTGGCTATTATGGTGGTTTATAGTATAGGAAGAGGGTGGTGGATGATTGGGAGGGAGGATAGTGGATGAGTGGGAGGAGGGAGGGAGAGGCAGGAGGATGGATGAGTGAGTGGATGAGTGGGAGTGTGTGTTAAAGGGTCGCTAGTGTAAGGGATCCCACTCAGACCTCACCTCTGGCCTTTGGCGCAACCATTAGACGTCCTGGCCCGTGTGTCGTGGCCCCTGGCCCGTGTGTCCGGCCCGTGTACAGGTGTCTGTCCTGGCCCCTGGCTCGTGTGTCGTGGCCCCTGGCTCGTGTGTCGTGGGCCCTGGCCCGTGTGTCGTGGGCCCTGGCCCGTGTGTCGTGGGCCCTGGCCCGTGTGTCGTGGGCCCTGGCCCGTGTGTCGTGGCCCCCTGGCCCGTGTGTCGTGGCCCCTGGCCCGTGTGTCCCGGCCCGTGTACAGGTGTCTGTCCTGGCCCCTGGCCCGTGTGTCGTGGGCCCCTGGCCCGTGTGTCGTGGCCCCCTGGCCCGTGTGTCGTGGCCCCCTGGCCCGTGTGTCGTGGCCCCCTGGCCCGTGTGTCGTGGCCCCCTGGCCCGTGTGTCGTGGCCCCCTGGCCCGTGTGTCGTGGCCCCTGGCCCGTGTGTCGTGGCCCCTGGCCCGTGTGTCGTGGCCCTGGCTCGTGTGTCGTGGCCCCTGCCCCGTGTGTCGTGGCCCCTGGCCCGTGTGTCCCGGCCCGTGTACAGGTGTCTGTCCTGGCCCCTGGCCCGTGTGTCGTGGGCCCCTGGCCCGTGTGTCGTGGCCCCCTGGCCCGTGTGTCGTGGCCCCCTGGCCCGTGTGTCGTGGCCCCCTGGCCCGTGTCGTGGCCCCCTGGCCCGTGTGTCGTGGCCCCCTGGCCCGTGTGTCGTGGCCCCCTGGCCCGTGTGTCGTGGCCCCCTGGCCCGTGTGTCGTGCCCCCTGGCCCGTGGTCGTGGCCCCCTGGCCCATGTGTCGTGGCCCCTGGCCTGTGTCGTGGCCCGTGTGTCGTGGCCCGTGTGTCTGGCCCCTGGCCCGTGTGTCGTGGCCCCATGCCCGTGTGTCGTGGCCCCATGCCCGTGTGTCGTGGCCCTGTGTCGTGGTCCCTGGCCCGTGTGTCGTGGGCCCTGGCCCGTGTGTCGTGGGCCCTGGCCCGTGTGTCGTGGGCCCTGGCCCGTGTGTCGTGGGCCCTGCCCGTGTGTCGTGGGCCCTGGCCGTGTGTCGTGGGCCCTGGCCCGTGTGTCGTGGGCCCTGGCCCGTGTGTCGTGGGCCCTGGCCCGTGTGTCGTGGGCCCTGGCCCGTGTGTCGTGGGCCCTGGCCCGTGTGTCGTGGGCCCTGGCCCGTGTGTCGTGGCCCTGGCCCGTGTGTCGTGGCCCTGGCCCGTGTGTCGTGGCCCTGGCCCGTGTGTCGTGGCCCCTGGCCCGTGTGTCGTGGCCCTGGCCCGTGTGTCGTGGCCCATGGCCCGTGTGTCGTGGCCCCTGCCCGTGTGTCGTGGCCCTGGCCCGTGTGTCGTGGCCCCTGGCCCGTGTGTCGTGGCCCTGGCCCGTGTGTCGTGGCCCCTGGCCCGTGTTTCGTGCCCCTGGCCCGTGTGTCGTGGCCCCTGGCCCGTGTGTCGTGGCCCCTGGCCCGTGTGTCGTGGCCCCTGGCCCGTGTGTCGTGGCCCCTGGCCCGTGTGTCCCGGCCCGTGTACAGGTGTCTGTCCTTGCTCCTGGCCCGTGTGTCGTGGGCCCCTGGCCCGTGTGTCGTGGCCCCCTGGCCCGTGTGTCGTGGCCCCTGGCCCGTGTGTCGTGGCCCCTGGCCCGTGTGTCGTGGCCCCTGGCCCGTGTGTCCCGGCCCGTGTACAGGTGTCTGTCCTGGCTCCTGGCCCGTGTGTCGTGGGCCCCTGGCCCGTGTGTCGTGGCCCCCTGGCCCGTGTGTCGTGGCCCCCTGGCCCGTGTGTCGTGGCCCCCTGGCCCGTGTGTCGTGGCCCCCTGGCCGTGTGTCGTGGCCCCCTGGCCCGTGTGTCGTGGCCCCCTGGCCCGTGTGTCGTGCCCCCTGGCCCGTGTGTCGTGGCCCCCTGGCCCGTGTGTCGTGGCCCCCTGGCCCGTGTGTCGTGGCCCCCTGGCCCGTGTGTCGTGGCCCCTGGCCCGTGTGTCGTGGCCCCTGGCCCGTGTGTCGTGGGCCCTGGTCCGTGTGTCGTGGCCCGTGTGTCGTGGGCCCTGGCCCGTGTGTTCTGGCCCCTGGCCCGTGTGTTCTGGCCCCTGGCCCGTGTGTCCTGGCCCGTGTGCCCTGGACCGTGTGCCCTGGCCCCTGGCCCGTGTGCCCTGGCCCCTGGCCGGTGTGTCCTGGCCCGTGTGTCCTGGCCCCTGGCCGGTGTGTCCTGGCCCGTGTGTCCTGGCCCCTGGCCGGTGTGTCCTGGCCCGTGTGTCCTGGCCCGTGTGCCCTGGCCCCTGGCCCGTGTGCCCTGGCCCCTGGCCCGTGTGCCCTGGCCCCTGGCCCGTGTGCCCTGGCCCCTGGCCCGTGTGCCCTGGCCCCTGGCCCGTGTGCCCTGGCCCGTGTGCCCTGGCCGGTGTGTCCTGGCCCGTGTACAGGTGTCGGTCCTGGCCCCTGGCCCATGTGCCTTGACCCCTGGCCCGTGTGCCCTGGCCCCTGGCCCATGTGTCCTGGCCCCTGGCCCGTGTGTCCTGGTCCGTGTTCCCTGGCCCGTGTGTCCTGGCCCGTGTACAGGTGTCTGTCCTGGCCCCTGGCCCATGTGTCTTGACCCCCTGGCCCGTGTGTCCTGGCCCGTGTGCCCTGGCCGGTGTCCTGGCCCGTGTGTCCTGGCCCGTGTGCCCTGGCCCGTGTGCCCTGGCTCCTGGCCCGTGTGTCCTGGCCCGTGTGCCCTGGCCCCTGGCCCGTGTGCCCTGGCCCTGGCCCGTGTGCCCTGGCCCCTGGCCCGTGTGCCCTGGCCCGTGTGCCCTGGCCCGTGCGCCCTGGCCCGTGTGCCCTGGCCCCTGGCCCGTGTGCCCTGGCCCGTGTCCTGGCCCGTGTGCCCTGGCCCGTGTGCCCTGGCCCCTGGCCCGTGTGCCCTGGCCCTGGCCCGTGTGCCCTGGCCCCTGGCCTGTGTGTCCTGGCCCGTGTGCCCTGGCCCCTGGCCCGTGTGTCCTGGCCCCTGGCCCGTGTGTCCTGGTCCGTGTTCCCTGGCCCGTGCGTCCTGGCCCGTGTACAGGTGTCTGTCCTGGCCCCTGGCCCGTGTGCCCTGGCCCGTGTGCCCTGGCCCCTGGCCCGTGTGCCCTGGCCCGTGTGCCCTGGCCCCTGGCCCGTGTGCCCTGGCCCGTGTGTCCTGGCCCGTGTGTCCTGGCCCGTGTGCCCTGGCCCGTGTGTCCTGGCCCCTGGCCCGTGTGCCCTGGCTCCTGGCCCGTGTGCCCTGGCCCCTGGCCCCTGGCCCGTGTGTCCTGGCCTGTGTGCCCTGGCCCGTGTGCCCTGGCCCCTGGCCCGTGTGTCCTGGCCCGTGTGCCCTGGCCCGTGTGCCCTGGCCCCTGGCCCGTGTGTCCTGGCCGGTGTGTCCTGGCCCGTGTACAGGTGTCTGTCCTGGCCCCTGGCCCATGTGTCTTGACCCCTGGCCCGTGTGTCCTGGCCCGTGTGCCCTGGCCGGTGTCCTGGCCCGTGTCCCCTGGCCCGTGTGCCCTGGCCCGTGTGCCCTGGCCCGTGTGCCCTGGCCCGTGTGCCCTGGCCCCTGGCCCGTGTGCCCTGGCCCCTGGCCCGTGTGCCCTGGCCCGTGTGCCATGGTCCGTGTGCCCTGGCCCGTGTGCCCTGGCCCGTGTGCCCTGGCCCCTGGCCCGTGTCCTAGCCCGTGTGCCCTGGCCCGTGTGCCCTGGCCCGTGTGCCCTGGCCCCTGGCCCGTGTGCCCTGGCCGGTGTGTCCTGGCCCGTGTACAGGTCTGTCCTGGCCCATGTGTCTTGACCCCCTGGCCCGTGTGTCCTGGCCCCTGGCCCGTGTACTGGTCTGTCCTTCCCGTGTACAGGTGTCTGTCCTGGCCCGTGTACAGGTGGTCCACCTTCAGGCAGGTGTGGGTGGACTGTGAATTGAGCGTCATTTTGCGGTCACGAGACCTTCCCCACCCCAGAAGGATAGATGACCATCACTCTACCTTCTATCCCTGGCGAGGACCCTAGAGAGGTCCCATTCACCCCTTGTAGCCTATCAGGACGGGTCCCCTATCTTAAGAGCCCCGCTCGCTCCCCCTGGCAGCCTTCTACTGCTTCCCAGTCTGTGATAGTGTGTGCTCTAGTACCCTGCCTTCCTTGACCCATTGCCTTCCACCTACAGGGAAGGCTTGAGCTCGCTGTCCCCCTACTGTCTTGAAGTCTCCTGTTCTTGGACACATTTGCACAGCCATTTCTGCGATGGGAAGCTGTTTATGGACGTGTCGAATAGTGATAATGTGTTTAGCTTCTCCATTAACTTTCGTGTCTGTACCATCATGTGCCACTTCCTGCCTCTCCACCCACAGAGTATTTTTATGGCGGAACATAATGCAGTTTTATTTGCTCTTAAGACTCCGTTTCATGCG
>WNGS01050010.1:0-12811 GCA_020271785.1 Procambarus virginalis
GGGTTATGATCTCAGCCTGCAGGAGAAACGAGTCTCACCCTTTGAGAGTTATTCAGCAAGCCTGACCTAACTGGAAGGTCCAGGAATTATAGAGGCGATAACACAGATGTAAAATAGTGTGTTGAATTTATATAAAAGTTTGAGATTATGGGCAATGACTAGAAAACAGATAAATGACTTGTTGGAGATGTGGACAAGTTACTGGAGGCGTGAGGCTCGCTTGTGGAGGGCGATGACCTCACTTGAGGCCAGACATCGCAGGGGAGAGCCGCGCTTCGTCGAGCTCCCGCCAGAAGGGACCCCTAGCGATATTATCTCCAAGAGAAGAGAAGGTGCAGACGTTCCAGCTGTTGAATCGAGCTGAGGACGTGTGGTCTCAAGTCCTGGACGGCGAGGAGAGAGTATTAAGCCGCCCAGTGACAGTTTTGTGGGCTGTGACAAGCGCCCTGGTCAGACGTTGTCAGAGGGAGAAGCGCCCTCGACCAGATAATCTGTGGTAAGCCCGATTTAAGCCAGTTCATAGTGTTTGCTTGTAGTTGGTCGTGTGCCCAGCGACAGTAGCGATGTTTATTTTCAAGTTAGAAATGTTTTGGTATGGCAGAAAGCCTAAAATAAGAGAGTGAAGTGGGAGGAGCGCGGAGCGACGTCCGTCTTCTCTGAGCGCTGGCGGGCAACTGAAGGAGCCCGGCTCCTGAGGGAGGAGGCCCCTCCCAGCGTGAGTGAGGCTCGCCCAGCGAGGTGGCGCATGGACTCGCCCACGGGGGAGTCCACTCTCATTAAATGTAGAGGACAGATAGAGATTGGAGACAAAGATGTTGTATGATTAATTTTGTTTATGTGTTAAAAAGGGAAACAATTTATTGGAGTGCAAATGGGTTGCAGGTTTGTCTTTGGGGAAGAAGTTGCTGAGGACTTGGAAGCCAGCACAGAGGGAGTGGTTGATGAGACTCCAAGGCAGGGGAGGAGAGGACCCCGAGCTATGAAGAAGCAGTGAGGAGGAGTGTCACGTGCTTCTGCAGAGGTGGTGAAGTGCCACAGTTATTCGAGGAAACTTTATGGTGCAGCAGCCAGGAGAGCTGTGGATGACCCTAGTAGGAGTAGGGAAGCACCATAGTTGTTCAAGGAATCTTCATGGTAGCAGCCTGGAGGAGCTGCAGAGGATCCTGGTGTTTAAGCCCTGAGGAACCTGAAGTTGTCAGGGTAGTGAAATAGTTCTAAATGATCACTTGTATGGAGGTGAGAGTGTTTGTCATTAGCGTGAACGACGCAGTGAGAGGTGAGTGATCGTTTGCCATTTATGTGCCAAGAAGTGTATATTGAAGTTTAGAGTTACAGACGTAGGCAGGAGTACCTACAGATATATATGTATTCTAAGACTGATAGAATGGTCGATTGATTCGTTGTGTGGCACGGATCATTTATACTGATATATATATATGTATGTTATTGCTTTCAAATGCTGATTTGCCTTATATGTGTTTATAGGTATATATATATGTATACATTCTCTTGATGGTAGTGTAACATTATATTGTAAGACTTAATCTACTTGAGGAGGTTGATAATATTAGGTAATACCAAGAGATAGGATACCACTTAGCAAGCTGAGGATAGAGTTCTGATGGTGTTGGAGTGCAACCTGATTATAATAGTACAGAGTATAGGATTCATCATTATTATATGTATGCGTGTATTGTTATGTACTTCGTCCAGTAAATGTATTCAAATTTGCTGGTGTTTGCACTTGTCCCAGTGAGGCTTCCCAGGAAATAGTAAAGAAGGAGAGAGAGAGCAAGAAACAGGAACCACTGCTGTGGACAGGGTAAGACAGAAGTCTAGTAAGACAAAGGGGATTGAGGAGGTCATATTCCATAAGGAGAGAGTGGGGAGTCACAGCGGCTCGAGTGGGTGTGTGCACGTGACAACAAGGCTGCGTGTTGGAGCCGCATCCCCTAAACGTGTGACGTTGAGCCCCTCTCCAAGAGCCAGAAGTGCCTAGTGTGATCTCCTAGTGAAATATGAGCATTTGTCGAGTTGTGGGTTGGGTGGTCCGTCAGCGGTAACACCACCAAACCACCACCGCAACAAAATTGGGGGCCTGTGTCCGGGAGAGTGAACTGACACACCCACACCCTGTCCAAGAGTGGATTTGTACACCCTTGCTGAAATAGATAAACTGTGTGACCGCAGGTGTATATTCTCTCTCTTGGGAAGACTCACAGGACAAGATGGATAAGGTGCAAGCATTTGTGGAATCAGGCAAGCCTGAGGACTTGGAAGGTTGCACGAGGGATCAATTAAAACAAATAGCAGAAAAGTGTGGCTTTAGGTTGAAAGCATCTAAAGTGGCTGGGATGAAGGATGAGATCCTTAGGCAGTTAAGAGCCAAAAGCGAAGCGGCAGAGCTAGGAGCCCAGAGAGGAGCTGAAAGTGGAAAGGAGGATGATGGGCAGGATGAAGTGAGATCCCAGGGATCGAGTAGGAGCAGCAAGAGTAGCCGCAGTAGCAGGAGTAGCCGGAATAGGAGCTTGGAGAGATTCCAGTTAGAGCTCCAGATGCAGCAACGAGAGGACAAGGAGAGACAGTTCCAGCTGGAAAAGATGAAATTAGAACTCCAGATGAAAAAAAAGAGAAAGAGAAAACCTGGAACTGGAGTTGGAACTAGAGGTGGAAAAAGAAAAGGAGAGAACAAAACAAATGGAAATAGAAGCGAATAGAACCTTGGCTGAGCAAAGGATCGAACATGGGTTGCCAGAGAGCACCACCCAGGTATCACGCTCACCAGATGTTAGGGTTAGGGAGAAGGACATTCCCTTGTTTGTTCCAGAAGAGGCAGAGAGCTTTTTCGAGCACTTTGAGAAGGTGGCCAGCATCAAGGAATGGCCACAGGAGGAATGGGCCCAGCTGGTCCAGTTAAGATTGACCGGTGCAGCCAGAGAGGCTTACACCCAATTGTCTCTAGAAGAGTGCCAGGATTATGCCACAGTAAAGAGCAGCATATTGCGCTCGTTCCAGTTAACCCCAGAAGCTTATAGGAAGCGTTTCAGAGAGATGATCAAAGTTGGAGCATGTACGTTTGCTGAGACAGCAAGGGATCTGGAGAGACGATTCCAGAAGTGGATTGAAGCTGCTGGAGTTGGATCTTACGCTGACCTGAAGCAATTGATGGTCATGGAGAAGTTCTTGGAGATGATGCATCCCGAAACAAAGTTCAAGATCCAAGAAGCAGGGATAAAGGAGGTGAGAGATGCCGCAGATAGGGCGGATATGATTACGGAAGCATATAAGAGCTTGAGGGAGAACAGAGTGAAGAATGAGGTGAGACGCAGCAATGGCAGATCCAGTGGAGCCTGGGGAGGAAGAAATTACGAAAGACCCAGAAGAGTCTGGGGTGAGAAGAATTTTGATAAATGGGCGGATAAACGTAAGTACCCTAAAACTCAGAAGAGTAGGTCGCGCACTTCGTCTGAAAGTGAAGATGAAGGAGCTAAACGAGAAACAAATCATTATCCAGGAAATCAAGAGTCCAGTAAAGCCCCACAGAGTGCAAGTAGTGTACCTGGCCCGAGGAACTCTCATGCGAGTGGACAAAGTCAGAACCACTCTGGTACATATAGAAGAAACTTTTCCCAGGTGAGATGTTACAACTGTAACGGATTGGGTCACGTGATGCGAGATTGTCGGCAGGGCAAGAGAATTGTGACCCTGGCCATGTGTGACCCCCGAAGTAAATATACTAATGTGTTCCGAGACAAACCACAGATGGTGAACTTAGTGAACGAGAGGTATAGGCCGTTCATAAGTAAAGGTTGGATCAGTATAGGAGGCCAACCTGAGGTAGAAGTTGGTATCTTAAGAGATACCGGAGCTAATCAGAGCGTGATTGCGAGAAGCCTGATTGGGAATGATCGACGGTTAGCTGGCAGGAGAAAGATGAAAGTATATGGGTTATTGTCTGAGAGTGACATGCCCGTTTGTACTGTCCAGCTAAGGTCGGAATATGTGTCGGCGGAGGTGATGTTGGGAGTGTGCCCCGACATACCTGTTCCAGGAGTCCAAATGATCCTGGGGAATGACTTGGGCGGGACAAAGGTGTTGCCAAGAGTCATAGCGGAGACTGTGCCAGAGGAGTGCCCAGAAGGCCACGGCACGGGTGGGACACCTGAGAGTGTGAACCTGACTGACATCCGAGGAGATGAGTCAGGAGACCGCCAAGCCATTGAGTACCCTGTCTCGGTAGTGATGAAGACAGAGGTGGCCGACGAGGAAGACGCTGGAGAAGATGAGACAGTGTCTATTCAGCCGGTAGAAGATATCGACGTAGATATAGCGTGGCTGTTTGATGAAGGTCCAGCTCAGGAAGATGAAGTCTCGGTGAGGCCAAAAGTGAAGATGGCCCAGCCAAAGAAAAATCATGTGAAGAGAGCGAACCTGAGTAGACCCCAGCCTGCTGAAATTAAGGGTCGGAAGGTGAATGCAACTGTGCTGAGCAGAAGTGAGGAAGGATGTGGACATACTGAGGACGGGAGTAGAGCGTCAAGTGGTCCACGAGCACAGAGGCATTTGGATAGTAGAGTTAAGTTGTTTGAGATGTCAGGAGTTGACATGTTTCACAGAAAACGCGGAGGAGAGATAGTGAAGAAGAGTAATAGCCGAGAAAATGGAAGGAGAAGAGACAGTATGTGTGGAGAGATGCTTACGAGCACTCTAGGAGAGGTAAAGCAACATGTACGATCGAGTGCTGTTGGATGTAGTACAGGGCTCGGAGAAACTTTTAGGGAACAAAGAAGAGTTGAAGGAGAAGAAATGGAGTTGTATAGAGGCGAGAAGTGTGAGAAGAGGATGATGATACAAGCATGGAGGAGTAGAAGAAAGCCGAGGACTCGATGGAAGTCAAACAGGATGAGGTCTCGGATAAATGAGGAGACGAAAGGGAGGATCGTCGGTGAAGACGAGGGAGTGAAGTATGATGGCAGGAGACGAAAGTATAATGGCAGTATATGGAAGTGTGAAGACGACAGAGGAGGTACAGACAGTAGATGTCTGACTCTGGACGTGAAGAGAAGAAGACAAGGAAACGGAGGGTGGAAACAATAAGTAGAGTTGACCGATGGAGTGCAGGCGTCCAAGGAGGACAGCCTAGCCAAGAGGTGTCAGGGAAGTCAAATCGTTTGTGAGAAGATCATGTTTCGGGCGAGTTGTGAGCCAGATGTTGCAAGGTGCAATGAAGTAGTTGTAGACTCTAAAGAGTACGTAAGCAGATCAACCGGTCGAACCAATCGGTTGGAGAACGAGACAGTGTGGTGGCGGATGTATTATCCCGAGCTTTGCCACTGGAATAACTCTCAAAAATAAGGGGAGGGGAGTGTTATGATCTCAGCCTGCAGGAGAAACGAGTCTCACCCTTTGAGAGTTATTCAGCAAGCCTGACCTAACTGGAAGGTCCAGGAATTATAGAGGCGATAACACAGATGTAAAATAGTGTGTTGAATTTATATAAAAGTTTGAGATTATGGGCAATGAACTAGAAAACAGATAAATGACTTGTTGGAAGATGTGGACAAGTTACTGGAGGCGTGAGGCTCGCTTGTGGAGGGCGATGACCTCACTTGAGGCCAGACATCGCAGGGGAGAAGCCGCGCTTCGTCGAGCTCCCGCCAGAAGGGACCCCTAGCGATATTATCTCCAAGAGAAGAGAAGGTGCAGACGTTCCAGCTGTTGAGTCGAGCTGAGGACGTGTGGTCTCAAGTCCTGGACGGCGAGGAGAGAGTATTAAGCCGCCCAGTGACAGTTTTGTGGGCTGTGACAAGCGCCCTGGTCAGACGTTGTCAGAGGGAGAAGCGCCCTCGACCAGATAATCTGTGGTAAGCCCGATTTAAGCCAGTTCATAGTGTTTGCTTGTAGTTGGTCGTGTGCCCAGCGACAGTAGCGATGTTTATTTTCAAGTTAGAAATGTTTTGGTATGGCAGAAAGCCTAAAATAAGAGAGTGAAGTGGGAGGAGCGCGGAGCGACGTCCGTCTTCTCTGAGCGCTGGCGGGCAACTGAAGGAGCCCGGCTCCTGAGGGAGGAGGCCCCTCCCAGCGTGAGTGAGGCTCGCCCAGCGAGGTGGCGCATGGACTCGCCCACGGGGGAGTCCACTCTCATTAAATGTAGAGGACAGATAGAGATTGGAGACAAAGATGTTGTATGATTAATTTTGTTTATGTGTTAAAAAGGGAAACAATTTATTGGAGTGCAAATGGGTTGCAGGTTTGTCTTTGGGGAAGAAGTTGCTGAGGACTTGGAAGCCAGCACAGAGGGAGTGGTTGATGAGACTCCAAGGCAGGGGAGGAGAGGACCCCGAGCTATGAAGAAGCAGTGAGGAGGAGTGTCACGTGCTTCTGCAGAGGTGGTGAAGTGCCACAGTTATTCGAGGAAATTTATGGTGCAGCAGCCAGGAGAGCTGTGGATGATCCTAATAGGAGTAGGGAAGCACCATAGTTGTTCAAGGAATCTTCATGGTAGCAGCCTGGAGGAGCTGCAGAGGATCCTGGTGTTTAAGCCCTGAGGAACCTGAAGTTGTCAGGGTAGTGAAATAGTTCTAAATGATCACTTGTATGGAGGTGAGAGTGTTTGTCATTAGCGTGAACGACGCAGTGAGAGGTGAGTGATCGTTTGCCATTTATGTGCCAAGAAGTGTATATTGAAGTTTAGAGTTACAGACGTAGGCAGGAGTACCTACAGATATATATGTATTCTAAGACTGATAGAATGGTCGATTGATTCGTTGTGTGGCACGGATCATTTATACTGATATATATATATGTATGTTATTGCATTCAAATGCTGATTTGCCTTATATGTGTTTATAGGTATATATATATGTATACATTCTCTTGATGGTAGTGTAACATTATATTGTAAGACTTAATCTACTTGAGGAGGTTGATAATATTAGGTAATACCAAGAGATAGGATACCACTTAGCAAGCTGAGGATAGAGTTCTGATGGTGTTGGAGTGCAACCTGATTATAATAGTACAGAGTATAGGATTCATCATTATTATTATATGTATGCGTGTATTGTTATGTACTTCGTCCAGTAAATGTATTCAAATTTGCTGGTGTTTGCACTTGTCCCAGTGAGGCTTCCCAGGAAATAGTAAAGAAGGAGAGAGAGAGCAAGAAACAGGAACCACTGCTGTGGACAGGGTAAGACAGAAGTCTAGTAAGACAAAGGGGATTGAGGAGGTCATATTCCATAAGGAGAGAGTGGGGAGTCACAGCGGCTCGAGTGGGTGTGTGCACGTGACAACAAGGCTGCGTGTTGGAGCCGCATCCCCTAAACGTGTGACGTTGAGCCCCTCTCCAAGAGCCAGAAGTGCCTAGTGTGATCTCCTAGTGAAATATGAGCATTTGTCGAGTTGTGGGTTGGGTGGTCCGTCAGCGGTAACACCACCAAATCCACCACCGCAACAAAATTGGGGGCCTGTGTCCGGGAGAGTGAACTGACACACCCACACCCTGTCCAAGAGTGGATTTGTACACCCTTGCTGAAATAGATAAACTGTGTGACCGCAGGTGTATATTCTCTCTCTTGGGAAGACTCACAGGACAAGATGGATAAGGTGCAAGCATTTGTAGAATCAGGCAAGCCTGAGGACTTGGAAGGTTGCACGAGGGATCAATTAAAACAGATAGCAGAAAAGTGTGGCTTTAGGTTGAAAGCATCTAAAGTGGCTGGGATGAAGGATGAGATCCTTAGGCAGTTAAGAGCCAAAAGCGAAGCGGCAGAGCTAGGAGCCCAGAGAGGAGCTGAAAGTGGAAAGGAGGATGATGGGCAGGATGAAGTGAGATCCCAGGGATCGAGTAGGAGCAGCAAGAGTAGCCGCAGTAGCAGGAGTAGCCGGAATAGGAGCTTGGAGAGATTCCAGTTAGAGCTCCAGATGCAGCGAGAGGACAAGGAGAGACAGTTCCAGCTGGAAAAGATGAAATTAGAACTCCAGATGAAAGAGAAAACCAGAATAAGGGAACTGGAGTTGGAACAGGAAAAAGAAAAAGAGAAAACCAGAATAAGGGAACTGGAGTTGGAACTAGAGGTGGAAAAAGAAAAGGAGAGAACAAAACAAATGGAAATAGAAGCGAATAGAACCTTGGCTGAGCAAAGGATCGAACATGGGTTGCCAGAGAGCACCACCCAGGTATCACGCTCACCAGATGTTAGGGTTAGGGAGAAGGACATTCCCTTGTTTGTTCCAGAAGAGGCAGAGAGCTTTTTCGAGCACTTTGAGAAGGTGGCCAGCATCAAGGAATGGCCACAGGAGGAATGGGCCCAGCTGGTCCAGTTAAGATTGACCGGTGCAGCCAGGGAGGCTTACACCCAATTGTCTCTAGAAGAGTGCCAGGATTATGCCACAGTAAAGAGCAGCATATTGCGCTCGTTTCAGTTAACCCCAGAAGCTTATAGGAAGCGTTTCAGAGAGATGATCAAAGTTGGAGCATGTACGTTTGCTGAGACAGCAAGGGATCTGGAGAGACGATTCCAGAAGTGGATTGAAGCTGCTGGAGTTGGATCTTACGCTGACCTGAAGCAATTGATGGTCATGGAGAAGTTCTTGGAGATGATGCATCCCGAAACAAAGTTCAAGATCCAAGAAGCAGGGATAAAGGAGGTGAGAGATGCCGCAGATAGGGCGGACATGATTACGGAAGCATATAAGAGCTTGAGGGAGAACAGAGTGAAGAATGAGGTGAGACGCAGCAATGGCAGATCCAGTGGAGCCTGGGGAGGAAGAAATTACGAAAGACCCAGAAGAGTCTGGGGTGAGAAGAATTTTGATAAATGGGCGGATAAACGTAAGTACCCTAAAACTCAGAAGAGTAGGTCGCGCACTTCGTCTGAAAGTGAAGATGAAGGAGCTAAACGAGAAACAAATCATTATCCAGGAAATCAAGAGTCCAGTAAAGCCCCACAGAGTGCAAGTAGTGTACCTGGCCCGAGGAACTCTCATGCGAGTGGACAAAGTCAGAACCACTCTGGTACATATAGAAGAAACTTTTCCCAGGTGCGATGTTACAACTGTAACGGATTGGGTCACGTGATGCGAGATTGTCGGCAGGGCAAGAGAATTGTGACCCTGGCCATGTGTGACCCCCGAAGTAAATATACTAATGTGTTCCGAGACAAACCACAGATGGTGAACTTAGTGAACGAGAGGTATAGGCCGTTCATAAGTAAAGGTTGGATCAGTATAGGAGGCCAACCTGAGGTAGAAGTTGGTATCTTAAGAGATACCGGAGCTAATCAGAGCGTGATTGCGAGAAGCCTGATTGGGAATGATCGACGATTAGCTGGCAGGAGAAAGATGAAAGTATATGGGTTATTGTCTGAGAGTGACATGCCCGTTTGTACTGTCCAGCTAAGGTCGGAATATGTGTCGGCGGAGGTGATGTTGGGAGTGTGCCCCGACATACCTGTTCCAGGAGTCCAAATGATCCTGGGGAATGACTTGGGCGGGACAAAGGTGTTGCCAAGAGTCATAGCGGAGACTGTGCCAGAGGAGTGCCCAGAAGGCCACGGCACGGGTGGGACACCTGAGAGTGTGAACCTGACTGACATCCGAGGAGATGAGTCAGGAGACCGCCAAGCCATTGAGTACCTGTCTCGGTAGTGATGAAGACAGAGGTGGCCGACGAGGAAGACGCTGGAGAAGATGAGACAGTGTCTATTCAGCCGGTAGAAGATATCGACGTAGATATAGCGTGGCTGTTTGATGAAGGTCCAGCTCAGGAAGATGAAGTCTCGGTGAGGCCAAAAGTGAAGATGGCCCAGCCAAAGAAAAATCATGTGAAGAGAGCGAACCTGAGTAGACCCCAGCCTGCTGAAATTAAGGGTCGGAAGGGTGAATGCAACTGTGCTGAGCAGAAGTGAGGAAGGATGTGGACATACTGAGGACGGGAGTAGAGCGTCAAGTGTCCACGAGCACAGAGGCATTTGGATAGTAGAGTTAAGTTGTTTGAGATGTCAGGAGTTGACATGTTTCACAGAAAACGCGGAGGAGAGATAGTGAAGAAGAGTAATAGCCGAGGAAATGGAAGGAGAAGAGACAGTATGTGTGGAGAGATGCTTACGAGCACTCTAGGAGAGGTAAAGCGACATGTACGATCGAGTGCTGTTGGATGTAGTACAGGGCTCGGAGAAACTTCCAGGGAACAAAGAAGAGTTGAAGGAGAAGAAATGGAGTTGTGTAGAGGCGAGAAGTGTGAGAAGAGGATGATGATACAAGCATGGAGGAGTAGAAGAAAGCCGAGGACTCGATGGAAGTCAAACAGGATGAGGTCTCGGATAAATGAGGAGACGAAGGGAGGATCGTCGGTGAAGACGAGGGAGTGAAGTATGATGGCAGGAGACGAAAGTATAATGGCAGTATATGGAAGTGTGAAGACGACAGAGGAGGTACAGACAGTAGATGTCTGACTCTGGACGTGAAGAGAAGAAGACAAGGAAACGGAGGGTGGAAACAATAAGTAGAGTGACCGATGGAGTGCAGGCGTCCAAGGAGGACAGCCTAGCCAAGAGGTGTCAGGGAGTCAAATCGTTTGTGAGAAGATCATGTTTCGGGCGAGTTGTGAGCCAGATGTTGCAAGGTGCAATGAAGTAGTTGTAGACTCTGAAGAGTACAAAGCAGATCAACCGGTCGAACCAATCGGTTGGAGAACGAGACAGTGTGGTGGCGGATGTATTATGAGCTTTGCCACTGGAATAACTCTCAAAAATAAGGGGAGGGGAGTGTTATGATCTCAGCCTGCAGGAGAAACGAGTCTCACCCTTGAGAGTATTCAGCAAGCCTGACCTAACTGGAAGGTCCAGGAATTATAGAGGCGATAACACAGATAAATAGTGTGTTGAATTTATATAAAAGTTTGAGATTATGGGCAATGAACTAGAAAACCAGATAAATGACTTGTTGGAAGATGTGGACAAGTTACTGGAGGCGTGAGGCTCGCTTGTGGAGGGCGATGACTCACTTGAGGCCGACATCGCAGGGGAAAGCCGCGCTTCGTTGAGCTCCCGCCAGAAGGGACCCCTAGCGATATTATCCAAGAGAAGAGAAGGTGCAGACGTTCAGCTGTTGAGTCGAGCTGAGGACGTGTGGTCTCAAGTCCTGGACGGCGAGGAGAGAGTATTAAGCCGCCAGTGACAGTTTTGTGGGCTGTGACAAGCGCCCTGGTCAGACGTTGTCAGAGGGAGAAGCGCCCTCGACCAGATAATCTGTGGTAAGCCCGATTTAAGCCAGTTCATAGTGTTTGCTTGTAGTTGGTCGTGTGCCAGCGACAGTAGCATGTTTATTTTCAAGTTAGAAATGTTTGGTATGGCAGAAAGCCTAAAATAAGAGAGTGAAGTGGGAGGAGCGCGGAGCGACGTCCGTCTCTCTCTGAGCGCTGGCGGGCAACTGAAGGAGCCCGCTCCTGAGGGAGGAGGCCCCTCCCAGCGTGAGTGAGGCTCGCCAGCGAGGTGGCGCATGGACTCGCCCACGGGAGTCCACTCTCATTAAATGTAGAGGACAGATAGAGATTGGAGACAAAGATGTTGTGTGATTAATTTTGTTTATGTTTAAAAAGGGAAACAATTTATTGGAGTGCAAATGGGTTGCAGGTTTGTCTTTGGGGAAGAAGTTGCTGAGGACTTGGAAGCCAGCACAGGGGAGTGGGTGATGAGACTCCAAGGCAGGGGAGGAGAGGACCCGAGCTATGAAGAAGCAGTGAGGAGGAGTGTCACGTGCTTCTGCAGAGGTGGTGAAGTGCACAGTTATTCAGAGTAACAATTTATGGTGCAGCAGCCAGGAGAGCTGTGGATGATCCTAATAGGAGTAGGGAAGCACCATAGTTGTTCAAGGAATCTTCATGGTAGCAGCCTGGAGGAGCTGCAGAGGATCCTGGTGTTTAAGCCCTGAGGAACCTGAAGTTGTCAGGGTAGTGAAATAGTTCTAAATGATCACTTGTATGGAGGTGAGAGTGTTTGTCATTAGCGTGAACGACGCAGTGAGAGGTGAGTGATCGTTTGCCATTTATGTGCCAAGAGGTGTATATTGAAGTTTAGAGCTACAGACGTAGGCAGGAGTACCTACAGATATATGTATAAGACTGATAGAATGGTCGATTGATTCGTTGTGTGGCACGGATCATTTATACTGATATATAATATGTATGTTATTGCATTCAAATGCTGATTTGCCTTTATGTGTTATAGGTATATATATATGTATACATTCTCTGATGGTAGTGTAACATTATATTGTAAGACTTAATCTACTTGAGGAGGTTGATAATATTAGGTAATACCAAGAGATAGGATACCACTTAGCAAGCTGAGGATAGAGTTCTGATGGTGTTGGAGTGCAACCTGATTATAATAGTACAGAGTATAGGATTCATCATTATTATTATATGTATGCGTATTGTTATGTACTTCGTCCAGTAAATGATCCAAATTTGCTGGTGTTTGCACTTGTCCCAGTGAGGCTTCCCAGGAAACAAAAAAAGAAGGAGAGAGAGAGCAAGAAACAGGAACCACTGCTGTGGACAGGGTAAGACAGAAGTCTAGTAAGACAAAGGGGATTGAGGAGGTCATATTCCATAAGGAGAGAGTGGGGAGTCACAGCGGCTCGAGTGTGTGTGCACGTGACAACAAGGCTGCGTGTTGGAGCCGCATCCCCTAAACGTGTGACGTTGAGCCCTCTCCAAGAGCCAGAAGTGCCTAGTGTGATCTAGTGAAATATGAATTTGTCGAGTTGTGGGTTGGGTGTCCGTCAGCGGTAACACCACCAAATC
>WNGS01050024.1:68062-93183 GCA_020271785.1 Procambarus virginalis
CCTTGCCCTCCTCCTCCTTTCTCCTTTCTCTCCTCCAATATATAAGACAACAAAATGTTTTCAGATTCTTTCACACCACTTTCCAGCAACATTTATCATTTATATCAATTATTTTAGGGAATAATACATAAATTATATATTTAAACATGATCTTAGTGTTTAGTGGAATGCAAAAGGAGTCAAATTGCGTTAAAAAGAGCGATTTTTAGAAAATTTTGAAAACTTTCTTTTTTCTGATCATATTATAACTAAATGGATTGAAGGTTTCATTCAGCCATTAAATATCATTCACAATTTATTAATGAATTTTACAAAAAACACCATAAATTTTATATTTAAAAATGTAAAAACTATCTAATACATTAGGAACAAAATAGTTGTAGAAAAACAATTTATTATAAAACCTTTGTGTTTGGATTTTTTGATTAAAAGTTTCTCAAAGGCTCTCCTGCACCATTCTCAATGTAAATCATTCCCATGCCTATGGGAAGAGATAGACGAACGTTTCCTAGATGATTTGTGTTTGCTGGGACGGAGGTGAAGGACTGGGGAAACATCGGGAACGAACTTACCCGCTATCTTGCGGACACGCTTCCATATCTGTGGCAGGGGAGTTTCGGACGTAATTGTGGAGACATAAGAAGTCCAACATTCACGTTTAGCCATACGGATGGCCCTACGGGCCACCGCACTCGCTTTCCGAAAGAATAGAAAAGAATAGGTTGTCTGCCGACAGCGGTGCCTCTTCCAGGCTGCACGCTTACAGCGGACAGCCCAAGCACAGTCCGCATTCCACCAGGGAACGCACTTCCGTGGACCCCGAGAGGAAGAGCGAGGAACAGAGCGGAGGGCAGCGTTGAAGACAGTGTCATGAAAAAGGAGGAGAGAGCGAGGGAGAGGCAGAAGGGAGAGGTCAGAGAGAGCAGCACTGAGGGTAAATAGGTTCCAGTCCGCTTTAGCAAACTGCCACCTAGGAAAAGAGAGGGAAGGGCGAAAAGAGAAAAAGGAAACAAGGATAGGGAAATGATCACTACCATGGAGGTCATCAAGAACCTGCCACGTGAAATCTAAGTAAAGAGAAGAAGAGCAGAGAGAAAGATCAAGACAGGGAAAGGGTGCGAGTCCGAGAGTCCAAATGAGTGGGCTCACCAGAATTCAGAAGAGACAGGGAAGAAGAGAGGAAAAACGGCTCAAGAAGGCGACCCGGGTATTTGTCAAAACGTCACCCCAAAGATAATGACGACAATTGAAGTCACCCAGCAGGAGCACAGGCTCTGGCAAGGAGTCCAAGAGGTGTTTCAAATCAGGAAGAGAAAGTGGGACACTTGGGGGGAGATAAATGGAACAAACTGTGTACCATTTCCCCACAAAGATACGAGCAGCAGAACAATGGAGGGGCAAAGGAAAAAGTAAAGGAACAAAGGGAACATCAGCGCGAATGAAGAGAGCAGAAGAATTAGGAGCCCCAGCAACAGCTGAGGGGGGGGGAAGACAAAGGAATAGCCACGAAAACGATCAGGACGAGCACCAAGCATCGGCTCCTGGAGACAGACACAAAGGGGCGAAAACCGCGAAATCAGAAGTTGGAGTTCGAGGAAATTGGCGTAAAAACCTCGAACGTTCCATTGAAGAATATACAACGACAAGAAGAGAAAGGACAACAAGAGAAAACAAAGAAGAAACAAAGGCGAAAGAGCAACACAGCACGTTAAAGAAAATCAGGGTCGGGATCAGGGTCAGCAAAGTCAGGGTTAGGGGCATGGGTAAACTGAGCAAAGACGGAGAGAAGGAAGCGGGAGAACAGACCAGAGGTAGGCAGGCGGGGTCCGGAGGAGAAAGGAGGAGGAGACAACGGAGAGGAGCAGTCAAGGACAGCAACAGGAAAAGGGGAGCGCACCTCAGCAAGGGCAGCAACCGAAAGGGAAGCAGGGGCCAAAGAAACCTCCATAGCAGGAACAGGGGGTGCAACCACTGAAATGGGAGGGGAAGGAGCAATAGAGCCAGTAATAGGGCTCGAGGAAGAAAGCGAAGCCTTCTTACCCGCCGGGGAGGAGGAAGGAGAAGAGCCAGGCTTACGCTTCTGACTTAAAGAGACCGGTGTCCCAGTAACTACATACCGGGCAACGGATTCCAGTGTCGCAACAGGAGAAGCTGAACGAGAGCACACACGACGGCCGTTAGGAGAGCGATGGACATCCGCCTGCACCGACAGGCGGCGGGGAGAGGCAATAGATGGAGGAGGAGGATGGGGAGGAGGATCGGAGGGAGACGAAGAAGAAGACACAGGAGACACGACAGACCGGGTAGAAAGAAGGGGAACCCCAGACAGAGGACCAGGAGGGGGACCCTTTGGGACAGAACTCAATGGGACAATGGAGGGAGCAGTGGGCATATCAGGGTCTAAGGCCCGGAAACGGTTGAGAGTCGGAGGAAGGTGGGAAGGACGAGGAGAGGAAGAGCGCAACACGCGAGCATAAGAGACGTTAGCATAAGGTGGGAGCTGGCGAACCTGGCGTCTCGCCTCAGGAAAAGATAAACGCTCCCGGTGCTTCAAGTTGAGGACGGCCGCCTCAAGCTTGTAATGGATACAGGCACGGGAGAAGGTAGGATGGGCCTCACCACAGTTGAGGCAGCGAGCTTGGGGAGAAGTGCACTCCGACTTAGAGTGACCTTCACCCCCATACAAAGGACAGAGAAACTGTCCCAGAGCAGCGGAGGGCACCATGCCCAAACCTCCAGCACTTGTTACAAAGTCGTGGAGAAGGAATATACTCCTGGACAGAGCACCTGGCACCAGCGAGAATGACAGAGGATGGAAGGGTCCTACCATCAAAGGTGACCTTCACAACTCGAAGGGGTTGACGGCGACGACCACGAGGGGGACGAGTAAACGAGTCAACCTGGAGGACAGAATGGCCTTGGGCATCAAGGATATGCCGAATGTCATCGTGGCAGTCCTGCAGATTCCGAACACCGGTTGCAACATGGGGTGGGAGGAGAATAGTGCCAACACTGGCATTCAACCGAGTGTTCTTAGAGACCCGAACAGGGATCTCACCAAGGCAGGATAAGGCAGCCAAGCGGGAAGCTGCATCCTGAGAAGGAGCAGCAACGACACGTGTACCGAGACGAGTGGGGTTGAAGGTGACCGACGCATCCAGGGAATCAACGAGATGCCGATGGAGGGAGAAATCGTCAGGAGGCGTGGAATCAAGAGGGAGATCAAAATATTTGGCCCATGAAGCAGGACCAAACAAGGCCTGATACGCATCAGTACAGGAAGGAAACGAGCGAGTGCGGCCGTGGCGTTGACGGCGTTGAGAACCCCTGAAAGAGAGGGGTTAAAAGGCGCAGTAGTCACAACGAGAGACTTAGCCGCACCAGGGGACGAAGTGGTCACCACTTGGGGCTGGAGGCTCGACCCAACCACAGAGGAGGGAGGGGAGCTGGGGGAAGAAGTCAGGATGGTCAAAGGAGGAGCAAGGTCGAGGCCCAATGCAGCGGGAGCTACAGAGCCTGGTCTTCCAATACAGGCCGACTCGGGGGGCTTGGTCGCCCACCCCACGAGCTTGAGAGGGTACAACAAACATTAAATGGCATGTGTACGAAAAGCGAGAAATTCATTCACGAATGTGCCCCCATACCCACCATGGAGCCACAATTAGAGGCAGGACACCCAACAGGAAGCTATCGCCGATCATGCCGGGCCCCCTAGGGGTGCGTCGTGAGTATACGCCCCACAAACGCCACCTTAAGAACCGTCAGTCCGTCGAGATCGGGTTCAGCGACGAAAGGGGGATTGACAATAAAAGGTTCCCCTCGCTCGAGATGTTGGGTACTACAGTTCTACGGGTGCAAGAGTATGCCTCCTTAAGCACCCGGGCGTCAAAATAGAAGAAGTCCAAAGGAATAATCCAAAACAAGCAAAAGGTCGGCAGGAAACGACAAGCAGATAGGAGAAGAGGGGGGAGAAAAAACGAAACAAAATGAAAAGGAAAAGCGATCCGGCATAATTAGAGAAGACAGCAGCAGGAGTGCAAGGCCATAAAAGTTCTAACTCATGAAGGCTCTTTTCAGGACAAAAATATTTTAATCATTGACTTCATTGTGTATGATGACATAGTAAATGCAAACTTTCCAAAACGAGGTTAGGAGATAAAAAAAAATCTACTGTTATGAACAACTGGTCCGTCACCCAGTTATCAAAATGATCACAATTTACAGTTGTAAGACAACGCACACAAGGTTTCCTGCTTCTCTTTAGTTCTCTTCTTGAAAACTATCAAATTCCTATTATTATTATTTTTAACATCTTTGTTGAGTATTACAATATTGCCTAATCTGAGGATTTCACTTAAGCCTTATTAAAGTGAGGATAATGCTGGTATTCACTGTCACACAGGACAGAGGATCATACACAAGACAATAGGGCTAAACTCTAGGCTGAAGCACATATATATATAACATGGTTACAATGTTTTAACGTATGAATATGTGAAAACAACTTTCTATTGTGCACTGCCACACAAGGGCAGGGATGGGTTCATAAGTGATGCAGCTTAAAAGTAATACAAATAAAATTGTTCTTCATTCTTTAAAATAGACAAGCAAATTTTGGATAAATTGTCAGGATGTCGTCCAGAACACCTGAGTCAATGAAATAGTTACACAGTTGGTGGAACAGGATGCCAGAAGGCCTAAAGTCCTTTACGGTTTCACATTCAACAATATAGTGTTCTAGTGAATGCATTAAAGGTTTATCACAGTTTACAATCTGAGTATTCTGGTAGTGGCTCAGCCTCGCTAACCTGCCAGATGTGTCTATAGCCAAGGCGAATTCGCTCAATGACTATCACATTGCCTGGTTCGGTTACTGTGCTGACCGTACAAATATCGATTATTACAAAACCTGTCATGGCTTTTAATACTGCAGCCTATTATAATAAGGTTTCACCATATAACGACGTTTAGGAGAGTAATCAGGTCTTTATAGTTAATGTGTGGTAAGTCTGGCGTGTACACGTTTCCCAGGACACAATACTGCTGTAGTCAGTGAATATAAGAGTACCGATTTCTTGTTTACAAGAAAATGAACAAATCCACATTGGCCGTGATGAGGGTTCGAACTTACCAACTAGGCCAGGACATGGTAAAACAATTGCAACCGAGAGTTCCACTGACCTCTCACGGATCCTGCAGTCTCTCAAATACAAACCTGTATTGAAAGTGAGGACGAAAGTGTTGAAATGAGGGTGAAGAGGTAGAACAGATTGTTGGCAGAGCCAGAGTGCATGGGGAAATTGTGTAAAACCGTAGTTTATCTCTGAGAAACTGGATCCGTGTGAGGTCAGTGGAACTTCCGGTTGCAATTCTGTTACCATGTCGTGGTCTAGACGACTAAAGCAGCATCTGGGATCATCCCGGGCGTAACTTCGAACCCTCATCACGGCTCTTGTGGATTAGTTCATTTGATGTATCACGTTGTGATTCGTGTCTTGTTTACCGCCTCTCGAATCACATGATGCTCAAAATTTGTGTCCAGCATGCTCGGCCACAGCTCAGCGAGAGCTTGGCTGCATCAATGGATTCCATTTTGACTTGAAACGAAGCGGTTGGCTATACCCAATGTGAACAAAATTTTGTTGTCAATAGGTCTTCCTGCTGGTTCACATGATGTACTCTTGTGGCTCGGTGCTTCTTCCATCTTCTGAAACCATGCCTCCCAGTATTGTTAGCCCTCGTCGCCACTTACGTTTAAGGCAGGAGGAGAAACACTTCTAGTCCACATGTTTAGTGCAAACAAAAGCCATGCTCACAGGTATAAATTTCATGTATCAACATTAAAGTACAAAAAAACGGCATCTATCTCTTGAACCTATAGTATCAATATTAGAAACCTAGGTAGTACTTAATCCTACCAAATGCCTTGTCCTAATATTAGTTTACTTCTTTATACTGCGAATGATATAACCTTAATTGCTTTCTTAGTTATTATATTATTCGTAGATTTCAATTTCAGGTTGGCCATCGCCACTTCAGCTTGGTTCCGTCTTGTGTTTGTAAGGGTTTTGATTATTTGCTTTAAGGATTTTCATTTTGCCCTGGTAGGCATAGGCTTGCTAGTGTTTGGTTCTTAACTGAGGTGTAAGTGGCAGTTTCATCTCCCTGTGTCTTTGCGTCTGATTTTTTACGGAGCTTTGAGGTGGCAATAGCATGTTCCCAAGCATTATTGAGTTTCCCAACTCTTTGTTATGGTTCAGGGCCGCCTTTCAACAAAGGCCCAGAGTAAATGGTCCTGTTACAAAAGTAAAGTCTTTGGAAAGAATCCTTGTTTCCACTTTTGCAGAAGGCTAAGTGGAATATAGGGCGCCTGACAGCTGGGTGGACAGCGCTTCAGATTCGTAGTCTTGAGGTTCCCGGGTTCGATCCCCAATGGAGGCGGAGACAAATGGGCAAAATGTTTCACCCTGATGCCCCCTGTTACCTAGCAGTAAATAGGTACCTGGGAGTAAGACAGCTGCTACGGGCTGCTTCCATGGGGGGGGGGGAGCAGCCCGTAGCAAAAAGACCTTGTCGAGGACCGGGCCGCGGGGACGCAAAGCCCCGAAATGATCTGAAGATAACTTCAAGATAGGAAGGCAATTCTGTATACGAGGTCTATAGTCCAGCTCCCCCTGCCTCACCAGTTTCTGGTTTCGTAGTTGAATATCTGGAGAGGGTTTCGAGAGTTCTCTTACTCCCCGAGCCCGGCCTGGAGCCAGGCTCGACTGTGTGTTGTCGTCGTGGCATCAGCTTCAGTTGCGGTTCCATCCTATGGCGTAGCCGTCGTAGCGACGTCCAACAGAGCGCCAGCCTCTGCCTTCATCATCGATTCTGTCTTGATACCATTGCCCTTTATTTTGGCGAATCGTTAGGTCGTAGCTGTATCCCAGTTGTACCGTTTCTTGTTGTACAAATTTCATTAGGAAAAGTTCATATTTTCTTGTGTTATTTCTACTGTGTAGTTTTATCATCCATTTCCTCGAGGTGCTCAAGGATCTCACAATATGGCCTCTGTTGCCTTCACTTATTCTGATTCTCTCAGGTTCTGCCTGTGCTGGGTTGGGCAACCTCTCAATCCGTCCTTGGACCAATTCCATTCCATCTAGCGTTCGACCCCAAAGACGCATTTAACAACTTTAACACGCTTCTCATTCAAAACATGAATTTTCTAGAATATCAATTAAGTTATATTAGCATACTGTGCATATTTAGGCAATGGTTAGGTTAGGTGTTCTGTTGGCGATTATTTATATTTGTAGTGCCCGACCACTTGGGCTTGACGGTAGAGCGACGGTCTTGCTTCATGTAGATCAGCGTTCAATCCCCGACTGTCAAAGTGATTGGCCACCATTCCTTCCCCCCGTCCCATCCCTAATCATTATCCTGATTTGTTCCAAGTGCTAAATAGTCATAATGGTTTTGCTCGTTCTCCTTATCATTCTATTTCATTGTAATTGTAGTACACAGGTGAAACTTTTACCAACCCATCCTCAGACCACAACCCGTCCTAGACTTTAATCAATTACATCCAGTGGTTGACCCCACAGACGCATTCATAAATTTTTGCATACTTTTCATTCAATACGGGAATTTTCTCAAATATGAATTAATATTACACATTAGCATATTGTGCATATATTGGCATAGGTTTGGTTAGGTGTTTAGGTTCTGTTGGTGACTATTTGTAGTACGTGAGTAAAGCATTTACCGCGTTGTGGTTCGAACAAAATTCGTCAATGAAGCACTTGTTCAGAGTGTATTCGGATGTCATCAGTTGGGAGTCGTGTGTAAACCGTTTTTCATTCATAAACGGGGTTTGGTGGTTGCATGGAATGAACTTTGACCTTTGTTTGAGGACGGGTTGGACCTCTAGTCTGTTGCTGTGGTTCCCTTAGCCTCCTTGCTAGATCCCAATTTTTTCTTTGCCTCTTGTTTTTTGGGGGATAGAGAAGACCTTTTTATGATCAACTGGGTTATGTTACAGTTCCCTGTGTTTCCTTTGATCCAGATCTGTATTTTTTTTTGTTCTATCAAATTTCTGATGCTTGAGTTAGTATATAAGAGGAAAGCTTCCTGTCCTCGTGTAGTCTTCGCGTTTGCTGCTTTCTAAATGTTATGTCTTTCCCTAACTGGAGTTCTTACTCATCTGTAGGTATTCCGGCATTAATTGCAGTCATTTTGGGAAAAAAGGAACTGCATGGTTCGTATTTAGATAATCAGGAACCGTATAAATCTCGGCTGCATGTAAAATCTTCGATCTTGTTTTTGTATTAAAGGCTTGCAAAATGTGTTTTAATATTCTTCCCTGGCATCGAACGAAGTGGCCACCCTGAATATCATTTTTATTTAACCTCCAGACGACTTGCTTATGTTTGGATGCTTACAGGTGATTGGGGTATTGTGATGCCCATAACTGGTTACCAGTTTAACTGGATTAGTTGCCTGGCCACCAGAGATGATGGACGTGTGATTTTCCAGCTCCTCGATTGACACCTGTGCTGTGGTGGTGAGAGACGAGTAGCTACAGCAGGCCTGGATTTGTGCCTTACTGGAGCAGAGTGAGCGTTGTCCAGGATGGGTTCTCTCGTCTCCACTGAAGACTACCTCGGCAGGATTAGATTTTTCCTTGCCGGTGGACCACACGTTAGTTGCTCTTGTGTTGGTGGACGTGCTGCGTTTCAAGTTGGCCGACCTGACGGAAGTTCAGCCTCTGCAAGACCGTCGTGTGGTGATTAAGCTTCTCAAATGTGTTTTTCAGGAGTTCTTCGGTTAGCGTGAGGGGCGTGCTTTCCCTCTGTCTGATGGGTTGGGTACAGTTTGGGTGGTTAACCCTAGTGTGACCTTGACTTACGTGGCGGTGCGAGGGGCGCCGTTAGAGTTGGAGGATGAGCTGTTGACCAGGTGGTTTGGGAAAGTGCTCGGTATCCAGTGGAACAAGGTCTCTGCCGGCTACTGTGGAGGGATGCTTGATCGCACCAGGATTGACGAGGTGTCTGACGCTGTGTACTCCTTGTTAATGTTCCCTGATAAGGTTTGTGCTCCTCGGCTGTATGTATAGGGGCTAGCCTCATAAGTGCTTTTGCTGTGGTATGTCGGGTCACCTGGCGGTGGAAGGCATTGCTGGAGCAGTTGACCGTGTGAATATCTTTCGGATGACTTTCCGCCTCTGCCACTCCAGGAAGCGCCAGTGGGGGTTTTGGCTCTGCTACCCCGAACCTAGGGGGGGCCCTGCAGAGGTGTTTCACCTGCCAACCTCCCGCCTGCCGGCCTGCCTTCTTCCCCCGGAACACCCCTTCCCCCTCATGCCTGGAAGGAAGTGTCCCAGGGGCTGGTTGTGTGCCCTGTGCGTCAAGGGACTGGCCGGTGTGTGTTAATGAGGTTCCGGTTTCAGAGGTTGATGTGATGCTGAATGTACCGGCGGAGATCCCCATTGTGCCATGTGCTGAGTTATTGGTCCCGGATCCCCAAGAGTTGTCCACTTTCGTCTCTAGAGGCGATTCCAGTTGCCTCTACGATGGAGGATATGCGTCCCCCTCGACTCCCAGGATAAGTTACGTCAGGCTGCACTGGTCCTTTGGTTGAAGTTCAGAAAGGTCGCTGTCTCCTGGTAGTGAGTTTTTTGTGGAATCTATGGAAGCTGCAGGTGGGGTGGGTGAGGTGGTGGTTGTTGGGTAGCAGGGGCAGGGTGCGGTGGTTATTATGCCAACCCGTCCTCAGACAGTCCTTTCCATCCAGCGGTCGATCCCAGACACACATTCATCAATTTTAACATTCTGTTCATTCAAAACTGGAATGCTTTCATATATTATCATTTTATAATGACATATTGTATATATTTAGGCATAAGTTAGGTGTTTAGATTCTGTTGGCGATTATTTGTATTTGTAGCACGCGGGTGAAGCATTGATAGCGTTGCGGTTCAAACAAAAATCGTCAGTGAAGCACTTGTTCCGGAAGTGTTCAAACGTCATCAGCTAAGTCGTGTGTAAAGTTTTTCATTCATAAGCAGGGGGTTTGTCGGGTGCATGGAATAGACTGTCTGTTTGGAGGACGGGCTGCCTATTCCTGAGCCCCCCTGTACCAGTGAACAGAGGGGGGGAGGTATTTTATTTATTCTTTTAAAGGGGAAAGCGCCAAGCCATTACGACTAAAGGGGGGGGGGGTAGATGACCCCCTGTTGCTAGTTTTTTATTTTTGATAAAGCACAATAAGTACAAACAGTCTGGCAAAAAAACGCACAAGCAGAGATCCATAAAGCACAAGAGCCAAACATGAGAAAAAAATGAAAAAAAAGCACACAACAGGAACACGGAAAAAACACTGAATTGGTATGGTTCAGAATAACAATTACATATCTAGTTACACAAGCCAGCCTGAAGGGTCACATGGACAGGACAAAAAGCCAAGACAGACAGTAACACACAACCAGAACACGCAGGGACTGGGGAAAAAAATAAGGAAATGACACACACACACGCAAACAAGAACAAAACAAGCACCGGAACACGCAAGAACTGGCAAAAAAAAACATACATGTGCATACACACACAACAGCACTAGAAACAAGCAACTGAACACAAATCGCACACAGGAAACAAACATCACAAAAAATGCAAACTGAATACACAAACACACCACCCAACAGGGCGAAAACAGGGCGAAACAAAGCACGGAGACAAACATACATAGAACAGCAGACACGGAAACAAAGGCAGGGAGCATACAAACACAAGTACTATTAATATTTTTCTGGGAACTCCCGTGCCGGGAAGCGCTAGCAGTAAGGCTCCCAAATCAGCTGGACGTCTTCGGACACCTGTCGACCAGGAGACGCACAAGGCCAAAGTATCAAATCGGGCACCCCATATATGAAACCCCTTATCCGCTGCACCCAAATATTTGAACACCATGGGACCGGATGCACCCTGTCATCCCAAGTGAGGTCCAAACGCTGTGACTTAGGGACCACGCTCCCATCGGCCGCGATTACAGAGAAGAGTTGCACACCAGGGGGTTCCGCACCGTAATCCGCACTTGAAGTCGCACTGGGCGTCACGCCGCGCACTGCACAGGGCAGTTACAGGGCTTTGTACTGGCCTGCTCACGAAGCTTCTCACTTGGCTTCTCACGGGACCCGCAGAGGACACAGACGTGTCAGGGCCCCCACCATCGGGCACAGAAGCAGAGGCACTCAGGTGCACATCCTTCCTCAAGACCACGACGTGGTCCAGTGCAGCAGGAGCAACCTCCCACTGCAGGGAGCCAACAGCAGTAGGCTCAGGGGGTGCCACATGAGGGAACACAGAGCCCCCCCACAGCACCGCCAACCACAGCAGGAGACGCCAGATCAACATACTTTCCTACCTCTACCCAAGACACACCAAGAAGGGAAGATGCACTCGGAACCCGCCTTGAGATCTTAGAGACAGGCTGCCGGTTGTCTGACCTATCACCCTCATCCCGTAACACAGCAGAACTCTCTGACGGACGTTCCTTCCAAGCCCGGCCCCTGAGAACTGCAGCTTCCACGGCCGGAGGCACTGGACCACACACCTCAGGAGACATCCAGAGGGACAGGAGATGCCGTATGCAGGGACGGAACAGTCAGGGGCGGCCGAGACGGGGCGGGGCGGGCTGGGGCGTCAGGTGCAGGGACAACTCAGGCAGGGAAGCCAGCGGCGGGGGTGGGGCCGCTCCAACCCCCACGCCAACATCCACATTACCACCCACATCCGCACCCAGATGAGCCGCAGGATCCAACACCTGGGCAGAAGCCGGCAGGGAAGCAACACACATTCCAGCACTTGGAGACAGGTCCGGAGCCGACAACGGAGAAAAATGCTTCTCCCGGAAGAGGTTAACAGGGGTGATCCAGCGTTCCTCACACCCCGCAGCCTGGTGACCCGGTGGGCCGCACCAGAAAAGCTTAGCGGAATCCTTGTACACAATGGGGTGACCATAAAGTGACAGAGGGATGAAGACAGACACGCTTCAGAGTAAAAGTCATAGCATAATTCTTAGATGTAGAGAACCTGAAGCCATGATCAGTGGCCCAAGACGACACGGCTTCAATCGCAAGTTGAAGGCGACGTTGAAGGACAGGCGAATCATCACCCTGACAGCAAAGGGTAAGATCGTCGACATAGAGTGGAGAAGACGCCTGAAGGAAGAGAGGAAAGAAGACCATTGAGAGCAACTAGAAAGAGTAGTGCTCAGAACACTACCTTGGGGCACGCCTTCGTATTGCTGAAAAGAGGCGAGAGCAGTACCAAGCCTCACCCGAAAGAAACGAGAGAGGAAGCTGCGGAGAAAGAGATGACCACGAAGGTCAAAAGAATAAAGCTGGGATAAATATATCGCCAAGTGGTGTCGTAAGCCTTTTCCAGGTCAAAAAGGATGGCAACAACGGAGGTCTTCGCAGCAAAAGCGGTACAAATATAGACCAAGTTCCCTAGGACATCTGTTGTGCTGCAGTACTTGCAGAAACCAAATTGAGAAGGGGAGAGGTGGTGCTGGTGTTCTAAGGACCACATCAGACGAACGTTAACCATACGTTCAAAGAGTTTGCAATAGGGCGAAAGTCCTTAGGGGATGTTCCCAGACACCCTGGTTTGCGAACGGAGGACAACGGCATCCAGCCAGTCCTCAGGGACTGACGACGACTCCCAGATCCGATTATACAGACTCGGTAAATATTGAGACGTGGAGGGAGATGGCGAAGCATCTCATAATGAATGCCATCGGAGCCCGCTGCCATAGAACCACAGAGCCAGGGCAGAGCGAAGTTCAGAGGGAGAGAGAGACGGGATCGTTGTAGGGAAGACGAAGATGAGTATAGAAATCCAATGGACAAGATTCAAGGACAGATTTACGAAGAAAAGATTGGGGGAAGATGAAAACCAGAGCTAACAGAAGAAAAGTGGGAACCCAGTTCGGTAGCGACCTGCAACGGGTCCGCCACAAGAGTACCATGGAGGCGAACGACCGATAAGACATTAGGAACGAACTTACACGCTATCTTGCGGATACACTTCCAGATCTGCGGCAGAGTTGTGTCGGATGTAATGGTGGAGACATAAGTCGCCCAACATTCACGTTTAGCCGAACGGATGGCCCTACGGGCCACCGCACTCGCTTTCCGAAAGAAAAGAAAAGAATCTGAAAGAAAAGAAAAAAGGTGGCGGTGTGTCTTCCAGGCTGCACACTTACAGCGGACAGCCCGAGCACAGTCTGTATTCCACCAGGGAACGCACTTCCGTGGGCCCCGAGAGGAAGAGCAAGGATTAGAGCGAAGGGCAGCGACGAAGATGGTGTCATGAAAAAGGAGGAGAGGCAGAAGGGAGAGGGCAGAGAGCAGCACTGATGGTAAATAAGTTTTTCTGCCTTAGCAAACTGCCACCTAGGGAAGGAGAGGGGAGGGTGAAAAGAGAAAAAGTAACACGGATGGGGAAATGGTCACTGCCATGGCAGTCATAAAGAACCTGCCACGTGAAATCTAAGTAAAGAGAAGACGAGCAAAGAAATCCAGACAGGAAAGGATGCGAGTCCGAGAGTCTAAATGCGTGGGATCACCAGAATTCAGAAGAGACAGGGAAGAAGAGAGGATGAACGGTTCAAGAAGGCGACCCCGGGTGTTTGTCAGAACATCAAACCAAAGGAAATGACGAAAATTGAAATCACCTAGCAGCACAGGTTCCGGCAAGGAGTCCAGTAGGTGTTTTAGATCGGGAAGAGAAAGTGGGACACTCGGGAGGGGGGGGGGGGAAGATAAATGGAACAAACGGTGTACCATTTCCTCAAAGATATGAGCAGCAGAACAATGAAGAGGCGAAGGAAAATGTAAGGGGACAAAGGGAACATCAGAGCGAATCAAAAGAGAAGAGTTAGAAGCCCCAGAAACAGCTGGGGGGGGGGGGGAAGGGAAGAGAGGAATAGCCATGAAAGCGACCAGGACGATCACCAAGCATCAGCTCCTGGAGACAGACACAAAGGGGCGAAAACCGCAAAATCAGAAGCTGGTGTTCGGGGAAATTGTCGAAATAACCTCGAACGTTCCATTGAAGAATAGACATGAGAGGAGAAAGGACAGCAACAGAGAACAATGAAGAAACAAAAACGAAAAGGGAACACAGTACGTTAAAGAAGCGCAGGATCAGGGTCAGCGAAGTCAGGGATAGGGGGCATGGGTAAACTGAGTAAAGGAGAGAAGGTAGCTAGAGGACCGACCAGGGGCGGACGAGTAGGGTCCGGAGAAGGAAGAGCGGGGGGGGGGGGAGGTAACCGAGGGTCAAGGACAGCAGCAGGAGGGGCAGAAACCAGGGGATGGACCTCAGCAAGGGCACCAACCGAGAGGGAATCGGGGGCCGAAGAGACCTCCATAGCAGGAACATGGGGCGTAACCACCGAAACGGGAGGGGATGGAGCGAGAGAGTCAGAAGTAGAGGGCGAGGAAGGAAGCGAAGCCTTTTTACTCGCCGGGGAGGAGGAAGGAGAGGAGCCAGGCTTACGCTTCTGACGCAGAGAGACAGGTGTCCCAGCAACTATGTACAGGGCAACGGATTCCAGCGTCTCAACAGAAGCTGAACGAGAGCATACATGACGGCCGTTGGGAGAGCAATGGACATCAGCCCATACTGACAGGCGGCGTGGAGAGCCAATAGACGGAGGAGGATGATGGGAAGGAAGATCGGAGGGAGACGAGGAAGAAGTCACAGGAGACATGACAGACCGGGCAGAAAGAAGGGGAACCCCAGACAGAGGACCAGGCGGGGGTCCCTTCGGGACAGAACTCAAAGGAACAGAGGAGGGGGCGGTGGGTGTATCAGGGTCCAAGGCCCGGAAACGGTTTTGAGTCTGAGGAAGGTGGGAAGGACGAGGAAAGGAAGAGCGCAACACGCGAGCATAAGAAACGTTAGCATAAGGTGGGAGCCGGCAAACCTGGCGCCTCGCTCGGGAAACGATAAACACTCCCGGTGCTTCAAGTTGAGGACGGCTGCCTCAAGCTTGTAAGGTATACCGGCACGTGAGAAGGTAGGGTGGGCCTCACCGCAATTGAGGCAGCGAGCCTGAGGAGAAGTGCCCTCCGACTTGGTGACCTTCGCCCCCCCCCCCCACACACACACTCACAAAGGACAGACACACAGTTCCAGAGCAGCGAAGGGCACCATACCCAAATCTCTAGTAATTATTACAGAGCTGAGGAGAGGGAATGTACTCCTGGAAAGAGCACCTGGCATCAGCAAGAATGACGGAACTGTTCTACCATTAGGGAGCCGGTCAGCCGAGCGGACAGCACACTGGACTTGTGATCCTGTGGTCCTGGGTTCGATCCCAGACGCCGGCGAGAAACAATGGGCAAAGTTTCTTTCACCCTATGCCCGTGTTACCTAGCAGTAAAATAGGTACCTGGGTGTTAGTCAGCTGTCACGGGCTGTTTCCTGGGGGTGGAGGCCTGGTCAAGGACCGGGCCGCGGGGACACTAAAGCCTCGAAATCATCTCAAGATAACCTCAAGAAGATCTCAAGATAACCATCAAAGGTAATCTTCACGACCCGAAGGGGTTGACGGCGACGACCACTAGGGGGACGAGTAAACGTGTCTACCTGGAGGACAGAATGGCCCTGGGCATCGAGGATATGCCGAATATCAACATGGCAGTCCTGCAGATTCCGAACACTGGTTGCAACATGGGGAGGGAGGAGAATAGTGCCAACACTGGCATTCAACCGAGCGTTCTTTGAGACCCCGAACAGGGGTCTCGCCAAGGCAGGATAAGGCAGCCAGGCAGGAAGCTGCATCCTGAGGAGCAGCAGCAATGACACGTGTACCGAGACGAGTGGGGTTGAAGGTAACAGGCATCTACGGAATCAACAGAATGCCGATGGAGGGAGAAATCGTCAGAAGGCATAAAATCAAGAGGAAGATCAAAGTATTTGGCCCACGAAGTGGGACCAAACAAGGCCTGACACGCATCAGTATGAGAAGAAATCGAGCGAGTGCGGCTGTGGTGCGGATGGCATTGAAAACCCCCAGAGGGAGGGGTTAAAAGGCGCAGTAGTCACAATGAGAGACTTAGGGGGTCAGAGTAGGAAAAATAAAATTGTTGTTCAATGTCAACCATTATTTTTTTGACTAGTTGTATATGAAAGGGGCTGCAATTGTTCTGAGTTTCAGTACTGTAGCCTAAATAGTAAGGGAGATTTATTTTTTTATTTTTTTCAACGAATTTTACACATTTTCAAGTGTAATTGCACAAACACACCTTTCAGATATAATCATTTTATGACACTTTTCTGACACATTACCATATAATAAAGGATCTCAAATAGGGGATTTTCCATAACGTCTTTAGTTTTCCTAATACAAAGTCTAAGTAACCCCCAAAATTATGCAAATATATCATGTTTATTGCTATTATAAAATCAATAAATGAACTCGGGATAAAACGCTTATTTTAAACTTTAGAGACAAACTTTACATATAATGTGTAAGTTTCATGTAAATTCAATAAAAAATGAGAGATTAATTTTCAAGTAACATAAATGTTCAAGTAAGTAAAAAATAAAGTCTAAGGTGCTGCCATCTGTGGCTGAGGTTGACATCAACCAATTTCATCCAAAATTGGCACCCTTACAGATAGGCATACGTGCAGTCAGATGTATAAGTTTCAAGCAAATCGCCCTATAAACAAAAAAGAAAACTAAAAAAAAAAATTATTTTAACTTAATTTTTTTAATAAAACTAATTATAATTTGTTTTTAATATATGCTATTGTGATAGCCGAGTCATAGACATGATTTCAGTTGACATTTTTGTTTGATAATCGTTCTTGACCATTTTGGAAAATTTGACACATAATTCAATATTTTTTTCTTCCTTCGTATTTATGCTATGATGCCGAGGCTTGGACCAGATAATACCCTTTTCATATACAACTTGTCAAAAAAGTTTGATTGAAATCGAACGAGTTTTCATTTATTGCATTTTTGGGCAAATTTGGAACCCTTAAACCCCCTTAGCCGCGCCAGGGAATGAAGTGGTCACTACTGGGGGCTTGTGGCTCGACCCAACCACAGAGGGAGGGAGGGGAGCCAAGGGGAGAAGTCAGGGGGGTCAAAGGAGGAGCAAGGTCGGGGCTCAACGCAACGGGGTCTACAGAGCCTGGTCTTGCAATACAGTCTGACTCGGGGGGGGGGGGGGGCTTGGTCACCCACCCCACGAGCCTGAGAGGGTGCAAGAGAAACATTCGATGACAAAGACGAAAAGCCATTTTCATTCATGAATTTGCCCCCATACCCACCATGGAGCCACAATTAGAGGCAGGACACCCAACAAGAAGCTATCGCCGATCATGCTTCCCTAGGGGTGCATCGTGAGTATATGCCCCACAAACGCCACCTTAAGAACCGTCAGTCCGTCAAGATCAGGTTCAGTGACGAAAGGAGGATTGACAATAAAAGGTTTCCCCTTGCTTGAGACGTTGGGTACTACAGTTTTACGGGTGCAAGAGTATGCCTCCTCAAACACCCGGGCATCAAAACAAAAGAATGATCAAAACAGGCACAAGGTCAGCAGGAAATGACAAAGAGAAAGAAGAAGAGGAGGAGGAGGGGAGAATAACTAAAAAGGAAAAGGTGTCCAGCAAAATTTGTGAAGACAGCAGCAGGAGCACAAAGCTACAAAAGGGCAGGGGACCGCCCTAAAAAGCATCACACTCCGGCAGCCGCCCACCAAGCCCCTCCACGGCAACAACGAGCTGGACAGGGAGGGGAGGTTCTCAAAAGCCTCCTGGCACTGTTTACCCCATAAAAGTTCCACACCCTTTAAAAGAATTGTCAGGGGGCGGCAATAGATGAAAAATTGGGGACAAACTTAGGGTAGAAACCGGTCATGCCTAGGAAATGCAGGATTTCCTTCCCTGTAGATGGTGTAGGGTACTGGATGATCATTTTTTCCTTGCTGGCTTTTGGCGCAATCCATCCTCCTCCCACCTCGTGCCCTAAAAAGATGACGGTCTTAGCAAACTCAGATTTGTGCAAGTTGACTACTAATCCTGACTGGAGCATAGCCTTAAAGAAGTCCTCTATGTGACGTAGATGGTCTTCCCAACATAGATCATATATCAAAACATCATCGATATAGACCAGGGTATTTTCTACGTCACGCATCACTATTCCCATCAACCTCTGGAAGGTGGACGCTGCATTCTTCATTCCAAACGGCATCACCTGGCATTCAAACAGGCCGTCGGGAGTCACGAACGCGGAGATGGGCTTGGCCTGCTCCATGAGGGGAACCTGCCAATAGCCCTTAAATAGGTCGAATTTAGTTAGATAACGAGCTTGGCCTATGACAAAGACATTCCTCTATTCTGGGGAGAGGCTAAGTATCAGCTACCATGACCTTATTCACCTGGCGATAATAAATACATAATCAGTATTTCTTACCAGGTTTGGGCACTAGTAGAATCGGGGATGACCATGTACTTGTACTTGGGGCTATTAGATGGTGTTGCAACATATATTCCACCTCGTTTTTCACCACTTTTACTTCAGAGGGATGAGACGGTAGGGGTGTTTTATAGGCCTGACTCCCTCGTCCAGAATAACGTCGTGCTGAAAGACAGATGTTAGTCCTGAATCATCTTTGAAGATAGTCGTGTATTGGGGGATTAGTTTGAATAAGGATAGTCGATTTCCTCTGGTTACATGCGTCAACTTGGGCCTGCAAATTACATAAAATCTCAGTGTCGTTTTAGCTTCCATTACCTCTGTATCCTCTCCAGTCATCACCATGGTTATTGGATGAACATCATGGCCCTGATACTTCTTTATCATGTTGACGTGGACTAATGTTTCACACTTTCTACGATCTGGTGTGCTGAGAATATAATTATTACTGGTTACTTTCCTCAAGACCGGGTAAGGACCTACAAACTTTGCACTTTGACTCCGTCACCGTGGGAGAACATACCAACACTAGATCCCCTACCTTCAAATCCATTTGCTTTGTTCTTAGATCATACCTGCGCTTGCTGGTGGTCTGGGTATTCATTAGGTTTCTCTTAGCCATCTCCCATGCCGAAAACAACTTGCCTTTATTGGTAGACATCCAATCAACAGCGTCTAAGTCGTTTTCCTGGTCCAGGAAATGATCCCGTACTACTTCCCAATGGACCTCTTACAGAGTGGCAATAGTCCATTTCAAATGGGGATACACCCAGGGAATCTTTGGGAACGGATCTTACAGCAAATAGGAGGTAGGGTTGGTCTTCAACCCACTTGTTCTGTCGTTCATAGCAGTACTTGCTCAGCATGCCCTTCAGTGTTTGATGGAACAACTCCAAAACTCCTTGCGACTCGGGATGGTACGAACTGGATGTAATCTGTTGGATCCCAAGGACGGCGATCTGTTGGCGAAACAAACGAGGTAAAATTCGTTCCATGGTCCGTCTGGATGGTCTTTGGGAGACCATATCGGGAGACGAACCAGAGGAGATGTTTCACAACTACTTTTGCTGTGATGGTTTTCAGGGGGATCGCTTCTGGGTACCTACTAACCCGATCTAGTATCGTGAGAAGATACTGCACCCCAGATGTGGAAGGCAGAAGAGGGCCTACTATATCAAGAATGAGGTGCTCAAAGGGCTCGCCTATTGAGGGTATAGGACACAAAGGAGCTTTGGGGACAGGCTGGTTTACCTTCCCTGCTATCTGGCATTCGTGGCAGGATTTACAGAAGCGTCGTACGTCCCTCTTCATCCGTGGCCAGAAGAAACACAGCCAGACGATGAAAGGTTTTAGAAATCCCACAATGCCCAGCAAATCGGTCGGCATGAGATGTGTCTAACAGCTTAGCTCGGAACACAGCAGGGACGACTATCTGTTTACCTACCTCAGTTGACTGGGAATATCTCGGTGGGCACCTGCGACACAGTACTTCATTTGACCAGAAATGCAGGTCACCACCTTTTGCAGGGGATTACATGGTGTCTGCCAGCGCCTGTACTTGAGGGTCCTTCTGCTCTTCTATCAGACCTGCTCGGGTCCAATGCTCGGGTATAGGCGTCAGGGCCAACGAGGCTGGTGAAGGGCTAATCATAACCTGTGGGGTAGGAGAGTCAAACAAGATATTCAAATCCAATGGTACCCGAAATTGAGCCTGGGATCTCTTTTGCACGGCTACTACTGGGCTCACCTCTTCATGTGCCGGATCTTCCATTACCAGGGAATGGTTATGCGCCAAACCTAAAGCAAAGTCGTTGGCTAAGATAACCTCAATCCCCTCTATAGGAAGATTGTTCACCACAGCTAATGTACCCTTGCCGCTGAAGGGTATTTTTAGATGTGACTTTAGATGGACTTGTACTAAAGGGGCAGCATAAAATGTTAAGGGAAACCCGCCTAAGATAACCTTTCGTCTCGCATCAATAAATGTTATCTCGGGTAATATGTTTCCAAAATCAGAGACTGGGCAGCTCCGCTGTCTGAGTACTACCACGGGCTTACTTGAATGGTCACTTGACACATACCCTTGGGAGGTCTTGGGAGGTGTACGGGGCGAACAACTCTGGTTTCTTCTTCTATTGACAGGTCGGCGACTGGTGGCGCCATACAACTCGCCAGCATAACTTCCCTACCTGTTCTACCACGACACTTAGCAGCTATCTGCCCTCTTTTTCCCCACAGGTCCAACACACTACGTCCCTCTTAGGACTGATCCTTCTAGGACTACCTGGGGTTAATTTAGCGGCACCTCGTGGAACAGTTTTATCCTCCGGCTTAGGCTTCGTTGAGTATTTCATGTAGTTCTTAGAGACATACCTAATAGAAGGCCTATGTGTCAAGATGTATTCTTCGGCCATAGTGGCTTTTGCACTCAAGGTCTCTACCTGCTGTTCCTCTAGGTATGTCTTGAAATCTCCAGATAGGTAATCCTTGAAGTCCTCCAGTAGTATGAGCTGCTCGAGTTGCTCCTTCGTTTCCACCTTACAAGACGCGCACCATTCGTAGAATAGCCGTTCCTTGATACTTGCAAACTCCATGAAGGTATGCTGAGGTCGTCTTCAGGTTCCGGAACTTCTGTCTGTAAGATTCCGGTACCAACTGGTAGGCCATCAACACCACCACCTTCAGTGTCGTAATCACTGGAGTCATCCACCGACAATGTGGAGTATGCAATTTGGGCCTTCCCTGTCAGGACGGACTGGATCATGATGGCCTAATTCTCCTTTGGCCAATCTAATGAAGCGGCTACCTTCTCGAAGGCAGCAAAGAACTTGTACACTTCTTTTTCATTGAATTTGGGAACCATCTTGTTCCTCACTGGATCGAAACTACTTGTTTTCCTCCGACCCCCTAATCGTAGCACTTCTAACTCGTGTAGTTTCCTTCTTTTTCTTGTCTCGCTCTTTTTCTTGCCTTTCTCGCTCTTCACTCTTCTTTTTTCTTGTAATTCTAAACGTTTCATTTCCTTAACTTTCAAAACCATTTCCTTTTCTTTAATTTCTTGTTCTATTTCTATTTTTTTCACTATCTCGCGATTGACCTCCAATGCACGCATTGTCAGTGAGAAGGCTGATATTCAATTCACTAGTATCACTCTCACCATCACTGTCTTTGTCATCTTTTTCAGTGGAATCCATTACATTTTCCTTTGTACCTGGTGCCTCGCTTTCCTGCTTCTCTGCCTTTAAGTGCTTATGAACCTTCGACAAGATTTCAACACTGGAATCACTCACGTACTTTGATTTCTAAATAGGCACATTAGCACAAGTTCCTGCTTTACCAGATACTTCAATCTAGCAAGACAGTCCTTGTTCAGAAATTCCTGAACATTGTCTAGATTGTCAATGGTTTCTCTCTCTGCCATATTGTCACTAAACACTGTGCACGAGCACGCAACACTGCACTTAACACTCAACTCTTCATACGGAGCATCGCACAGGACACTTAACGTCTTAACAAATAACGAACAGGGAATTATTCACAGGGGTTGCACTACTTCACCACCCCTATCAAACGCACTGAACAAGAGGTCGAATCTCGCTGGGGATGCCAATTATGTTACGGCCACTATGGGTCGCAACCGGGTTCTTTGATGGTAGAACCAAAATGATAGTATCCAACCCCAAGTCGGAAGTATGCTTTCAAGAAAGTGGCTATGTAGTGCATAAAAAAAGAGGGGATGAACAAAACACTGTTCCTTTCATCAATGTATCTTTGACCAATGCCAAAAGATACATTGACTTTCGTCAATGTATCTTTCGTATATGTATCTTTCCACCACCGTTAAGTGTATATATGTACACCATCACCATAAATAATATACAAAGAACAGATAGGCTATTTCTGCACCTATGTACAATCCTTTCGCTCAGAATATCAAACGTGCTCACGTGCAGAGTTCATCAATCCCCAGTATTTCTTCACTGTCCAGTAACGTGTCCAACCTTACTGGGAAGAACACCGGCGAGTTCACCCTGTACGTGGGTCAGCCCACTGTGTCATGAGGAGCCTGTACCCCCAACGACTGCTCTCCAGCTACTCGCTGGCAGAGTACCTCAGCCACACGCTGAGCGGGGTCACACACCAATACAAGGGTAGCGATCCCCTGGCAGTAGCCTCTAGCGACCAGCTAGCAGCACTGCTCAACAGGCACCTCCCTGTCGTCAGTCTCTCTCCTAAACCAGTCCCAAAGGTACGCAGATCTTTTTAAACACTAACTCACTAGCAGCTACCACACTGCTTCATCGGCGGCAGCTTACTTGGTCGTTTCCAGGACCATGTAGGGAGACCGTGTACTGCCCAATATGAACTGCTCTCTCCAGTACCGCTGCCCCCAGACGTCGCCTCTGGACACAAAAGCGTCATCAATGACCTAGCCGATACTGGTGAAACTAGGACATACCACTAACCCACTGGGGAGTTGACATTGTGCTCTGTAGCACACACTAGGTGGCGCTTGTCTTGATTCGCCACCTCACCAGAGGTCACTCACAACGACCCCTCTGGCTGACTAAGGCAGGAATCTTTACCCATTTGCAAGTAACAGATAACCACCAGCAGATGGCATTGTCCACATTTATGTACTATTCCCGTGGAGTTCGGGTGCGGACTCTTAAATGGCGCTGGAACTACCACTCTACCCGCTGACAAGGGCGACGAGTCTGTAACATTCAACAATAAAGAAGAAAACTTAAAATGTCCAACTGGCAGTAGAGGTACCACATAAACCGTCATCATTGAGCCAACAGTCCCGCCTGTCCCATCACCGAGCCAATCTGGCCACACAAATAGTCGGGGCAACTGTTTTATCATTGTAGCATGTTTAGCCTGTCGTTAGGGATAGAAGCTGTACAAGCCGATAGATTTTGTACTAACAACTAGCCATTTATCCATTGCCATAGATTACCCCACACAGGATACTTAGACCCTTGGACCTGTACAGACATGGATTTATACCTTTGACTCGGTCCAGCCTCGTCCCTTGGGACCATGGCTACCAGTTACTTACCGACTCTTCCCACCCTAGGAGACCTCTGGGAGAGATTCTCGAGGGGTCTACCAAACAACGAACATAACGTTATGTCTTCCACACTAGGACAGTTGTTGTCCTGTGGGTACATAATGTGAACCTGCATCCAGTTACTGACTGCTGAATGTAGAGGAGGAATGAATCAGACCAGGTACTCGCCATGCACCCACCAAATGGGCTTCATGCTCTGAAGAAGAGCTTCATTGTTCGGGTTCCTTCCATCATTTATAATCACTCCAAAGAACCCTGAAATTAACTTTAGGTTCTAGGCTGTACTCTAAACAGACATCTCCGCCTTTGGCATCAAATTGGCTTCCGAATAAATTTCCCTGAGGAGGCATTGCCCAATACAACAATGTTTTAAGTGCTTCTAGTACGAATACACCAAAGATTGTCCTTACCAACACGAGAAATGCAGTATATGTGCTGGGGGGCCAGTTACACTGTCTCAACCCAAGCCACAAACTATGCGCAGTGTGCAACAAGGTGAGCAAAGTATTTTCCCAATTTTGCAAGATGAGGAAAGAGGTAATGAAACAATGGACGAGGAACGTGCAAGCTGTAAAGCAAACTATAGACCGACTGCACAGCCAGACAAACGCATGGGGGCAACCCTGCCCACCACATGACCCAATTTCTGCCCCCTTCAGCAGCCCACCACTCAACAGACGTACCCAACACACAGCCTAATCCCACTTGGGTACCCACTCGTGCTACAATTTCGTTCGCCCAGCAACAGGGACAATCTGCCAACCAGGCCCACCTGCCTCCGCATCATTCCCAACAACCTCCTAGTCAGTCTGACTCGTCATCCGAACCGATTGCAATAGCACAGGAGGCCGTGAATGGGGACATCGTCAGATTCATCATTATGAATGCACTTCGTGCTGACAACCTTCCCAAAATTAGTCTTGCACTCCACTTACACCCTCATTGACCCAGTTCAATACCCAGCTAAAACATCCTCCCAAGAAACGAGTTTCCCCCCACCCTTCCCCTCCTTTTCGTCATCCATGAAACTGGGACCACAAGTACTTCCACCACCCTGGATGCTCCTCACACTCAACACCTAAGACTGGAAAATCACACACCTACTCCTAGTTTTAGGCCCACTACCAAGCAACCAGCCAGACCAATCCGTTCCACAGCACCATCTACCAACCATCCACACACAGCCTCCTACCAACGCGATCTCTCTCCCATCCAGATCCACACCAAACCACCCAGGATAATGGAAACCAAGAAAGCGGGATCCTCTGGACAACCAGTCCTGGGAGCCTCTCGTGTCGTAGGTCTCGAGGTAGTTCAGGATGGTATAGACTTCAACTTCTCTTCGGACTCGTATGTGCTATATAGTCAAAATGGTTTGGTGCTTTCCCCTGATAATTCAATTCACTTCGGATAGGACCGTTGACGAGAAACAGCCCGTTCTCGTAAACAAAGGCCGAAGTCCATTACATGCACCCGCCAAATCCAATATTTATTAATGAAAAAGGTTTACACACAATTCAAAACCATCCCGTCCTCGATTAGAGTCCATTACA
>WNGS01050032.1:0-14188 GCA_020271785.1 Procambarus virginalis
ACCCTCTGTAACCGGTAGTAAGCAACTAAATGTGCAGCAAATACCAGGCGTAAAGTAAGGAATAAATTTAAAGGGACGTCGACACGGATCCTGAACCTATGACACTTACCAATTGCTGAAAAACTTACTGCAGCCCTGATAAATGATTATAAGGGCATGCTCAGCTGGGACGCCGCTAGCTGAGCCTTCGGCCGCTTGACCATCGGGGGGGGGAACACATCCGCCAGGACATCACCTGCTGTAGCATCGGCTGAGGCACATCAGCCGCCGGGTTCGGCCCCCAGGGGACATGTTCAGCTGTAACACCATCAGCCGGCCCATCCGCCGCTAGACCATCGGCAGGGACCACATCAGCAACATCAGAATCAGCCGCGGGTCGTGTCCCATGGCAGCTGCCGGATCGTCGTCTGGGCCACATCTGGCAGAACATCATCGGTGGGGTGGCCCCCCCACAGGACATACTCAGCTGGAACCCCACCAGCTGTGCCAGCGGCTGCTGGGACATCGGCAGCGTACATAATGGTTAATTATTACCTGTAAATAACTAACACAAGTGAGTAAGAAGAAGACTGCAACAGCACATTCCAGCTGACTTTACTTAATAACTTACACAAGAGGCGAGGTCCCATAGACTTTAACTAGAGCATCCAAGCCGCCCTAGATAATAACTTAAAGGCAGCTAAAGTTAAACAACCGTCTGCAAAGACAGCAATATTACCTAGGCATGCAGCATGAGCAATGCACCAAACGTAGGGAGTTTATAAGTAGTTAATAACGTAAGAGGCAAACTAAAGTTTAACAACCTGACTGTAAAGACAGCAGAAGTAATATGGACATGCAACATGGGCAAGGCATCAAAGAGTAATAAAGCGTGCTAGGCTAAACGTAAACATTTTAGCCCGCGCACTGATAACCACATAAATTTAACCATAGTAAGCCACATGACTGTGCAGCAAAGTCCCGCATACAGACTGTAATAAGTTAATAAATTATTGAGGGGTACAGCAAAGGGGTTTGGTTACAGCAAAGTAACCAAACATGCAACATAAGCAAAGCACCCAATGAGTATTAAAATGTGGTAGGCTAAATGTAACCATGTTAGTCCGAAAATGATAACAGCATAAATGTGACCAGAGTCAGCAACATAAAATGTGCAGCCAAAAGTACTGTAATAAATACGGCAGGACGTTGACGATGTATCCTGGACCTGTGGCACTTACCGATTGCTAAAGTTACAGTACCTGTGATGAGTAGTTATAAGGCATGCTCAGCTGGAACACCGCCGCCCGGGCCTTCAGCTGCTGGACAGTGCAGCATAACATAATGGGTAATCAATAACCGTAAATAAAGTAATGCCGGGCAACACCGGCCAGACATGAGTCTGGAACAACGTCCTGGGAACATCAGGCCACCTCAAGCCTTGGTCGGAGCATCCAACATCGGTCGGGACACCTTGGACCACATCAGTCGGACACCGGCCGCTGGCACGGTGTCATCAGCTGCAGGGTCATCATATGGGCCCACTTCGGCCGGGACTTCAGCGGCAGGGAGTTGTCCAGCAGGGGACATGCACAGCTGGAACACAACCAGCTGTGGCAGCTGGTGCAGGGACATCGGCAGCATAACATAATGTTTAATTGTAACCATAAAGGACTAAATAATGCCGGCAACACCGGCCAGACTTAAGTCTGGAACATCAGGCAAAAACCTCGAGCATCAGTCGGAACATCAAACATCATCCGGGACATCAAACATCAGTCGGGACATCAAACATCAGTCGGGACATCAAACATCAGTTGGGACATCAAACATCAGTCGGGACATCAAACATCGGTCGGTATATCAAACATCGGTCGGTACATCAAACATCGGTCGGTACATCAAACATCGGTCGGGACATCAAACATCAGTTGGGACACCGGCCGCTGGGCCGTACCCCATGGCAGCCGGGCCATCACCTGGTGTAACCTCCACCAGGTCAGCAGAACATAATGGGTAATTTGGCGCCATAATAACTGGTGAGATAAGCGCGGTGTAATACTTGAAGAATGGCTACAGTAATTAATTAATAGTGATACCCAATTAAATAGGTATAAGAAAACTGCTGGACCGTGCCCCACGGCAGCTGGGCCATCTGCTGCTGGGTCGTCTGGAACATACATCCTGTGAGCACATCGGACGGTACAGTGGCCACTGGGCCGTGCGCCATGGCAACTGGACCGGCAACTGCAGGATCATCATATGGGGCCTAACATCAGCGGGCGGGGTCGTCCAACAGGGGACACGCACAGCTGGAGCACCACCACTGGGCCATCTGCAGCTGTGTCATGGTCAGCAGAACATAATGGGTAATTATGCACCATAAATGACTGGTGAAAATTAGCGTGACTTAATACTTGGAGATTGGCTACAGTTATTAATTAAAGGGATATCCAATTAAATAGGAATAATAAAAACCGCTGGATCGTGCCCCATGGCAGCTGGGCCATCTGCTGCTGGGTCGACATCCGGGGCCACATCAGCTGGGACGTCGCTGGCGGCTTGCCCCGTGGGGACACACTCAGCTGGGACACCACCAGCTGGCCCAGCAGCTGCTTGGTCAACAGCAGCGTAACATAATGGGTAATTATTAACCATAAATTACTGGTTAAGAGCGGGTTTTGTAAAATGATCAACAGCCACAAACAAGTAATGGAATTAAACAAAGATAGAAGGAACTAAATATAGGTCCTGTGTCAACGTCAGGGAACACATCAGCTGAGCCAACGACAGCAGAACGTAATGAGTAATCAGTAACCATAAGCAACTGGTTAAATTAGCGGGGTTGAATAGTTGAGTAAGACCCACGAACGAATAAATAAATTTACTAAAATTAAATTAATAGATGAAATAATTATAGGCCAAGTGACATCAGCAGGAATCGCGTCCGCTGGGCCAATGACAGCATGACATAATGGGTAAGCAGGAAACCACAAATAACTGGTTAATAGCAGGTGGAATAGATGAATGTAAGCCACAAACGGATAGTTAAAATAACTAGCAAATAAATGAAATTATAGGCCATGGGTCATCATCAGGAATCACATCTGCTGGGTCAAAAGCAGCCCAGCGTAACAGGTAACCAGAACCACAAATAACTGGTTAAAATAGTGTATTCGTGTAAGTGTTTAATAGCCGCAGCTATTAGTTAAGGGACAAACGAATTAAATGAATAAACATAAGGCCATGAGTCATCGGCGTGAAACACCTCCACCAGGCCGACCGGGGCATCAGCTGAGCCAGCGTCAGTAGCTGGGCTTCGCCCCCAAGGGACGCTCGGCCGGGACACCCCCAGCCAGGCCAGCAACTGCTGAGCATCGGCTGCATACCATAATGGGGAGTAGTAACCATGAATAACGTAAAATTAGCGTGAATGAATATTTGTTGAATGGCCACAACGTGTAAAATAAGAAAAGAAACGGATTTAAGGTCATGATCATCGGCGGGACTCACAAACGCCAGACCGGCCAGGACAACAGCTGAGCCAAGCCGGGGCTGGCCACCATGGGACATGTGCTCGGGCCGCACCCAGGGCCCAGGCAGGGCGACACCCGTGCCCGGGACGCTGCTGGGCCCCCGAGGGCACGCACAGTAATCACGTGCGCACGTACGTACGTGCACACGCTCGCACGTGCAATCCATGCCGGATGCCGTCCGCAAGGACGGGGCCGAGCACCCGCTGGCCCGAGGCGGAGGGGCAGGAAGGCTGGACACGGCCCAGGGCGCGCGCTCCAAGGAGCTCCTTGCCGCGTGGGCGTCTCGACCAGGGCGTGGGCCCCGGGAACAGGCCCAGACATAGGCCTGGAGCCTGGTCACATGTCGAGGTCGACTTGGCTTGGGCCTAGGGGCCGGGCTCGAGGGCGGAGGGCCGCCCCCCCCCCCAGCCACGTGGTGAGCACGGCCCAGGGCGTGCGCTCCAAGGAGCGCCTTGCCGCGTGGGCGTCACGACCAGGGCGTGGGCTCCGGGGACAGGCCACCTGGAGCCTGGCCACGTGTCGACGCCGACTTGGCTTGGGCCCTAAGGACCAGGCCCAAGGGCGGAGGGCCACCCCCGCCCGGCCACGTGGTGAGCACGGCCCAGGGCGTGCGCTCCAAGGAGCGCCTTGCCGCGTGGGCGTCACGACCAGGGCGTGGGCTCCGGGGACAGGCCACCTGGAGCCTGGCCACGTGTCGACGCCGACTTGGCTTGGGCCTAAGGGCCGGGCCCAAGGGCGGAGGGCCGCCACCGCCAGGCCACGTGCATCAACGCCAAGGGCAAAGCGACCCAGAAAGCATCGCACGGCGGAGTCTGGCCGTGCGAGTTTCGAGCACTGTTGTGGTGACCGTGAGAGTGAGGCTGATCCTCCCGCTCCTTCCTATTTATAAGCTCCCATACCTTCCCGCGCAGGCCGCGGAAGGCGCTGCGCAAGTGTTTCTTTTTCCCCCCCCTTCAGAAAAATCTCCGCTTTCATGCAATCAGAGGTCATTTATCTGTATCTATTGCTACCCAGTCTCCCAATCTTTATGTACCCAATCTGAAAATCTTTACCATAATGATCATTGCTGTCTTATATGTGCTGTCAATCTGCTGTATTGTGTCTATTAATCTTTTAAATTACCCATCAAGCTGTCAATGTAATCAATCAGAGCTTTAATATAACAATGTGCTTTAATATACTTACTAAGATCTCTCATCTAATTTTTCTCTTGCAATGTATTTGTTATCATTTATCAATTCTGATAGAACTTACCTACTTAAATTATCTGTTAGATTAAGGACTTGCCCGAAACGCTGCGCGTACTAGCGGCTTTACAAGATTGTAAATACTGTCCTATTCAATGTATTCTCACAAACCCAATGTACCTTCTTGTATATAAATAAATAAATAAATAAATAAATAAATAAATAAATAAATAAATAAATAAATAAATGACAATTATTTTTTTTAACTAAAGTTAAAACCTTTTGAGAGGAAAGGCAGAGCTAAAGTACACAATGGTAGTTAAATGAGATTATAATTTGAATTCTGGCTATACAGCAGTTATCCCACAGTCACTGAGGAAAGAATTAAGGTGAGCTTCAGTGGTTTTTGAATAGGTTTTTCCAGTGTCAGTCCTCCTAGCTATAATTTTACCATCTCGCACAAAACAGTGTTTAATTTTAGGGGAATTTTTGCAGAAACCACGCAGTTTAAAAAAGAGATTTTGCCTGAACCTGATCAGACATTCATTCACATAAACAGAGGATTTACTAGCGACTGCAGATGTGATAAGATCAGACTTCCGGGAGCAGCTATCTAGTTTAATTCGAATTCTCCTGTTATTTGTACCAAATAATTTGGTACCCACTCTATAAGATGATTTGATGTCATTTTTTTGGATTGAATACCTTAACTTATCCTGCAATACCTTGATCACGATGGCAGCACAGTCTTCTCCATCAGTTTCATGGGGAAAATCCCGTGAAGAGATAATTACAGACTCAAGTAGTTTATGTTGGTCTGTTTCGTCTTGGGTAACAGTGTGTTGCTGTTGTAGGTTGTTCAGATGGTTTTCAAACTTTTGTAACATTTCTTCCTGTTTTCTAGTGGTTTCATTTGGTTTGAAGTTAGTAACTGTGTTCTTGAGAAGGTTTAATTCTTGATCGAGGTGGACGACTTTGGTAGATAGATCTTGATTATTCTTGAGTAAGGCTCCAGCTTCATCCTGCAAAGATAATAATGAACCTTGCAGGTTCATTATTAAGGCCGACTGTTCTTTGATTACTGACATTTGGTCTTCATGTACTTGGGTTAATAACTTGAGCCAAGGGTTATCAGCAAGGCGCTTGAAGTCAGAACAAGGGGCAGCTGCTCGTTTAAGTTGGTCCATATGGCTTAAGTTTAAAACAGGATAGTTTACCTGGAAACTATCCAGATAGTTTACCTGGATAACAGGATAGGTCCATATGGTTAAGTTTAAAACAGGATAGTTTACCGTTGCCACGTCATCCTGTCACTGACATTTCATATTTTGGTACATCCACCTGAGTATTCTCTTGCATATATTTGCTATCATTCACCATGTTTCGTCTTTCCACATTCCGACAGAATCCAAACGATGAAGTGAGCACACTAGTTAGTGCCACCAAGGCGGAGATGCTGACTCTAGAAAATAAGTACAACCTTAGAGCCCCACATGGAGCCACTAAAACTGATTTGCACAACCTCATCTTGGACCACTTATTAAACAATGATGCTATTACTCTTGAATCTCAAGAACATTACTTAACTGCAGACAAGAACGCCTTGGCAGCCATGAAATTGAAACTAGAACTCGCTAATGCCGAACGTGAACGTCTGAAAGAACAAGCTGCCTTTGAGAAGGAAGCTCTCCAGAGGAAGGAACGTGAAGCTGCCCTAGAACGTGAGCGTGAGAGGGAAACTCTTCAGCTTGCTGAAAATTAAGCTGCCCTACAACGTGAGCATGAGAAAGAACTAGCTGCCCTACAACGTGAGCATGAGAAAGAACTAGCTGCCCTACAACGTGAGCTTGAGAAAGAACTAGCTGCCCTACAACGTGAGCTTGAGAAAGAACTAGCTGCCCTACAACGTGAGCAGGTTGAATTCCTACGTGAGCGTCAAAATTCAAATGTTTATTTAGGTAAAGTACATACAAACAAGGGTGATACAAATATTGATGAATTTATAGATAGAGCTAGTACATACAATGCCTAAAGCCACTATTACGCAAAGCGTTTCGGGCAGGAAAAACACTAAAGACTAAAACTTAATACTAATTGAGATTAAAGTATAAATTGTGTTGAGAAAATATACAAATAAAAAGGGGGGAACATGGCAGAGAAACAGCAAAAATACAATTTGGTGAGCGTGAGAGGGAACAGCTTGAATTGAAAGAACGCGAGCTAGAGATACAACGTGAACACGATAAGAAGCAAGCCGCCAGTGCTCTAGACCACCGTAAGAAAGAACTTGACTTATAAACCACACACCACACTCGGCGCCAACAAGCTGAGGAGATACCAACCTTAATTTACAAAAAAACCTCCAGATTTTTAGCCCCTGCTATTGCATTGCTCTTCAACAAGTCACTTGAACTCCAAACCATTCCAGATATTCTAAAAAAAAAGCGAGAGTAACCCCTGTCCACAAATGTGGTGATCTCACTGATGTTAACAACTACAGACCCATATCAATTCTGCCTAACTAGTTAAAAATATTTGAAAAACTAATCTACAAGCAGCTTTACTCTTACCTAGCCAAACACAATATACTTAGCTCTTGTCAATATGGCTTCAGACCTGTAACGTCCGATTATGTTACGTTGTTGGGTAGATTAGATACAGATTGTTTAGTGAGTTTTCATATACAGCAGGGGGGAGCCACACACCAGGAGAGAAGCCACACGCCAGGAGGGAGCCACACACCAGTGGGGGAGCCACACACCAGGGTGGGAGCCACACACCAGGAGAGTGAGTTTTCATATTTATTTAGTAGTCTTGATTACAGTAGTCGGTTGGTAGCATTGTCGTAAACGTTCAGACGGAGCTTGGAGCAGAGCAGAGAGCTGAGTGAGGCCTGAGTCGCGGAGCTGTATGCGGGAGAGCGATTGGGAATTGCGAGTGTCTGAACTCGGGAAGCGGGAGCGTTGTAGCTCGATGCGGTCGTGGTCTGCAGTCTGCTCTGTGTCGAAGCTGTAGCGTTTTGAGTCGATTAGAACTGCCTACGCCAAGTACTACATTTTTGACTGGAGATTGTACTCCAGTCAGGACCTCCCCGAACAGACTGGAGAATTCGTCTAGCAACGACTGCACCTCTTCACGTTGGGCCATCTGCAAATGGGACAGTCCCTCCTCCACAGCATTCACAGAACTAGAATTATTGAGAATGAGATTAGTTGGGTCCCCAGAATAATCATCCCCTCCCTCACTGGAAATGGAAACATTGTGTTGGGATTGAGTACTACAGATGTTGGAGGTAGCATGTTTAGAGCAGATGCTCTTTTGTTTATGATCTTGTTAATAATATTTCATGTACCTGATAATTGTTTTGCTGTTGTAACTGGTGGAGAATAAAACCATGTGGACGAAGATTGTTTCTCTGACCACAATTATAACAGTGGCGACGAGGATTAAACATCTCCGGCAGAGAGCCTGGGTACGAGACGTGGTGTGAGGATTAAGAGAGAGCAGGGTATGTCGTGTGGACGAGTGGACGCTTCACATACAACAGTGGAGTGTGCTACCACTGTGGCCATGGCTATGCTGCTCTTATCAATCGAGCCGTTAAACACTGCCAAGATCTCGTTGGACCTGTGGCTCAGCCTGCTGGAAGCAAACTTTCAGTACCGGGAGATTAAGGAGGACGCCAACAAGAAAGCGGTACTCCTAGTTTCACTGGGATATAGTGTTCAGTGAAGCATATAGTGTTCTTGGAAATTTGTGTGCACCTGAGCTACCGCACACGAAGACCTATGTAGACCTGATTGCTCTGCTTAAACGTCAGTATGTGGTGAAACCATCATATCACAGGAGTTTGATGGATTTCCAGAAGAGGACGAAAAAGCAGCAGGAATCCGTACAGGATTTATTTGCGGATTTGAAGGCTTTGGCTAACCACTGCAACTTCGGAGCACAGTTGGACGGCAGGGTTAGGGACCAGTTGTTCATGGCAGTGGAAAAGGAGAATTATTTCCCTAACCTGGTGGCAGAAAATTTGGATCTACAATCGATGACTTCATGGACAGTGCTCGAGAAAATATTGAACCTGGAAAGGGCTTTTGGAAGTAAGACTTCTACTCAGGAAATTATGGTCATACAGGGCCAGACCAGATGTAAACACTGTGGATACAATCACATAAGTAGCAAGTGCAAGTTTCGTGCCTATATATACAACTTTTGTAACAAGGAGGGGCACTTGCAGAGAGTGTGTAGGGAATATCGGAACAAGAACAGCAAGGCCTGGGAGAGGAGACGACCAGGAAATGCAGGAAGAAGAGGTAGTGGTACTGTGGTCAAGGCAGTAGAGGAAGGGAAATCGTCTGAAGAAGCTGCAGGTGAAGAAAACCGATTATATTCGGTGAAAGAAAAGGTATGTTCGGTGAAGTCACAAGTGGTGAATTTTGTACATAATGGGAAGTTAGTTCCCTTGGAACTGGACACTGGTGCTGCAGTGTCAACATTGTCTAGAGATTGGGCAGATATCTTGCAATTGAATGTAAAACCAGGTAAAAAATCATTAAGTGCTTATGATAATGTACCGATTAAGGTCTATGGCAAGGTGTCGGCAAAAGTAGGTTATAATGGAAAAGAAATTGTCCAGGATTTTTATGTAGTGGATTCACATAATCCTAGCCTATGTGGTAAGGATCTCATGGAAAAAGTGGGAATTTTCTTGGCGGGCCTAGATGAATTGTCGATAGTTAAAACAATTAAAAGTGCCGAACAAATGTTAGATAAATATTCAGTGGAGGCAGATAAGCCAATTAATAACATGGTGGCAAAAATTCACCTGAAAAGTGGGGCTTCACCTAAATTTTTCAAGGCAAGAACAGTGCCATTTCATTACAAGCAATTGGTAGAATCAGCCCTGGAAAAGCATGTGGCAGAAGGCATCTTAGAACCAATTACACATAGTGAGTGGGCAGCCCCAATTGTACCAGTATTGAAGGCAGATCGGAAATCCTTGAGAACTTGTGCAGGCTTCAAGGAACTGAACAACCGCATACACTGTGAGAAGTACCCTTTACCTAAGATAGATGAGTTGTTGTCAGTGGTCTGCAAAGGGGCAATTTTTTCTAAGATTGACCTGAAAGATGCTTACTTGCAAATTCCTGTAGAGGAGGAGAGCCAGAAATTGTTAGTGATTAATACCCACAAGGGTTTATTTAAGTATAAAAGACTTCCTTTTGGACTCTCCTCGTCTCCAGCAATTTTTCAGAGATTCATGTCCCAGTTTGGAGCAGATGCTCTTTTGTTTATGATCTTGTTAATAATATTTCATGTACCTGACAATTGTTTTGTTGTTGTTACTGGCGGAGAATAAAAAAATGTGGACGAAGATTGCTTCTCTTACAACAATTATAACACATTGGTTAGTGCAATGGGCCTGGGGCCCTGGAACTTCTTCAGCCGATTCAAGTGTATGAGCATTATCTGGTTACGCTTGTCAGAGTGCCTCACTTTGTACGTGAGGTCCCCAGTCTTTTCTGTCACAATGTAGGGGCCTTCGTACTTGTGGGACATAGTGCTCCCTAGTCGAGGCTTTAATACCAGGACAGGGTCACCAGGCTGAAATACCCGCAACTTAGCCTTAGCATCGTTTCGTTCTTTCATATTTTCTTGGGCCTTCTCAAGATACTTTAGTGCAGCCGCCTTGCAGTCCTTGAGTCTCTGGTGGTGTTGCGCAAAGAAAGCCGAACCTTCGGTCAACGTTACGTTCCCTAACAGATTCTCCTGTAACATTTGCAAGGGTCCATGAACTTTATGGCCAAAGACTAACTCAAAAGGAGAACAACCCAGTGAACTTTGTAGCCCCTCTCTAGCAGCAAACAAAACATAAGGCAAGTTCTCATCCCAGAAGGTGTGGGAACTCTCGCACGATGTCTTCATCATCTGTTTCAGAGTTAGGTGGAACTGCTAAATTTCCCCCTGACTCTGTGGATGGTATGGGCTGGAAACCTTATGAGTTATTCCATGGTCCTTACAGAATTGATAAAAAATATCAGACCTAAAATTAGTACCATTGTCAGTTTGCACGACCCTAGGCAGTCCAAAAGTAGAAAAAAATTGCAACCTACGAGCAACAACAGTCTTTGCTCGGATGTTCCTTACAGCAAAAGTCTCTGGGTAACGGGTCATGATACACATCATCGTGATTAGGTAAATATTACCAGACTTAGTTCTAGGTAATATTCTAGGACCAACACAGTCCATTACCACATGAGAAAACGGTTCCTTCGGCACGACAATAGGCCTTAGAGGAGCTTTAGGTGGTGTCTGGTTTGGTTTCCTAACAAGTTGACAAGCAATACATGCATTACAAAATTTTGCCACATCGCTTTTCAGCTTGGGCCAGAAAAAATACTTTAAGTTTTTGTGATAAGTAATATTAATACCTTGATGTCCCCCCATAGGATCATCATGAGCAGCTGACAAAACTCTTTCTCTATAGCAGGTCGGCAACATAATCTGGTGGACTACCTCCCACTCGATCATTTGACAAGGGAGCACTCTGTGGTCTCCATTTTCTCATCAAAATCCGATCATTGTAGTAGTACCCAGTTGCTGCGTCTACAATTTTCTCCTTAGAGACGGCTTCTTCGTGACAATCTGCAAGACTGGGGTCAGCTTTCTGTAACTCACTCAAGGAGGCGTCCAGGCCTTGGTCAGATGCCATTGGCCGAGGCTCAACAGTGTTCTCCTCCACCGCCTCACTACTCTCGGTAGGCGGCGGTGGCAGGCTCTCCACAATGTCCTCGGCCCCGTCATCGAGTCGGGCCATGAATGTGTCTGCAAGGTCCACTGGGCTTTCACCACTCGGAAAGTCCGTCGTGTCCTCGGGATTTACCACTTTGGCAAGCACAGGGCTGCCCTTACATTTAAGTCCCATAGACCTGGTCACCACGCATGCAGGGTACACAACATTATCCTCTGCGGCGGGTAGATCCAGGGAAACCTTATGGGTAGGCAACATAATAGGCAGTCTGGAGTCCCCTACCTTATTCCCTGCTAAATCATTACCCAATATTACATCAACATTAGGGAAAGGTAGGTATGAAGTGACTCCGACTGTACAAACACCCTTGTGAAAATCAGATTCCAGGGTAACCTTACAGAGGGGTACTGCTCGAGTATCACTAGTGACACCCTCGACCAGTACCACCTCTCCAGTGTCGAGTGTTGGCACCTTGTAATGCACTCTCTAAAATTAAAGTCTGGATGGCACCGGTGTCTCGGAAGATCACCACGTCCTTCCAGGAAGAACCCTCAGACAAAAGTAGTCTCCCTTTTGATAAGATTTTTGATTTTTTGATTTTTAAGCTTTAGTCATTTAAGTCTTTTTACTGGGTACAGTTGCCAACAATGGCTAGTAATGTGGTTTGGACTGTAATGCCAATCCTGACCTTAAAAGCTTCATTGAAGGTTGTAATAGAACCCATGAACACCACATCAGAAATAAATACAGTTTTGATATTCTAAGAGTACGACTTAATCAAACTAGAAATGCTCTACAAATCAAGGGTCCCAGAATGTGGAATGACCTTCCCAATCATGTTAAAGACTGTACCTCTCTCAACCAGTTTAAGATAAAAACGAAGCACTACCTAATAAATTCCCTGTAACCTACCTTACCCCTCTATTATCAACCCATGTCTGTTATTTTTTTAATCAACGCTGTTTGTCGACCTATTGTATTTGTGCTACTTTTTCAGCCATGTACCCCCCTTTTTTATCTCTATTTTTTTTGTTCTCAACACATTTTATTCTTTATACTCAATTAGTATTAAGCTTTAGTCATTTAAGTTTTTCATGCCCGAAACGCTTTGCGTATAGTGGCTTTAGGCATTGTATGTACTAGCCCTATCTATAAATCAATCATTCTTTGTAATATCTCTTGAATGTATGTACCTTACCTAAATAAACATTTATTTATTTATATTATTTATTGATAAGAATGGGGTAAGCAGGTCCAACCATTGCAGGTTGGAGGTCTTACTCCCTAACCCTTCAGAAGGGTTAGGGAGGCAAATGCAGTGTTTGCAGCCCTAACAAAACCCACACAAAGGACTACCATGATGGTGAAATATGGATCTCAGAGTACAATCTTTTCAGATGTGATAGGAAACACCGGCTTCAGGGTGGGGTCAGCCTATACATCAAAGACACACTCATCTGTACTGAGCTGCTAAACACCTCGAATGATATGGTGGAAGTGCTGATAATCAAAATAGAGATTATAAATGTAGTTATTGTCCTTGTATATAAGTCACCGGAGGCAAACCCTCAGCAGTTTAAAGACCACTAATGAAAGTAGAACACTGCTTGGAAAACCTCACAAATCCAGCTCCGAACATCATTCTGCTTGGGGACTTCAACCTACGGCACCTGAAATGGAAGCACCTGGCTAATACAGTAATATCAGAAAGAATACCAGGAAGTAGCCTTAATGAACAGGCACATGCAAATGACCTGCTACGGATGTGCGACAGGTTTGCCTTAAACCAGCAAATAGTAGAACCAACCAGGAAGGAGAACACGCTGGACCTCATTTTCACTAATAATGATGAATTGATCAGGAACATAATGATTACAAATACCTGTTACTCAGATCACAACTTAATTGAAGTTATGACAACCATGGGGAATAGACCTTCAAAACCAGTCCAGATTCCCGGTGGAGGAGATTTCAGCAAATTCAACTTCAATAATAAACAGATAAACTGGGAGCAAATAAACCAGGACTTCACAGAAATAAACTGGGAAGAACAGCTAGGAAATGCGAACCTGAACCAGTGCCTGGAAAAATAAGCTCAGTAGCACTAGAAATATGTACAAACCGCATCCCCCTAAGAAAAAAGAGGAAGAGATGCAGATTGGAACGAGAACGTCGTTCCCTATATAGGCGAAGAAAACGAATCGCGGTACAACTTGAGAGTCGCACCCTATCTCAGGAACGGCGAAGAAGGGTAGGTAGCGAAATAGGAAAAATTGAACTCAAGCTACAAGAATCATACAAACGCAGGAGAGGGAAAGAGAGCAAAAGGCCATCAGTGAAATAGAGAGAAACCCGAAATATTTTTTCTCCTATGCAAAATCAAGATCAAAAACCACATCTAGTATCGGGCCCCTGCGAAAGGAAGATGGAACTTTCACCGATGACAAAAAGAAATGAGCGAGCTACTGAGGAAGCAATACGACTCTGTCTTAGCGAGCCATTAAACGCACTAAAGATCGATAACCCAAATGAATTTTCATGGATATGATACCAACATCAAATCATATATCAGACGTCACCCTATCCCACTGGATTTTGAAGAAGCCATAAACAGTATGCCTATGCACTCCGCACCAGGCCGGATTCTTGGAACTCCATATTCATCAAGAACTGTAAAAAAACCACTATCGCAGGCCCTTCACATTCTGTGGAGACAAAGCCTAGATACTGGCGTT
>WNGS01050033.1:0-10270 GCA_020271785.1 Procambarus virginalis
TATATATATATATATATATATATATATAATATATATATATATATATATATATATATATATTTATAACATTATTGCTGACACTTGTAGCTTAAAGCTATCAAAACATTAGTGGAACATTTTGTTAGTGTGATTTATCATTGTCGTGGGTGAACTCAGCTGAAGAAGAGTACTTGTGTTATATTCCCGTGTTATCTGGTAGAACATCGATGTCCAGTATTCAGTGAGGTGATTGCGAGGCAATTTTTTTTTATTTATTTATAAAAGATCCCAAGTACAAAACAGAAAAATGCATAATAACAATACATGAAGACATTCAGGGGAAACATACAGGGAAAACATAACAAGGTAATACACCATGAAAAATGAAAAGCAGACCAAACATACATAAAACACAAAAGTGAAGGAATCATGGTACAAAACAGGAAACCCCGAAACGGGCACTGGATTCATAACAAAAAGAGAACAACACAAAGAAGTAATACAAGAAATAAATTACATAAATAACATAAAATACAGCCACACCCAAAATAATGAAGAGCAAAAATACAAAAAACAAACACACAACCACAACCAGCCCAACTACCCAAACATAGGCACATAATAGTACATAAAACATGAGGCCTCGCAAACCCCAAGCACAGAGGCAAAAACACAATCAGAAACATGAAAAACAAATAACAAAACAGTACCTAACAGGCACACGCAGGAGCCAGGAATAAACACCTACGCACACACAAACGCAGGCACAAACACAGCCAGTCACACACACACGCAGGCAGAAAGACAAAAGCACAGAAACACCACCAACCCCAAGGACTACACATATTAATCAGGGGACTCCTGCACCGGAAAGCGTAGGCAATAAGCCTCCCAAACTGCCAGTTCAACATCAGATACCGGACGCCCAGGAGATGCACACAGCCGAATCATAAAATGCGGCACCCCACTAAAAAAAATTTCACCCGCGGAACCCAAATGGTAGCAGGGTCACACGGGACAGGACGCACCCGGACATCATAATGGACTAACAAAGAATTAGACTCATCCAACACTTCCTCGGCGGGCGAGAAGAGTGGGAGGGGGCACCTCCCCAGGGGGACTCAGCATCGGGAAGCGCACCGAAAAACGCACTAGGCGGCGCACAGGGCTGCGCATAGGGGGGATCCACAAACGCACCGGGGCTCCCTCCCCTTGGAAGAGGAGCAGAGGCTCCCCGACGCCCATCCTTCTTCAATATCACGACGAGGTCTCAGGCACCAGAGGCAGCCTCCCACGGAGGGGAGCCAACAGCAGGAGGCGAAGGGCTTGACACAGGAGGCAACGCAGAGCCCTCCACAGCATCCTCATCCATGTCTGCACTCTCATCCGGGGGCGACACAACCCGGTCCATCCGGGAACGCTTCGGAACAGGTCTGAGGTCATCAGAACTATCGCCCCCCACAGGAGGCACCCGAGAAGAGCCAGCGGCAGGCCGCCCCACATCCGGGAGCGCACGACTGCGCAGAAGAGCATCCTCAACAACATGGGGGATAAGTTGGCCTCTATCCACTGGGGATACCAGAGTCGGAGAGACAGCAGGCACAGCTGGTGACAAGGAAGGGGCCCGCACAAGGGATGCATCCCTCGATGATAGCAGGATGGGCAGAGGAGCAGGAGCGAGCACAGGTGAAGAATCCTTCGGAGGCAAAGGGGTAGGCTGTGGGGGCGGCTCCATACTCGCCACCACCCCCTGACGTACAGAGCGAGGATCCACAGGCGAAGCACTACGTGAGCGCAAGGGAGGAAAATCAGCCGCACGAAATACAGAAGGCTCCATCGTGCGAGGCGTGCTGCACCTGGCCGCAACGTGGCCCTCTTTACCACACCCGAAACAGGTGCGCGACTGGCCATGATAGAATATTCTCATGGATAGCCCGCAGATGGAAACCCAGGAAGGGATGTCGACGGTGAGTCGCATACCAAGTGTTCACACGCCAAGACGGAGTCCCTGCAACCTCCCAGAATGTAAAAAGTTGAAGCGGTGTGTCATCACCGCACCAAACCTGGCAAACTCGGAACGCAGTTCCTGCTCTGGGAAATCCACCGGCACACCGTGCACACTCACAAAAGTCAGTGGGCCCCATGGATCCGTCACTTGCACAGTCACAGCAGAAGCCGGTAGCATAAACGACTCATCATTGTAGCGGTGCACAAAATCCGGCTGACGTAGCAAATTTCACCGCCATACACATAGACGTAAGTTTCTCCAGGCCCAGAAGATCGGCGACCTTTACATGCAAAACGTCCAGTAATGCGACTTCTACGAGAGGCCAGTCCACAGGAGCTGAGAAAGCAAGCCCTACAGTATCTACACGGCGAATCGGCCTACTCCCAGCCGTCGCCATGCCGCCAGCTGACGCGCCGGTCAGCGGGCGCACCTCTCCACCAACACCAAACCACCCCCTCGCAGCACCAAACAACCACTGGGAACGCGAGTGGCGACAACTGCCCCCTCCAGTGGCGAGGCCTGGAATCATTTCGAGGCAATTAATATAACGTAATCAAGGGAACACCCATTGCTTTAAGAGAATTTGTTCTTTAACAAGTAGAGTAAAGTAAGATACATTTGGGTTAATTATTTTCCTGAAAGCAGTTACGGTAGTTTCAGGGTAGCCTAGTCATCAGCCAGACAAGAATTATTGTCTGTCGTAATTAACGGTCTGTGGGCCGGGTAATTAATGTGTTTCAGGAAGTCAAAGTAACAGGATGAGACGCCGTATCTACCCCAGCACCCAGCACAGCCGGGACACACGGCGAGGGCGTAGGGACAAACGCAGCAGGGGAAGAACTCGAAGATAGAGGAGCCGTGCAGAAGGCAGTCAGAAGATTCACAGGAACTCCAGGGACACCAACCGGAGCAGGACGAGCATCCGATGGCAACACAACCTCAGATGGAGAGGCAACAACAACAGGAGGCACACCAGTCGACACAGGGGGCATAGCATCGTCCAAAGAGACGTTCACATCCACACTCACAGAAGCCTCCTCCACAGGAAGCGGCGGGAAATCCTCCTCACTGAAAAGGTTCACGGGCACAACAGCAGGCGCAGAACAGCCTGATTACCCATAAGGCCACGATAATATATCCGAAGCTGGCGTGAACTCATAGGGGTGCATGCACACTGACATAAGTGAGGGGCACCACTACGACCTCGTAGCGATAGAGAAACTCCTGATAAGCCAGCTCCTCTGTAAACTTGATAATCGCCCGACGTGCTGTCACCAACTTGACGCCAAAAATGTCCACCACAGGGACATGAAGCATTCCACACAACACAAGCTCCACCTCCGGGTACCCAGCTCGACCAGAAAACTCGAGGCCCACGGACTGAGCCCGCACTACTGGGGGAAGCGGGGACCCCCCCTCTTGAACTCCATGTCAACACTGACCAGGCAGGCAGAGACTCACACGCCCCCAGCTGGCCAAACTGGCAAACACCCACCATCTGCCACAGAGGTCAGGCAACACGTCCACACTCCACGGCAGCTAGGGCGCCTCAATATTCAAATAGCATGAAAAATAGTACGTAAATTTCACATCAGAAGTGGGACTGGAAAAATGCAATTGTCATTAAAATTGGAGTAATCCGACTATTCTACTGTCCACGGCGATGGGATGGGTGCTATGGGACATACTATGGTACGTTTGAATGGGTTGGTGCCTGGTTATAGATAATAACTGGAAATCTACCACATAGGAACTATGAACATTAGCAGCATAGGAACTATATGCTTTTAGTTACATAGATACTATGGTAAAGCGAGAACGGGTTGTGTTGTCATAAGAGTTTGCTGTGCAGCACATTATTAAGGAAAGAATACTAGACTGGGAGGAATAATCAACCACTGTGTTTAAAGTAATAAAGGTTGTCTGGAAGTTAAGAGAGTCAGGTTGGCGACCTTGTATGGAAACTTATGGGCAAACACTCGACCTGAAGTAAACCTTGAGTTTTCGTGTCCAATGACACCCAATAAGGAAACTATGGAGTGGTTGGAGTACTTCATTCCCTGCAAAGCTGGGATGCAAGGCTGGGTTCGGTAGGGGAACTCTGCCCTGAAGGTCGACTGAGGCACTCCCTAGGGGTAAACAGTGGTATCTAGGGAAGAGGAGTAAAGCTCCCTCAGTTTCAAGAGGAACAGTGACACATTTTAGCGCAGGGTACACCAGAGTCAGTGAGTCTGTCGTTCCGACTGAGTAGGTGTCAAGATCCGTGTGTCACAACGTGCTATTGCAGCCCCTTCCCAGGAAGCAGCTGAGTGCTTGGCTTCCTCATCCTGCATTGGAGAGACTCATTTTCGGATCTCCAAAAATGCTTGGTTGAATTCCAGCATTGACATAGTTATTTTCCCAGACCATGTTGCAATGTGTGATAAGGACTGAAAGACTGTCATGAGGATATTACATATATCCTTGAGGCCCAAGGTCATTCAATCCTCCAGACTGAGACGTTCACTCGCATCTCGTGGTCGCCGTCGTCAGCCTCTTCGCGTAGTGAAGATCACTATTGATAGTAGTTCCTTTCCATCTTCTATAATTCTTGTTAGTGGAAGATGCTCCGTTCAGGAGTACATCCCCCTCTCTTCGCCTCTGCAGCAGGTGCTGAAGATTTGGGCATGGTCCCTTCAGGTGCACAAGTGAGGTGTCTTTATGCTCTTTGTGTGGAGACTCCGGGTCATTCTTAGATGGAGTGCCCTTCTTCCCATGCTCACTGCACCAATTACGCCAGGTATGCCGTCTTCTCTCTTTGTTGTTGTTTTAGATTCAGCTACTCGGAACAAAAACGTTAAGAGTAGCACGGGCTATGCTGAGCCCGTAGTGGAATTACCTGACACAAGAGCGGGGCAATAACTTGAATGGAATCACGTTCTCTCTTTCCCATTCTTCTCCTGTCGAAACTGTAGAAGCTGTCGCCCAGTACATTGTTAAGACACACAGCAGGTATGTGGGGGGTGCATAGTAACTAACAAACAGCAGGTATGTGGGGGGGTGCATAGTGACTGACACACAGCAGGTATATGGGGGTGCATAGTAACTAACAAACAGCAGGTATGTGGGGGGTGCATAGTGACTGACACACAGCAGGTATATGGGGGTCCATAGTAACTAACAAACAGCAGGTATGTGGGGGGTGCATAGTACGCCTGGTACACATGGTACGCCTGTCTTTCTACGTCACCTGGCTCCTCTCTCTCTTCTCCTCGGCGGGTAAAAAGGCTTCGCTATATTCTTCACCTTCCATCTCCGACTCTATCCTTACATCATCTCTCATTCCAGTGGCGGAATTGCCTGTCCCAGCTATGGAGGTTCCTCTGGTCCTTCATTCTTTCTGAGATGCTGCCCTTCATCCAGTGCACTCCCCTGTTTCTGTCGTTCTTCACCATGATTTCCTTGACTGCTCCTCTCTGATGCCTCTTCCCGCTCCAGATTCTGTCATTCCGCCTCCGGTCCGTCCTCCTGCTCCTTTGACTCCATCATCTTTGCAAGATTTCCTATGCTCTGTAACCCCGATTTCACTGATCCTGATACTAATCATTCTTAGTATACTGTGTTCTTCTTTGCCTTTGTTTCTCACTTGTTATCACTGTTTATGATAATGCCTATTCTTCAATGAATATTTGTGGTTTTTATGCCAACTTCAATGAACTCCAATTTCTAGTCACACAGTTTTCACTTCTTTGTGTCTGTCTCCAGGAGCCAAGGCTTGGCGCTCGTCCTAGTCGTTTCCGTTGTTATTCCTTTCTCTGTCCTTCCCCCCTCACTTCAGGTTTTGCTTGATATTCTCTTCGTCCACCAACTTTTTCAGTTGCCCATTCAGTGTTTTGCAGCTCGTATCTTTGTGAGTAAATGGCATACAGTCTGTTCCTCCCAAATGTCCCGATTTCTCTTCCTGACATTAAACACCTATTGGACTCCTTACCAGAGCCTGTGCTCTTTTTGGGTGATTTAAATGTCGGCATACTCTCTGGGATGATGCTCTGACAAACACCCAATGCCGCTTTCTCGAACCATTTGACCTCTCTTCTTCTCTGTCTCTTCCTAATTCTCGTGACCCCACTCATATTGACTCCCACACTTGCACTCTTTCCTTTCCTGCCTTGATATTTCTCTCTGCTCATCTTCTCTGTATTCAGATTTCCCATGGCGGTTCTTGACGACCTCCATAACAATGATCATTTCCCCATCCTTGTCACGTTCTCTTTCACCCTCCCCTCTCCTTCCCTAGGTGGCGTTTTGCCAAGGCTGACTGGAACCTCTTCACCTTACTCACTACTCTTTTCGACCTCTCCCTAGAGCCCTCCTAATTTTTCATGACACCGTTTTCTACTCTGCCCTCCTCTCAGTTCCTCGCTCTACCTCCCAGGGTACGCAGAACTGCATTCCCTGTTGGAATGCAGACTGTGCTCGGGCTGTCTGCTGTAAGCGCGCAGCCTGGAAGAAACATCAACGCCGACAGACGCCTGATCGTTGTATTTTGTTTCGGAAGGCGAGTGCGGTTTGGCGTGAAAGTTGGAAATTTTATGTTTCCATCATTACAACTGCCCCTGCCCCATTACTCCTCTGCCCCTGATCAGGAAGCAAATCTGTAAGATAGCATGTAAGCTTATTCCAGATGTCTCGCCAGTCTTTCACCTTCTTGGTTCTATTGTGGCTGATCCGGTGTCGGTCGCGACCGAACTGGGTTCACTCTTTTTGACTGTTAGCTCCGGTTCTCATCTTCCTCTTTCTTCCTTACTTGTAAGACCCTTCTTGAATCTTCTCCCTTAGATTTTCGCACTCATTTTAAGCTTCCGTATAACGATCCTTTCTCTCTCTCAAAACTCCAGTCTGCCCTGGCCCTCTGCGGTTCTATGGCAGGGGGCTCAGATGACATTCATTATAAGATGCTTCGCCATCTCCCTCCATGCACGCTTCAGTATTTACTGAAAATTTATAACCGTATCCGGAAGTTGTCGTCAGTCCCTGAGGACTGACTTGAGGCAGTTGTTCTTCCTATTCGGTAACTTGGTACTCTAGGGCCATCCCCTAAAGACTTCCGACCCATTGGTCTAACGACTTACATCTGCAAACACTTTGAACGTATGGTCAATGTCAGTCTGATGTGGTTCTTGGAACGCTATCACCACCACTCCTTCTCTATTTGGCTTTCACATGTGTCACAAGACTACTGATTTCTTAGTGAACTTGGAGGTCTATATTTGTGCTATCTTTGCTGCGAAGACCTCCGTTGTTGCTGTCCTTTTCAACCTGGGAAAGGTATACGACACCACCTGGCGATACCATATTCTGTCCCAACTCCGTTCTTTTGACCTTCGTGGTACTCCCCCTCTCGTCCTCCTAAGCTTCCTCTCTAGTCGTTCCTTTTCAGTGAGGCTTGGTACCACTCTCTCTGCCTCGTTTTGGCAATAAGAAGGTGTACCCCAAGGTAGTGTTCTGAGCACTTCTCTTTTCCTAGTTGCCCTCAATGGTCTTCTTTCCTCCCTTCCCTCTGGCATTTCCTCAGCTCTTTGTGTTGTCGATCTTACCCTCTGCTGTCAGGGTGATGTCTCTTTGTCTAAATTTCTGATATTTCTGACTATACTGACCAGGGAATATGACCTCTATCAAGCATATTCGACTAATTTCCGCATGTTCAGTACTAATAACTTACTTTGATTACAACTAATCTAATACCTAATTCCAAGACGAAAATCAGGCATACTTAAACACGTATTATTAATCTTCTTGTATGAAATACTTTACATAAAGCAGCAAAGCCTACGCATGCCAAAAACATTAAATGAAAAGCTTCTGCACTTTCCATATGAAAACACTAATAATAATGATAGAGACTATTTGTAACATTCAGAGCCCACATAATAGTGTACAACAGACAGTGGCGTAATTAACGGAGGGAAGCAAGACCACAAGTTATGTATCCAATGTAAGTTATTTCTTATACGACATTCAGGTATTCATGGCTGAACATCTTATGAAGTAATTCAAATTATTCCATAATGAGAAAATGCGGCAAACGGGAAAGTAGACGAAAAAATATTGCAATTTACATATTGAAATCAAAACAAATCCAGAAGGGCCGTGACGAAGATTCGAACCTGCGCCCTGGAGCTCGCTTTCTCCTCTCTCTCTCCTCTCTCTCTCTCCTCTCTCTCTCTCTCTCCTTCTCTCTCGTCTCTCTCCTCTCTCTCTCTCTCTCTCTCTCTCTCTCTCTCTCTCTCTCTCTCTCTCTCTCTTCTCTCTCTCTCTCTCTCTCTCTCTCTCTCCTCTCTCCACTCTCTCTCTCTTTTTTCTCTTCTCTCTCTCACACATATATCTCAAACAATCGGTACTTGTCTCCTTGGGGGCGTGATACCGCTTCACACACGACCTTGGGGGCGTGATACAGCTTACACGACCATGTGGGGCGTGATACAGCTTCACACGCGACCTTGGGGGCGTGATACAGCATTCACACGAACCTTGGGGGCGTGCATACAGCTTCACACGACCTTGGGGGCGTGATAACAGCTTCACACGACCTTGGGGCGATCGGCGTGGATACCAGCTTCACCGACCTTGGCGGCGTGATACAGCTCACACGACCTTGGGGCGTGTGATACCAGCTTCACACGACCTTTGGGGCGTGATACAGCTTCACGACCTTGGGGCGTGATACAGCATCACACGACCCCTTGGCGGTCGTTAACGTGAACAGCTTCACACGACCTTGGGGCGTGATACCGGTCACACGACCTTGGTGGCCGTGATACAGCTTCACACGACCTTGGGGGCGTGATACACGATCACCGACCTTGGCGGCGTGATACAGCGTCACACGCCTTTGGCGGGATACAGCTTCACACGACCTTAGGGGCGTGATACAGCTTCACACGACCTTGGGGCGTGATACAGCATCACACGACCTTGAGGGCGTGATACAGCTTCACACGACCTTGGGGGCGTGTGATACAGCTTCACCGACCTTGGCGGCGTGATACAGGCTCACACGACCTTGGGGGCGGGTGATACAGCTTCACACGACCTGGGGGGCGTGGATACAGGTTCACACGATCCTTCGTCGGCGTGATACAGCTCACACGACTCCCAGCTGCCAGCTAAAGGCTTCCTTTCAGGAAATATTTATACTTTATTACTTTTATGGACTTTCTCTCGTTAGCTAATTGTGACACACCTTGTCTAGTGTCTCTACACCAGACGAGGTTCCTAACAGTTACCACTTCTGCCACAGTAATGTTTTATTAACATTTAATTTAACTTTGCCCACGATTTAGTTGTTGAGTTCCATTTTGTATGTTATTGTGACCTTTGTTGGAATTTAAATTTGATCACCAAAAACCTAGTTGAAGTAAAGTAAATATAATAAGCTGCTGGAACAGGAAATACTGCGAGATACTGAGGTGTAATGTGTAGTTGGGAGAATTGTCCGGCCCCGTAGACCATAGGGTGACACACATAGACCAGACATACATGTCAGGTCTGGTTTAAGACCTTTCAGGTGCACTCGGGTTGTTAACAGGTCATGACCCCAACACTCGGTTGTAGGTCGTGACCCCAACACTCAGGTTGTAAGGTCATGACCCCAACACACAGGTTGTTAAGGTCATGACCCAACACTCAGGTTGTTAAGGTCATGACCCCAACACTCAGGTGTTAAGGTCATGACCCCAACAATCAGGTTGTTAAGGTCATGACCCCACAACTCGGGTGTTAAGTGGCATGACCCCAACACTCGGGTGTTAAGGTCATGACCCCAACACTCGAGATGTGTTAAGGTCTGACCCAACACTCAGGTTGTTAGTCGTGACCCCAACACTCAGGTTGTTACGGTCATGACCCCAACACTCGGTTGTTAAGGTCATGACCCCAACACCCGGGTGTTTAAGGTCATGGACCCAACACTCGGGTTGTTAAGGTCCGTGACCCCAACACTCGGTTTTTAAGGTCATGACCCCAACACTCGGGTTGTTAAGGCTGATCCCAACACTCGGGTTGTTAAGGTCGTGACCCCAACACTCAGGTTGTTAAGGTCAGACCCCAACACTCGGGTTGTTAAGGTCGCGACCCCACCAGGGGTACGGTCGTGACCCCACACTCAGGTGTTAAGGTCGGTGACCCCAACACTCAGGTTGTTAAGGTCTGACCCCAACACTCGGGTTGTTAGGTCATGACCCCAACACTCGGGTTATTAAGGTCGTGACCCAACACTCAGGTTGTTAAGGTCCTGACCCCAAC
>WNGS01050048.1:0-12572 GCA_020271785.1 Procambarus virginalis
TGCTTATAAGGTGAGAGAAAGAGGGTCACGCGTATCACAGGAAGTCTTAACTAATGAGAGAAACGAAGCTGCTTACTTGACTGAGAGACTTGTGTAAAACGGAATCCGTGTAGTGGAAGGAGGAGACCTGTCTTGGAGGGCGGACAGTAGACCCACAGGATGCAGGCCTGGACGCAACTCACCGCCGACGCCGCCTACCTGTGCGACTTTGATGACGAAGTACCGGCCTTCTCCACGGTCCTGACCAGTAAATCAACAGTCAAACTACTAATATTATCTAACCTACAAAAGTAATGTGCTGACTTCGCTCGCAATAGCCACTGTGCAGGGCTAATTAAATGCCCACATGCTTGACCTTGTTTATTTATTTATTATATATATATATATATATATATATATATATATATATATATATATATATATATATATATATATATATATATAAGTTAACAGTACTAAACTGATTCTCGAGATGTTTTCAAGCTGTGTCCTTGTATGTGGAATGGGTGAATGCTTTGAGCAGTGTTGAGCAGCTCAGATCAACATTAGAAATAGGCAAAATTAATCTCATATTTGCCTAGTTAAAGAGAAATTACTTATGGATCTTAGATTTAGACCTTAACTAGATTTTCAGTTTATAATTAGATAGCAATGGTAGTAACTCATCGTACCCAGTCTAAACAAACCAAATTAGTCCTTACCAAATTCAATTGTAACAAAACTTGTCTAACGAAATTTTGCTTATCGTAACCTAACCTAGGCATACCTAACATAACCTAACCTAGCCAAACCTAACATAACCTAACCTAGCCAAACCTAACATAACCTAACCTAGCCAAACCTAACATAACCTAGCCAAACCTAACATAACCTAACCTAGCCAAACCTAACATAACCTAACCTAACCTAACCTAACCTAACCTAACCTAGCCAAACCTAACATAACCTAACCTAGCCAAACCTAACATAACCTAACCTAGCCAAACCTAACATAACCTAACCTAGCCAAACCTAACATAACCTAACCTAGCCAAGCCTAACATAACCTAACCTAGCCAAGCCTAACATAACCTAACCTAGCTAAACCTAACATAACCTAACCTAGCCAAACCTAACATAACCTAACCTAGCTAAACCTAACATAACCTAACCTAACAAAACCTAATCTAACTTCAAAACGTTATGAAAAACGTGAATTGAAAGTTTCCTCTCCTAACCTGTCCGAGGAGGGCCGGACTCAAACAGAAAACGAAACAGTACGCCACTTTTGTGAGTCGATTTCATTTAAAATTACGTCCAAATTTGGCCATAGTGCGCATACGAGCCAAAAGTGACGTTATATTTAAGAGGACGGGTTGATCTAACAGCCAAACCTAATCTGACCTGACTTAACTAAACGTAACCTAAACTACCCTAACCTAGCCAAACGTAGCCTAACAAACATTAACCTAAGTACTCAATTTGCCGTTATAGTTATACAGTCATATACATACATACGTACATATATATATATATATATATATATATATATATATATATATATATATATATATATATATATATATATATATATATATATAAGGGTATTAATTGGGTAAACATAAGGGTAAAAAGTAAGGCATAAAGGAGACAAAGAGTAGAATAAGGATAAATAACCTAACCTAGCTAATAGATATATCAGCATTTTGGGACAATAAGGTGACTTGAACGGCATCTGGTGATTCCCAGAAACCTGCCTTAACCCACTCAGCCACAATAAGACAAAGACCTATCAAGCCTGAGTTCTACTGAATTAAGAAGATAGGTTGATAAGAGCCGGCCAGAGTCTTACCAGCATAGCATGAGGATAGTTTGGCGTCATGTGTAAAGTGTTTTGCAATCCTGAATGGTGTTGGTTGCTGGGTTTACGAGCGTTTGAACATTGTTCATGAGGTCGGGCTGGTGACACAGTGAAGTCGGTGGATTGTGGGGGAGGCTGTTGTGGGAGACATGTACACGTGTGCTCTGTTCAACAGGTGTGTGGAGTAAGTACACGTTATCACAGTTGTGTAGCGGAGGTGGTTGAACTGCACAATAACTAGATAACAGGGCAGTGTTGTACTTGTTGTTTTTGCTATTAATTTTGGGAATACTGTATTTGTGGTTTTTGCTGTAGTGAATTATTCTTTGTAACGGAAGCTCATCTTCATGATTGAGTTAGAAATATTACGTTAGACATGGCATATTATTCAATAATTATATTAATTTAGAAAATCTGAAGCTACTTCAAAACGACTTAATTTTTCCAAGTTTTATTTGGGCGATAATATATTAAGAATTTCCAATGAATTATAATTCACATTAGCTCCTCGCCCAAACTAACCTAAATTATTTAAACCTAGCCTAACCTACCCTTATCTAACTTATGCTAACCTAACCTAACCACCATAACTTTATACCCTACATTCGTCCCTAAAGTATTGCAAAAACATTTAGAAATGTGTATAAACCTTTTTGAGGACGGTTTTGAATATAAATTTATTTGTGTTAAACTGTACTTGCATAGTTTCTGCTTACAGAAGCCTGCCATTTGTGTATATATGCACGTCTCGCAATGTGTATGCCTAAGTTTGCGTCTCCATTTGGATGGGCCCCTCATACCCATCCCGTGAGTGGTAGTGATCTCATGCCCATCCTGTAAGTTGTAGTGGACCCCATTTCCATCCTGTGAGTGGCAGTGGAAAAGGTTACACTTACATAATGAGTTTAGCCAGTGTTCACTAGGCTACGCAATTTACTTCTGTGGTGTGCTAGTTGCGGGTTTCTCTGCCTCAACATTGTGATAACGTTACAAGGGTAGTGACATAATTATATAATTTTACAAATTTAACATACAAAAGTTTCACCAGTATTAGGCCTTTACTTACAAAAGTTTCATTAGTATTAGACGTACATTTACAAAAGCTTCACCAGTATTAGACTTCAATTACGAAGGAAGGTTCACAGAGGGTGATAAAGGAGTAAGTGTGGTCCTGAGAGCTATCTTCAACACCAGTAGTCAAGCTGATAACTGAAGGTCTTCACAGCCTATCCTGCACGATATCCACAACTCAGACAATATGATGGATTTTGACACAAACACAGCAGACTCTGACAAATCAACTAACATACCCCATGCACTCGGCCCGGGTCCTGGCTTCTGGACCTTCAGATTTGTAAACAAATGTAGGTTACTAGTCGTACGAGCGCTCAGTGTAGTATGGAGGAAAGCTTAGAAACTGATGAGAAACCATAAGGATTTAAGTCAGTTGATATAGCTGCATTCCACCCAGGATTTGGAAGGATAACAAGGCGTCATGTCAGTTTTATGAAGAGAAAAGGTAACGTTTTACATAATCCAAGTCAACATGAGTTTAGAGCGGGAAGATCCTGATCTTCGCAACTGCTCAACCACTATGGCAAGTTCACTAAGGCAAAAGAATAAAAGAAGAATGCAGATGTATACACATCCACGAGTGGTGGCCTGTACAATAAAGTCCAAATGAGTAAGAGATGAAGATGAACAATGCAAATATTATACATTGCGAGGAACAGGTCATAACAGTAACTCCACAAAACTGAGTCTGAACACTGAAATCACGGCATCCGAAGGCAATCTCCTTACGACACTGCTCTCTCTCTCTCTCTCTCTCTCTCTCTCTCTCTCTCTCTCTCTCTCTCTCTCTCTCTCTCTCATCTCATCAGATATAAAAAAAAATGCACATCACAGCTTCTTGTCATCTGCCGCAGACGGTACGAAGATCGGCGCGAGCACTGCGTTGGAAGAAAATACTGAAAAACTGCAATATTATCTAGGTCTTCCGCTGAACAATGGAAAACAACACGAGTTTCAACAGTAACAAATTCTAACTACTCAGTCATGGAAAAAAGAACTCACAGTGGATACAAAACACAATAATCTCATTGAACGGAAACGAAATGTTGAGTGAGCATAACAAAGCGTTTTTCCCTTCAGGTAAGAAAATTATATGGTGAGATGTGAGAACATTCAAATATGGGGATACCACCCTGTTGCTCTTATTTTTCAAATCACTTACGCTGTCCCGCCTGGAACTCTGATTGGTCCGCACTTTCTTCTTCAGGGCACGATGAGTACCTGACACAAATATACATTTTTATTTATCGATTTATATATACAAGAGTTCTTACATTCTTGAGAAGCCACTAGCACGCATAGCGTCTCGAGCAGGTCTTTAATCCTAATTTTCTCTGGAACTCAACTCGCCAAATCGTTTAACAACCAGGTACCCATACACTGCTGGGTGAACTGAGGCGTACATTTAAGACTGGAGCCTAGTCAATCTTCTCCGGCCAGGATACGAACCCAGGCTAATTCGCTCGCGAAGCGCGGGTTGAGTGTCTTGCCATGGAGACTAACACATGTAAAATACGTATATTACTGGAACTTCCTAAAACCGCTCAAAATGTATACAGTAAAACAAAGCGGAAGATACGACATGAAATGCAGACGAGACCCAGTGAAGAGTAAAGGTGCCATAGACACAATCAGAGAACACTGTGTGAACATGAGACCCAGTGAAGAGTAAAGCTGCCATAGACACCTTTAACTTCCCACTAAATGTAAGAAATATTACCGAGCGAAGTTTTTAAGAGGGAATTAGAGCGATCCATGCAAGAAGTACCTGATTAACCTGATCAGAAGGATATGTGGGCCTGCGGGCCCTTACCTGCAACAGTCTTACCGATTAAGTTACCACAAAAAAACACTGTCCACGCCACGGCTGCAAAAATTAAACTACTCTCGAAACCGAATACAAGTAATATACATGAAGTTGCAGAGGTGTAGGAGTATGCTATCTATACCTGCCACAGGTGTGTGGGAGATAACAGCTGTGGCAGCAATTAACACTTACCAACACCTGTCATGATGACATATAACCCACGAGTCCAGTATTTCCAAAAGACGTGACATCTTTTCTTAATTAATCATGGCGTCTTTGTTTACACGTATTAACAAGTTTACGAGCTCCGTAACACTACGAAGTTGTTTATAGCGATAACAACCATCGGTTGTGAAGTGTCGGAGCTCGTAAACTGTTTAATAAATGTAAACAAAGCCGCCATGATTAAGGAAAGATGTACAGGCTTCGTAAGTGGGTTACTTAGATGCTCGGGGAAATCCTGGTTCAGATCAACACTAAATTGTTATTGAATATTATAATAATTTTTAACAAACAGGTGCTTACTCGCTGCAAAAATTGTCTTACAATAAAGAAAAAACACTTGGAACTAATTGAAAAATCCTGCATTAATCCAGGTAGTCATGCCTAATTATGAACCGAATGAACAGTATTAAGGATGAACAACTATGAACACCTGAATGAATAATGTAAAGGATGAACAATTATTAACTGAATGAACAGTAAGAAGAGCGAATAAATGTGAACAAATGAAAGAATTGTATGAAGGATTAACAATTTTGAACAACTAAATGAACAGTAAGGATGAACAATGATGAACAACGGAATGAACAAGAACAATGGAGTGAACAATTATGAACAACGAAATGCACAATATGGAGTAAGAGTAACGAGATGAACAGTTTGAAGGATGAACAGCGAAATGAACAGTATGAAGGATAACAATTATATAGAGAATGTTGGAGGAACAATTAAGAATAGAATGAACAATTTAAACGATAAACAGCTATGATGGTCGCGCGTTAAGTCTTTTATCCCGTAAGCCCCCCCCCCTTCCACCTATAGCCACCTATATCCCTTAAGTACCCCCACTTAGATACCTCCCCAGCACCATGGGCCTGTACCACTCTAATCACTCTTATATGAGACACAGTATCAAAAGGTTTGCTAATATAAAAATACAAAACCTTTCCACTATCAACTATCTCAACTATGTTGAAAATGAACGAGAGTAAATTTTGAGGAAACATAAGTGATAGTACAACTCTCTTGCGAAGCATTTATTATTCTATGCATTTCAACGTATATTCAAATGGGTTTTGCTATTATAGTTTCAAGCAATTTTCGCAGAATAGACGTAAAGTTAATTGTCCGATAGTTTTACACAATAGTGTTATATTCCCCAATTCTTAGCGATATACACAACTTTCACAAATCAGGTAATCTACGAGACTTTTTGGTTGGTTAAAGATGAAAGTAAAGGTCTCTCTAAGCTCGTCCTTACATTATTTTAGGACATTGGCAGAGGCGACTTGCTTAGGTACCTGCGGATGAAGCCTCTGTTTGTCACTCAATTCCCGTGTTATTGTAGCTTAAAACAAATTCTTGTTGTTAGTGGGAGTTGGTGAAACTGACCCGTCTTCCTCTGCCAACAGACCATCGACAAGCTGCCGGACAAGGTGCTATTGAAGATCTTCTCGTATCTGTCACATCGGGAGATCATCGCTAACGTGCGGGTGTGCAAGAAGTGGAGGACCCTGGCATATAACACCAACCTCTGGAGCACCGTCTCCCTGAGGCCGGAGTGTAATGGCCTCTATGTCAACAGCATCGAGGCTCTCCTCTACCTTATCAGGTAAGGACCTTTCTCACCTCCAGTGTGCTCACACACATAGTGTATTGCTATTTACAGCATCACAAGTCTGTAAAACAAATACCTGGCGATTTACAGCTATAAAATACCTCGTGACATTGCAATGTCTTCTACGTCGTGTTTTATGTGTAGTATATGCCTAAGTGTGCATGCTTCCGTTTTCACCTGGGTTGTTTCTGTTCCTTGTGCGTGAATGTGGCTGGTGTGGGCGTCTGCTGGTGTTGGTGTGTGGTTGTGGGACACACAGTGCAAGGTTCGGAGCCTCGCTCAGGTACTTGGAGATGCCCATGGACCTCATCACCCACCCGGTGCTCCACGAGCTCACCGCCCGGTGCCCCAACCTTACCAACCTCCTCCTAGACTTCTCCTCCGCCATGCAGCTCCATGACTTCAACGACATGCAGGTGACGGACCATTGCACGCCGCCGTCCGCAGTTCAGCCTCTAACGCATGAGTGTGTGGGGTGCGTATTGCTACTAACACGTCTTCTAACCAAACGCATCAATGTGTTTTATTGTGGGTGTAGTGCCATTAAGCCTCCCTTCTACTCCATGAGTGTGGGTGTAGTGCCACTAACTGCCGGCCTCTAACAACGGCTAACGTTACCAACTACTTAACTGCTACTAACCACTCTGAACTGGTTGAAGCGGCTGTGACCTTCAGCCTTAACAAAGCGGCCTCTGAAGCTCGTTTCTAAATGTGTGTTCAATGATCATTATCCCCACCTCAACGATCATTAACGCATAAGCGATAGTTTATGAGTTAACTCCCCCCCTCAATGATCATTAAAACCATTTCAATATTCGATAACTCCCCCTTAACGAGAGTTAACCCCACTTTAACGATCAGTAACTCGCCGAACTACTTTGACTGGACGGTAGAGCGACGGTCTCGCGTCATGCAGGTCGGCGTTCAATCCCCGACCGTCCCAGTGATTGGGCATCATTCTTCCCCCCGTCCCATCCCAAATCCTTATCCTGACCCCTTTCAATTGCTATATAGTCGTACTGGCTTGGCGCTTTCCCCTGATAATTTCCTCCTTCCCTCCACCACAACGATCAATAACTCCACCTTAACAATCATTAGTCCCATTCCAGCAATCGTTAACCCCCCTCAATGATCGTTAACCCCACCTGAAATGTCGTTAACTCAACTTCAACGGTCGTTAACTCCACCTCAACGACCGTTAACCCCACCTGAACGATCATTACCCAAACCTCAACGGTCGTTAATCCCATCTCAGCATTTATATCAAGAATACAATACCGCATATACAGTACAATACAGACTATCACCGTATGATGCAGCGTCACGTAATTTACGATGCAGGTCATCACATTGTACAAGGTCATCAGTCACCACAGTGTACAGGGTCATCACAGTGTACAAGGTCATCACAGTGTACAGGGTCATCACAGTGTACAGGGTCATCACAGTGTACAAGGTCATCACAGTGTACAGGGTCATCACAGTGTACAGTAATCCAACACTGGTCCCTCCCCCGTGGTACAGGCGTTCCCGACCAAGTTGCGGACGATGTGCATCTGTCTCTCTGAGGTCATCTTCATGGAGGGCTTCATGCGCAAGATCTACAACTTTATCAACGGGCTCGAGGTCCTCCATCTTGTGGGTGAGTCTCGCGCTTCCCCCTCGCTGTTCCTCCGTGTCCTGTGCTTGTTGTCCCTCCGTGTCCTGTTCTGGAATCATCTTCGCTGGGTATAGATAATTGAGGATATGAAATATGATTGACTTTAATTATAATTATCAGTAAACCAGGCATGAAGTTGAAGTCAAGTTATTCTAGTTGAACATATAATATTAATTATGTGCCTGTTCAGTATAGTATATTATGTAAATTATATATTTTCTTATGTATCATTATTCACATTTTGTATATTCATATTCATATTATGTGCCTGTTCACTATAGTATATTATGTAAATTATATATTATCTTATGTATCATTATTCACATTTTGTATATTCATATTCCTTTCCGCATTCCACTGTTGTCTTTTTGAATCCCGTGCTGCATACATTATGTAACTCGTGTGAGGACATTCCTGTTGTATGCTTAGTTCTGCCCTGTGCGACGGTGTTCTTAGCACAAAATATGAAGCAGCCTAACATCACTATTTTAGTAAATACATCACGCAGTGTATTGGTCATCACCTCCCCCCCCCCCCCCCAGGGCTTGGGCAGCACTTAGCTAACTCTACCAGCTAATTCCCCATTCAGATAAAGTCCAAAGTTGGTGATTTGAGCCACTTATGTTGCTTTTCTTGTGCACTCTTTCTGTCTAGTGTCTCCCTCCCTCCCGTTCCCTTACTCTGCGTCTCACCTCTCCGCCTCTCTCTCATTTCTTCTTGTGTGATAGGCACCTACGAAAAAGCTGACGAGGAGGAGGAAGAGATCTACGAGGTGATCAACATCCACAAACTCAAGTCGGCCACTCCTAATCTCAAGGTGGTCAACCTCTACGGCATCAACTTTGTCGACGACTCCCACATCGAGGCCTTCAGCTCCAACTGCATCCAGGTGAGCTGCCTCACCTGATGGTCCAGGTGATGGGCTAGATGAGCTGCCTCACCTGATGGTCCAGGTGATGAGCTACCTGAGCTGCCTCACCTGATGGTCCAGGTGATGGGCTAGAAGAGCTGTCTCACCTGATGGTCCAGGTGATGGGCTAGATGAGCTGCCTCACCTGATGATCTAGGTGATGGGCTAGATGAGCTGCCTCACCTGATGGTCCAGGTGATGAGCTACCTCACGTGATGGTCCAGGTGATGAGCTACGTGTGCTGCCTCGCCTGATGGTCCAGGTGATCGACAAGGTACACGACCACCACTCAACAAAGCACGCCAGTGACTAGTCGCAGAGTGGCAGCGTGGTCGTCCTCACGGTCACTGGTGTTCACAATAACATTTTACCAGAAGTTCTCGAGAACTGGACGTGGTCACTAGCAGTACAGGTTCATACAACAAGTACCACTGGCACTTCTTCAATGAAACTTGTGACTGAGAACTGGGAAAATTAATAAAATTATGATTTTTGATGTATTTGAATATTATTAATTCTATATCTTGATTTTTATCGAACTAGGAAATTTATTATAAAAGTAGCAACTTATCAACACTCAGTACCAAAAGTTCCAAATTATTAACACTTAGTACTAAACATTCCAAATTATCAACATTTAGTACCAAAAATACCAAATAGCAAGAAATGTACCGAGGTTGGTATGAAAGTTGACAGACATTGGGTAACATTTTCTAAATACAGTACCTGAAGAGTGTATCTAGCCTCTCCCACTTTTTCTGAGGCACCGGGGCCGATTTCTTTAATACTGTACAGTACAGTATATAATTGTTTGTATTTTGGTCACTGAGGGCCTCATGGGGGAGATTAGCTCCCCATGAGGCTAACATTACACTACACTACAAGTACAGTTTACTGTACAGTTTACTGTACTTGTAGTTTTGACAAAAAATATACGGAAAAAGTTTAACCTAAGCTTACAGCTGCGGTATATTAGGAATATTACCCCTGTTTTGTACTCACTGGATATTGCATCTATATCATGTACATTGTGTATGATCTGATATGCCTGCCCTCTCATGCCCTCGCAGCTGGAATGTATGGCCGTGAACTTCTGCTCCAAGGTGAACGGGTCGTCACTGAAAATCCTTTTGAGCAGATGCAAGAAACTCAAGTGCCTGTTGATGCAGCAGTGCAGTAAGTATATGTCTTTCCCTGCACCGTCCCTGCTCTTACTGCAGTGTACCTGTAATTACTGCACCTGCGCTGATCTTGATATAGTGTACTGTACCTGTAGTTCCCTGCATCTTTTCTGGTCTTACCGCAGTGAATTGTTCTTGTAGTTCCCTGCACCTGCTCACCACCACCAACCAGACAGTTGGCCCAGTGGGTCCACCACCATCAAACTTGAGTAAATAATTAACAAAAGAATTCACCAAGCCTGGAAGACTATATTAAACTTCAATTAACGAAAAATGTAAAATGAATTCAAAATCAAAACTGAGCATTAATTTGAAATTTAAATTTTAAAATTTTAATTTAATTTTTTTATTTAAATTTAAAAATTTTAATTTTAATTTTTTAATTTAAATTTAATTTTTTAATTTAAATGTTCAAATTTGAATTTAAAATTGAAATTGTGTATTTTGTGTAGGTCTGCAGAACGACCATGTGATGGCCGCTGAGTGGGAGAAGTCATCCGTGCAGGAGCTGGATGTGACAGCCACGGATATCTCCTCCGACTGTCTCATCGATTTGCTGACCCGCGTCCCAGCCATACGTTGGCTCAGTGCTGGCCAGCTTGATGCCTTCACCGACAGTGTCAGTATAGCTGTCCACACCTGCATATACCTTTCCCAGGGAATGTACATACCCTCCCCAGGGGATGTATATTCACTCCCCAGGGGATGTATATTCACTCCCCAAGGGATGTATATACACTCCCCAGGGGATGTATCTACCCTCTCCAGGAAAGTATATACCCTCCCCAGGGGATGTATATGCCATACCCAGAGGGTGTATATTCCATTCTCATAAAACATATATATATATACCAGTATATATACCCTCTCCAGGGGATGTATTTGCCATCCCCAAGGATTGTATATTCCTTCCCCAAGGGATGTAAACATTCTCCCAAGAGCATGTATATACCCTTCCCAGGGGGTGTACATACCCTCCTCTGTGGTGTATATACCCTCCTCAGTGGGGTGTATCAGTAGGGACCATATCCCTGCTCTCAGGACTATGGTCTTTTAGGGGCATGTATTTCAGGGGCAGTTTCCTGAGAGACCCAGGAGACTGTAAGGATCAGTAAGTCTGCAAGCTTGTCCAAGTGTGTTCTTTTGCCACAGGTGCTGAAGGCGTGGACGGAACGGGGCAACCTCAAGAGTCTGATTGCTCTCGACCTGGAGCTCTGTGACAACCTAACAGAGGAGGGCCTCTACAAGTTCCTGGCACGGTATGGTCAGAATTTGCGTGGCCTAGTCCTCTCTGGGATACCGCACTGTACAGATTCGCTCTGCTCCAATGTTATGCCTGCACTCAAGAACATCAGGTGAGAGGTCCCTGTCAGTAGGATGTAGCAGAATGTAACCAATAGCAACTGATGAGTTGAAGAACAAAATGTGAACAAGATGAACAAATCAAGAACAGATAAAATAACAGTAAAAGAATAGCAGGTTGTGAATTTATTAAGGGTTTTCAGGATTGTAAATGGATGGGGTTCTGAGAGTTCTACCACTCAAGCCTATCTGGCCTTGACTTGTGAGAGAAAGATGAAGCTGTCAAATTGCCATGTAATGGTATACAAATTTATTACCTCAGGAAATGAATTTGTAAACCATGACATGCCAATGTGGTAGCTTCCCAGAACCCTTTTAATAGTTTTAAGAGTTGCCTTAAATTCTTGCCTTGCCTCAACTCTTTCATGGTTGTTACTGGGGAAGGTAGACAGGTTTAGAGAAGGATAGGGAGGGATTTAAAGGAAGAAGGACTGTACTAATACATAACATATAAGGACATACAGCATATAAGGACATACACCTTCACAGAGCAGTTTTGTGTGACTGGAGATAAAAGTAATCATGGAAGTTGCAGTATGTTTTCTAGATCCCCATGATGGCTATGAACTGAAAAAAAAGGTTGTGTATCATTCTATTTTTGGGATTAGCAACAAAAATGCTAACTTAGGAAAATCTGCAATACAAATATTATATGACCATACTTGAAGAAGAGGCACACATCTGGCAAGTTCCCAAGAGCAGGAGTCAGAGAAGTAAGAGCGCTGTAGAAGAAGGAAGGTGATGCAACATTATGGCTGACGACTCATAGATTTGAGGTCATGTGAACTAAACTTAGATTTGAAGTCATGTGAACTGACCACACCAACAGCTTTTCTCAGAATGGCAACAAGAATTTTATTTGAGGGGAAGCTGCCCAAGATAGGAGAGGAACATCCAG
>WNGS01050067.1:0-16421 GCA_020271785.1 Procambarus virginalis
AAAAAAAACTACGCGAAAAATCTGTCAGAGACATTGAAATAATTAGGCAATTATCTCTTTGTGGCACTCCTGCCCTGCTGACGGCTGGCGATCAACAGACCGCTGGGACGCATGCTGAGCTGAGCGCCCTGTCTTTTGTGCCAGACTTCCCTGCCCTGTAGCGGCCAATATATTCAACTTACGATTGTTTTATTATGTTTCCAGTGATCAGTTAATACATTAACAGGTTAGGAAGAAAAAATAATTTTGTTTTTTTTTTGTTTTGTATGCGCCTGTGGGTGTCAAATGGTATATAGCTATGCGCCATTTAAGGGTTAACATGTTGATACAAGAATGTTTCCAGGATGAGGTCTACAAATTTACAGGTCCATAAATCTTCTGTTTTAGCTTCATATGCTTCCCAGTCTATGGATTTCAAGTTGAAGTCGCCAACTATCACAGCCGTGAACTATCGTTATCCGCTCTTGCTATGATCTCTCTCATTATTGTTATAAAACCTTCTCGTTTACTATCTAGCTCCTCTTTTGACCATGTGCTGCTTAGCGGTGGTCTATATGCATTGATGATCATTAGTTTATCATCCTCATGGCAGATCTCTAGTGCTATTATATCAACTTCTTGTGGATTGGCAGTCATTATTTCGTTCACCTTTAGGTGTTCTTTCCCCAGCACAGCAACGCCACCGCCTTTCCTGATTTTTCTGTCCCGTCTCCAAATTGAGTAGCCCTTGGGAATATGACCCCATTTAAAATAACATCTTCAAGTTTTGTCTCCGTGAGTGCAACAATGTCTGGTGTATGCAGCTGTATTATATCACTTAACTCCAGTATCTTTGACCTTACTCCATCTATGTTGGTGTATGCAATCTTCAGGAACTTGTTCCCCTCTTCTTATTTTCACTCCCCCTTTCTCTAATGATTTTGTTGGTTTGCCTTTATGTACCACTTTACTGGTCTGCCTACCCCTATCACTTTGTAGAAAAAAGAATTGATATCTTCTTCATCCTGCTCTCTTTTAAACGTTTTGCCTCGGCGAGGTTCAGTTTCAGCTTCTCTCTCTCTCTTCTTTCGAAAGATCTCGTCTTAACGACCACACTTTACCATCCTCATCATTACGTAATTTTCTAGCGTCCTTGGTACTTAGTGTGTGTGTGGGGGGGGGGGGGGCAGCAACTCTTGTTTTGCTCGCCATACTAGCTTAGTGGGTTCGCTATGGGGAACACATATGTACATGTGTATACTATATACAGTGTGTGTATATAGTGTAGTAACAACAACAGGAGTATGTTGGGAGGAGCTATTTTGGTGAGGGAGATGACGTAATCATAGCTTCGTCTGCTGTGTGATTTCTCATGCAGTGTATGGTAGCAACTCTGTTTGGACACAATACCGGCTTACTTGCATAGTTCTGGTGAATAAAACATGTAGATAGGTATACATTGAAGGGGCCAGGTAGCCTGGTGGATACCGTGCAGGATTCGTAATTCTGTGGCGCGGGTTCGATTCCCGCACCCGGCAGAAACAAATGGGCAAAGTTTCTTTCACCTGAATGCCCCTGTTACCTAGCAGTAAATAGGTACCTGGGAGTTAGTCAGCTGTCACGGGCTGCTTCCTGGGGTGTGTGTGTGTGTGTGTGTGTGTGGTGTGGAAAAAAAAAAAAAAAAAAAAAAGTAGTTAGTGTAGTTAGTAAACAGTTGATTGACAGTTGAGAGGCGGGCCGAAAGAGCAAAGCTCAACCCCCGTAAAATACAACTAAATGCCAAGTGAATACATAACATATATAACTAGTGTAATAAAAACAGTAAGAGTATGGTGGGAGGAGGGGTGATGGCGAGTACGATGTTGGAGGAGAGAGGACTGGCTGGCTGGGTGTGGCAGCTCACACTCGCAGAGTTCGGAGTGTGTTTATGGTGTGTGACGGTGTAGAGTGTGTAAATGTGTGGTAAACATACATAAATGAACCTGAAACATTGGTGTGAATAACAGTATGGTGGGAGGAGGGGTAATGGCGAGTACGATGTTGGAGGAATAAGGGAGGACTGGCTGGCTGGGTGTGGCTGCTCACACTCGAGGAGTTTTGTGTGTGTTGATGGTGAATGTATATACTGTGTGACAGTGTATAGTGTATTAATAGATTGTATATATACATAAATTAGTATGATACATGGTAAATATGTGCAACATATGTGTACACATGTGTCATGCATGTAACAGAGTGTCCTCGGACAGTACGGATGTTTAACTGCCATAATATAGTTACATGTTCATTATACATAGGATTAGCACGTAAAAACAAATAAAATGTATTTGGAACTGTGCCCAAAAAATGAACAAAAATATATTTGCAGCAACTTGCGCACCCCACCCTGGGTGCCCTACTGGCCCTGGGAGCATACGTCACGGGCGAATGGGGAATGATGACGTCACGCCCCAACTTACGGACCCTATAGCAGCCAAAGTAAGTACAATTTCGATTTTTTTTATATACCCATACTCAGGAAGGGTTTTTGACACTTTACACAAAAAAAAAAAAAATTCAGAGAATTTATTTCCTGCGCACTGGGGGGGGGGGGGGTGTCATATTTGGAGGCAACGCAGTTAACCACCGTGCTGCGCGGAGTTTATTGAGAAATTCCCCTGGTGCGCATGAAATGAAGTGTTCCCCCCAAATTTTTTTCTTCGTAAAATGATAAATTCCCTTCCCTGAACATGACTATGTAAAAATAAGTACCAAATTCCACTTACTTTGGCTGTAGGGACGTGAACAAGATGCGCTGTGACGTCATCAGGGCCTGGTCGCCCGTGCGTGACTCGCCCAGACACGGTCGCGCGGGCCATTCAAGCACCGGGTGTTGCCACAAATATATTTTCAATTATTTTGTTTTATGTATTTCCAATGCGGTTTTATTTGTTTTTATCGTATATGATGCATATTGTGTCTTTTACAATATGTATACAGCAGAACGTTCATAATGTTCCATAGAACTGTGATACATGTGTCAGTAATGTGTCCATAAATAAATGTTTATTGTCCAATATTACCTGTTAAAAATTCACTAAAATTACAATATGTACAGTTACACACTATTTACACAGTAACACACTGTATTACACACTCGGTACTTCAGAAGTGAGTAATAATCAACGAAGTAGCCATGGTACACAGCGCGACTTCGCTCTCAGTGCACCACGTACAGATAAATTTTTGCTTCCTGTTTCTTCATTCTGTGTGCTTGCAAATAACGCACTCACGTACACCCTTGGCTTTAGAACTTGTAGGTTGTATGTAACCAAGCTTGTAAAGCATAAGGTAATATTGAAAAGATTATAGGAAAACATCAATTTGTAAGGTAGTCTTGAAAAGATCACTTTGTATGGTCCCACACAGGAAGAGATTCAGCTTACCTCAAGAGTGCCCGTCAGTCAGGAAGAGATTCAGCTAGACTCAAGAGTGTCCATCAGTTGGGAAGAGATTCAGGTATTATTGAAAATATCTATGAAAAACACCACCATGGAAGCCGCTAACACTGTTCATCTATGCTATTTGTATCAGATGCATCATCACTGAACGCAGAAAACGATTCATCTAAGTATCATCAAAATAAATAGCAAAGGATTGCAAGGATGACGCTCAGAGCTACAACTGGATACGCTCGCTATATCGTCCTCATAGGTGCTGTATCACTTGCATCCGACCTTTATGTTAGGTCCTTATTGCGCCTGGCTTCCCCAATATTATGACCCTTATGTTCTTCAAACAATAAGGTTCGAATTTCACCGACAGAGCATTATCTTTCAACACTGCGTCGGACAGGTGTTTGGGAGCTAGAGGCACGTGTGCCACCCATGGTTGCTCATTCAGTACTAACCCAGCCAGCAGCCCTAGGGCATTCTGGGATTTTTTTTCCAAGATGGCTGCCTCTCACTGGAGGTCCTAAGAGTCCATTTCGTACACAACCAACCTCGTACACATTTAGAATTGGTTACGAAAAATCAAAACGAGTTTTCTCGGTTGGCGCAGTTTTCCGCCGACCGAGAAAACTCGGTTGGCGCAGTTAAGTGGTTAAGGGGTTAATTGTTAGGACAACCTTCCTCTTAACACCTCCAGAACGATTGATGCTGCTACCAGACATAGTCTTGGCCAAAAAATTTCAAAGTTACTCTGAAAATAAAAAAATTATTTAAAAAAATAGTTCACTAATGGCACGCAACTGTGGTATAACACGAGGGACAAGAGCACATGGGTTGACCAGGATTGAACGGGTCCACTTGGGGCAGCTATAACACGTTACGTAGGCCGCCAGGAAGATAAAACTCGCAATATTTTTTTAAGGAAACTTCAGCCTGTGCAAATTGTTTTAGGAAACTTGTATATTTGATATTACATAATTACTAGTATTTCTTTTGTTTTTGGCTATGATGAATTGTTCTGAAATTAATGGTAATTCCTGTACTGTAGTGTATAGGCCCCTCCACATCCCCTTTATCCCCCAGGTTGTCCCTCCCAACGCTCCACTCTCTCCCAAAACCCCCCACCCACCCCACCCCTTCCTCCACCATGTACCTCGAACCACAGCCAGACAGGATTATTACGGTACGGCCCGCCCCATGGCTTTCATATCCGGACAATTCAATGATTATCCGGCAGACTGTCCGGATAGTGTAACATCGACAGCAAGTTAACAGGCTTCGATTTTTTATCCGGCTAAACCAGCTTTTATCTGGCTCCCATGGCCATTTTGCCCAGATATTGAGATAACTTTATCCGGTCACGATTTTGGCTGTATAAAGGCGTTTTCTGAATGTTCTAATCCCGGATAATAGTGTGTCTACAGTATACCATACAAATTGAATGGATCGAATACTAATGACCCAAAATGGATAACAAAGGATTTGATGAACCTTATAGGTAGAAAGAGAGCTTGGTACAAAAAGATTAAGAATGGGGAAGTCAGTTTAGAACAGGAATTCGTACAACTGGTTAGAAATGTTAAAGAAAAAGAGATAAGGAGGGCAAAAAGAAACTGAAGTTTGCATAGCAGGGCAAGCAAAGACAAATCCTGAAGTTTTTTCAGTTATATCGAACAAAGATTAGGGAAAGGATAGGTACATTAAAAACCGAGTCATGTCAGATAACAGATAAGGATGAAGAGATGAGTAGTATTTTTAATAAATATTTTATCTCTGTACTTACTAAAGAGGAACTTAACACTATGCCTTCAGCCGAACAAGTCTATGTGGGTGGAAACGAAGACAGGTTGACTAGTATAGCAGTTACCAGGGAGGATGTTATTAAACAAATAGTAAAACTCAAACCAAACAAATCCCCAAGGCCGGATGTTGTGTTTGCTAGGGTGCTTAACCCTCAAACCGCGCATATCATATATAAATGATATCAGTGACAAAACCGAAACTGCGCACATCATTTATATATGATTTCGTGTCTAGCGCTATAATATAAACACCCCGCCTGGGATAGGGGCAGCTATAGTACAGCCACGACTGATAGTTTCCAGATGCCACCTAGAAAAAAAATCCAGCCCAACATTCTTGGGTGTGAGAGCGTCAGTATTGAGCAAGCCACCAAGGCTGGCGCACGCAGCATGAGCTCACAGCACCGCTGTTCAGCTTGTGACCACAGCATCGCCTACAAATGCCATAATATAAATGATACTGCTATTATTTAGCAGTGATAGTATTACTGAAGCCCCCTGACTGTGATAAAACTGACCAGGATTCTGATAACAGCGTGATTGTGGTGATACTGTAACCCCGCGATTATCCGGGATTCGAACATCCGAAAAACGCCTTAGTACGGCCAAAATCGCAATCGGATAAAGTTATCACAATATCCGGCCAAAATAGCCACAGGAACCGGATTAACGAGAGTTTGGACGGATAAAATTTTGGGGCCCGGTTAATGTCCTGCCGAAATTACACTATCCGGTCAGTTGCCCGGATGATCGAGTCTTTTTCCGTATATGAAAACATGAGGTGGGCCATACGGTATTAATCCCGTCTGCCCGTGACTCGAGGCGCATGGTGTAGGAGGGGGTGGGGTGGGTGGGTGGTGTCGGGAGGGTGGGAGGAGAGCGTCGGGAGGGACCACCTGTGTACAGGAATTACCATTAATTTTAGAACAAAAACAAATGAAATAAGTACTAGTAATTATGTAATAACAAATAAATAAGTTTTCTAAAAGCAATGTGCACAGGCTGAAGTTAACTTAAAAAATATTCTCCTGGCAGCCTACGTAAGGTGCTATAGCTGCCCCACGCCAAGTGGACCCGTCCAACACTGGTCAACCCATGTGCGTCCATCCCTCGTGTTATACACAGTGCTGCGCCATTAGTGAAATATTTTTTTAAATAACTTTTTTATTTTCATAGTAACTTTGAACATTTTTGGCCAAGACTATGTCTGGTAGGAGCATCAATCGTTCTGTAGGTGTTAAGAGGAAGAAAGTTGTCCTAACAATTAAAGACAAGTTACTGTTATACACCTCAACGAGTGAGGCGTCACAATGCTGCGCCATTAGTGAAATATTTTTTGAAATATCTTTTTTATTTTCATAGTAACTTTAAACATTTTTGGCCAAGACTATGTCTGGTATCAGCATCAATCGTTCTGGAGGTGTTAAGAGGAAGAAGGTTGTCCTGGCAATTAAAGACAAGTTACGTGTTGTTCAACCAGTGAGGCGTCACAGGCAGGCAAATGCCTTCAACAAGTGAGGCGCCACAGGCAAGCCAAGCGCCTTCAACAAGTGAGGCGCCACAGGGCTAGCCAAGCACTTTCAACAAGTGAGGCGCCACAGGGCTAGCCAAGCGCCTTCAACAAGTGAGGCGCCACAGGCAAGCCAAGCGCCTTCAACAAGTGAGGGCATGCAAGCGCCTTTAACAAGTGAGGCCTCACAGGCAAGCCAAGCACCTTCAACCAGTGAGGCTTCAGCAGCTGGCAGTCAAAACTAACTTTGCTTAATGAACTGTACAGTAATTTTAAGTGTTAATTTTAGTGTTGTGTTAGTATAGGTTACGTAAATTGTTAACAATTCTTAACTTCAAGATGTGTGGCATCAATCAAGAAGACTGAACACCAACAAGGTAAGTTGAGGTTTCTAGTTGAATATCTAATAATTATATGTGGCAAGGCAATTCAAATTATGTTGTTTGTAGTATAAAAATTGTTGGAAATGGTCACTTTTGGACTCGTAGGTGAAAAAGTACCATTATCCGAAAAACGTGATAATCCGGTTGGGGGTCCTTCCCATATAGTCCGGATGATCGATTGGAGACAGTATTTAGTGCTGTGCTCGATGGAGGGAGGAGTACAGCTGTGGAGGGAGGGTTGTGGGCGTCGTCTTCTGACTGTGTGTGGCCACCATTTATTGACTGCACTCACCATACCAGCTTAGTGGTTCGCTATGGTGAACACAAATGTAGATACTTATATATAACGTGTGTATAGTGTGAGATAACAGCAAGAGGAGTAGGTTGGGAGCCACCATTTTGGTGAGGGAGGAGCGTCGTCTGCACGACTTGGCATGTTGTTTACTGGTGGCCATTATGGTCTTTGGGCACCATACCAGCTTAATTGTACAAGTATGGTGAATAAAACAGGTAGATACTTATATATAATGTGTGTATATAGTGTCATAACACCACAACCAATATTGTTGGAGGAGAAATATTAGTGCGTCTGGCCTTGAGGGTGGCCGACGACCAGCTGACTGTGGAGTAGCTACGTCTTTGTGCCTTTACTCACCATACAAGCTTAGATGTACAGTTATGGTGAACAAAACATGTAAATACGTATATATAACGTCTGTGTATAGTGAATAATAGCAAAAACAGTATTGTGGGAGGTGAATGAGGGTGAGTGAGGTGGTGTTGAGGAAGGGAGTGGCAGTGAGTGGCTCGCTAGTGTGTGGCAGTCACTCCTCGTTGCTTTTTGACTCACAAGACCAACATATTAGTTCGTTATGGTGAACAAAACATGCAGATACTTATATATAACCTGTGTATATAGTGTAACAACAGCAAAACTATGTTTATTGTTTTATGAACATAATAATTGATTCACTTATATGCACACCATAATTTTGAGTAGAGCGATGGTTCACACATTTTATAATATAAATATACCACAATTCACTGTATAGAATAATATTACTGCAAAAAAACTAAGAAAAAAATCAATCGGAGACATTGAAATAATTAGGTAATAATATATTTGTGGCAACTGCCGTCTGACAGCTCGGGCGCAGTAGACCTCGTCTGGCGAAGGCTCTGCCAACGCCCCTTTTTTGCCACACTTCCCGACCCTACTGCGGCTAAAATATGCCACCTACGATTTTTTTGTTATTTTTTTCCGTGATCAGGGAACAAAAATAAACACTTCTATAAGACGAAAGAATTTTTGGATTTTTTTTTGTTGCGCCTGTGGGTGTGAATTCCATTTGGGCCCCTAGCGGTTTGAGGGTTAAAGAATGCAAAGAGGAGCTTTGTGAGCCACTGTTTACCATATTTAATAATTCAATAGTCAGGCAGAGTGCCAGAGTCAAGGAAGGTTGCTATTGTGGTACCAATTATTAAGAAAGGAGATAGATCACTTGCGTCAAACTATCGACCAATTAGCCTAACGTATGTTGTGGGAAAGTTACTTGAATCGATAATTGCAAATACAATTTGTCTTCATCTTGAAAACATAAATTAATACTGTAAATGATTCGCAACATGATTTTACAAATGGCCGTTCATGTTTAACAAAGTTACTATTATTTTATTCCAGCATAGTTGAGGCAGTTGATAGTGGTAAGGATTGTGATGTTGTGTACCTTGACTTTAGCAAAGCTTTTGATACAGTGCCACATGAAAGACTGATTAAAAAGATAGAGGCTCATTGTATTTGGGGTGCTATATTAAGTTGGATTAGGGCATGGCTATGCTAAAGGAAACAGAGTTAGTATAAATGGGGTTAAGTCAGACTGGGAAAATGTTGTAAGTGGAGTGCCACAAGGCTCTATCCTTGGACCTCTGTTGTTTATAATACTGTATATCTAAATGATTTGGATTCAGGTTTGAGTAGCAACATTTGCAAATTTGCCGATAATACAAAAATGGGTAGGGAAATAAACACGGAAAAAGACTCATTATCACTTCAAGCCGATCTAAATAGGGTGGCGGGTTGCCACTGGCTGCCACTGTCACTACCACTCAGCATGCCAACTTAGTTGTTCGTTATGGTGAACACGAATGCAGATACTTATATATAACGTATGTATATAGTGAATAAAAGCAAAAACAGTATGGTGGGAGGAGAATGTGGGCGAGTGAGGTGTTGAGGGAGTGAGTGGCAGCGAGTGCCTGGCTGGTGTGTGGCGGTCACTCCTCGTTGCTTTTTGACTCATAATAGCAACTTGGTGGTTCGTTATGGTAAACAAAACATGCAGATACTTAAATATAACCTGTGTATATAGTGTAATAACCAACGAAGTATTTGTTCACTGTTTGACGAACATAATAATTGAATCAACAATATGCGCACCATTATTTTGAGTACAGCGATGATTCACTCATTTTATTATATAAATATATCACATTACACACTATTGAATATTGCAGCAAAAAAACTACGAAAAATCAGAGACATTGAAATAATTAGGTAATTATCTCTTTGTGGCCACTCCTGCCTGACAGCTGGGAGCAACAGACCGTCTGGGACGCACACTGAGTCAGCGCCTGTTTTTTGCCAGACTTCCCTGCCCTATAGCAGACAATATATGCCACTTACGATTTTTTTATTATTTCCCATGATCAGAGAACACAAATTAACAGGTTTAGAATATTTTTTTTTGTATGCACCTGTGGGTGACAAATGCTAATTAGCCCTGAGCAACACAAGGGTTAATCTAAGTGTTAGTAACAAGACACCTGGTGTTGTTCTTCAGCTATATCTTATGCTGGTTTTATTTATCTGCATAATTAAAATATATCCTATTTTAATTATGCAGTTCAGTTTTGGTCGCCGTACTATAGAATGGATATACATTCCCTTGAACTTGTCCAGTGTAGGATGACGAAGTTAATTCCCCAAATTAGAAACCTATCATATGAAGAAAGATTAACAAAGCTTAACCACTTAACTGCACCAGCTGAGTATTCTAGGTCAGTGGGAAACTGCATACAGTTCTGCTGTATGCGCCAACCGAGAAAACGTTTTGATTTTTTCGTACCAATTCCAAATGTGTGTGCGGTTGGTTGTGTACGAAATGGACTCTTAGGACCTCCAGTAAGAGGCAGCCATCTTATAAAAATTCCCAGAATGCCCTAGGGCTGCTGGCTAGGTTAGTACTGAGTGAGCAACCATGGGTGGCGCACGCACCTCTGGCTCCCAAACACCCGTCCGACGCTGTGTTGAAAGATCGCGCATTGTTGGTAAAATTCAAACCTTATTGTTTGAAGATCATAAGGGTCATAATATTGGTGAAGCTAGGCATAGAAAGTACCTAACACAAAGGTAGGATGCAAGTGATACAGTGATACAGCACCTATGAGGACAATACAGGAAGCGTATCCAGTTGTAGCTCTGAGTGCCACCCTTGCCCACCTATGCTATCTCCAATTTATTTAGATGATACATAGATGAATTGTTTTCTGCGTTCAGTGATGATGCATCCGATACAAGTAGCATAGATTAACAGTGTTAGCGGCTTCCATGGTGGTGTTTTCCGTAGATATTTTCAAGAATAGCTGAATCTCTTCCAGACTGACGGACACTTTTAAAAGGCTGGCTGGATTTCTTCCTGTGTGGGATCTTACAAAGTGATCTTTCCTCAACTACCTTACCTTGAGGTTACCTTGGTTACCTTGAGGTACTTCCGGGGCTTAGCGTCCCCGCGGCCCGATCATTGACCAGGCCTCCTGGTTGCTGGACTGATCAACCAGGCTGTTGGACGCGGCTGCTCGCAGCCTGACGTATGAGTCACAGCCTGGTTGATCAGGTATCCGTTTGGAGGTGCTTATCCAGTTCTCTTGAACACTGTGAGGGGTTTGCCAGTTATGCCTCTTATGTGTAGTGGGAGCCTGTTGAATAGTCTCGGGCCCCTGATGTTGATAGAGTTCTCTCTCAGAGTACCAGTTGCACCTCTGCTTTTCAACGGGGGTATTCTGCACATCCTGCCATGTCTTCTGGTCTCATGTGATGTTATTTCTGTGTGCAGGTTTGGGACCAGCCCCTCTAATATTTTCCATGTGTAAATTATTATGTATCTCTCCCGCCTGCGCTCAAGGGAGTACAGATTTAGGCTCTTCAGTCGGTCCCAGTAGTTTAGATGTTCTTAACCACTTAACTGCGCTAACCGTGTATTCTCGGTCAGTGGAAAACTGCGCCAACTGAGAAAACTTGTTGATTTTTTGGTACCGATTCTAAATGTGTGTGAGGTTGGTTGTGTATGAAATGGACTCTTAGGACCTCCAGTGACAGACAGTCATCTTGGAAAAAATTCCCAGGATGCCCTAGGGCTGCTGGCTGGGTTAGTACTGAATGATCAACCATGGGTGGCGCACGCGCCTTTGGCTCCCAAACACCTATCCGACGTGTTGTTGAAAGATAACGCTCTGTCGGTGAAATTCAAGCCTTATTGTTTGAAGAACATAAGGGTCATAATATTGGTGAAGCTAGGCACAATAAGGACCTAACACAAAGGTCGGATGCAAGTGATACAGCACCTATGAGGACAATACAGCAAGCGTATCCAGTTGTAGCTCTGAGCGTCACCCCTTGCAATCCTATGTTAACTCCAATTTATTTAAATGATTCTTAGATGAATCGTTTTCTGCGTTCAGTGATGATACATCTGATACAAGTAGCATAGATGGTGTGTTAGCTGTTTCCATGGTGGTGTTTTCCATAGATATTTCCAAGAATACCTGACACTCTTCCTAACTGACGGACACACTTTGAGGCAAGCTGAATCTCTTCCTGTGTGGGACCATACAAAGCGATCTTTTCAAGACTACCTTACAAATTGATCTTTTCCTATAATCTTTTCAATACTACCTTGTGCTCTACAATCTTGGCTACATACAACCTACAAGTACTAAAGGCAAGGGTGTACGTGAGTGCTTTATTTGCAAGCACACAGAGTGAAGAAACAGGATGCAAAAATTTATCTGTACCTGGTGCACTGAGAGCGAAGTCGCGCTGTGTACCATGGGCTACTTCGTTGATTATTACTCACTTCCAAAGTACCGAGTGTGTAATACAGTGTTACTGTGTAAATAGTGTGTGAAACTGTACATATTGTAATTTTAGTGAATTTTTAACAGGTAATATTGCAACAATAAACATTTATTGTGGACACATTACTGACACATGTATCATGTTCCATGGAACATTATGAACGTTCTACTGTATACATATTGTAAAGGACACAAATATGCATCATATACGATAAAAAAACAAATAAAACCGCATTTGAAATACATAAAACAATTGTGGCAACACCCGGTGCTTGAATGGCCTGTGTGACCGTGTCTGGGCGATTCACGCACGAGCGACCAGGCCGTGATGACGTCACAGCACACCTTGTCCACGTCCCCAGAGCCAAAGTAAGTGGAATTTGGTATTTATTTTTTACATAGACATTTTCAGGGAAGGGAATTTATCATTTTATGAAGAAAAAATAATTTTTTGAGAACACTTTATTTCGTGTGCACCGGACGAATTTCACAATAAACTGGGTGCAGCATGGTAGTTAAGATAATTAAAAGTTATAAAAATACTTGTTTCATGAATGCTTTATTGTATTAGATGGAGATTCTCTGGCTGGCAATCAACTAAGCAAGCCACTTGGGGGAGGGGAGGGAGGGAGATCTGCAGCTGTGAGTGTGTGCTTATATAGTTGTACCCACCTAGTTGTGCTTGCGGGTTGAGCTCTAGCTCTGGTCCTGCCTCTCCTGAGGAAGATGTGGTTCAGGACTTCTCTTACTAGTGAGGGCAAAAAAAAATATTGTCGCATTTATGCTTTGAACCTGTTTATTTTTTCCCTTAGATTGTTTTTCAATTTTCCTCCATTTATTGTTTACGAACTTACATGATAACCGACGGGCCTCGTCCCCAATGGGTTTGGAAACCAAGTTGTACTCTGTGTACACTGGTGCTTAGAGAGGCCCCTGTTTTTGTTATTAGTATATCCAGGAATGGCAGACTGTTATTTTCATTATTTTCATGGGTAAACCAATGTACTGATTCTCCCTTGATGGCTTTTTAGGTTGATTAGTTCATCTGGATCTTTTTCTATGATGAATATGTCATCTACATAATGGCAGTATACCATTGGTTTTTGCCTACTACTGAGGACTCTCTCTTCGATGGTCCCCATGTAAAAATTTGCGAATAACACTCCTAAGTGGGAGTCCATTGCTATTTCATATATTTGTAGATACAAGTTACCTTGCAGACTGATGAAAGGGGCTTCCTTTGTACATGCTTCGAAAAGGCTCTTTAAGTGTGGCTCAGGTATGTCTAATTTAGGGGTGACGGGATGAAATCATGCTAGTTTGCTAATTTTGTTTGGGTAGTTCTGTCCACTGGTTCGGCTTTCAGTAGCATTATTTTCACCAGAATTGGGGTTTGTTTTGGGTTGCCTACCTTTCAGGGTGCCTGTCTGGGTCGATGGCAGACAGAATGCTCCCAATGATATGAGGGTTTCCATAGGCCATTACTCATTGTACCTCTCTGAGGGGGCCAGTGTGGCTCGTGGTGAACGGTAGACAAGAACTCTATGCACATTGACTGATGTCAGAAAGTTATATACAGTGGTACCTCGGAATGCGAGTGTCCCTGTATGCGAGTTTTTCGGAATACGAGCAGGATTTCCTCGAAAATTATGTCTCGGAATGCGAGGGTTACCTCGGGACGCGAGTTTGTTGATACGCGTACAGGCCGACCTAGCGCGTGGTCGATCGGCGATCGTCGCCCCTCCGCCACTCCGCCCCTCAGTTTACCATTGTCTCGCGCCCAGTGACTATCCCACATCAATTCTTCACCTGGATTTTCAGTGTTTTGTTGGATTTTTGGTCATTTGACTATACAGTTTGTTATTATATATCTCACCATGGGTCTCAAGAAAGCCATTGATAAGGTTCAACCTAAGAAAATAGCTGTGAGTAAAGGCAGTAGAGGATGTCCCTCCTTGATTAAGAAAATGTGTGAAGTATGGGAAGAACTGCAAAGTTTTGTTGAAAAAACTCACCCAGATAAAGCTGTAGCAGGCCGTTGCATTGACCTTTTAAATGATAATGTGATGTCTTACTACAGACAAGTGTTAAAATGTAGGGAAAAACAAGTGTCTTTAGAGAAATTCTTAGTAAGACAAGCAAGTCCTAGTGGTATGCAGGCAAAATGTGCCAGTGTGTGCATACCAGTGAAGTCCTCACTGCCTGATGTGATAATGGAAAGGGACTCCCCTTCCAAACAGTAACTCCTCTCCTCCTCCCCCCTCCTCACCATCTTCCATACGCCTACAGCATTCAAGAGCAAGGTAAGTAATAACTTGAACATAGTTTTGTAGGTTTATTTAGATGAATTAGGTATAAAAATTTAGTTTGATATGGGTTTTTGGGGTAGTCAGGAACGGATTAATTCATTTCCCATTATTTCTTATGGGGAAATTAGCTTCAGAATACGAGTTTTTCGGAATAAGAGCTGTCTCCAGGAACGAATTAAACTCTTAAACTGAGGTACCACTGTATATCCATTCAGCCTGGATAGCTCTGGGGATCCTCCGGGACTCGCCCAGAAAATGGCATTTCTTTACATTCAACACTGGTGTTTTGCTGCTGTTATACTATACACACATTGTATTTGCAGTGGTACCATGGCCTACGAGCACCCCTAGTTACGAGTTTTTCGGGTTACGAGCAGGATTTGCTTGGAAAATTTAAATCTGGATACGAGCATTGCCTCAGGATACGAGGGTGTTGATAGGCGTATGGGCCGACCTAGCGCGTGGTGGCACGGCGATCGCCGCTCAGTTTATCAGTACCTCGCGCCCAGTGACTATCCCGCCTGAATTCTTCACAAGGATTTACTGTTTCTTTCCGGATTTTTTGCTATTTGAGCATAAAATATATTATATATCTCGCCATGGGTCCCAAGGAAGTCAGTGGTAAGGTTCAATCTAAGAAAATAGTTATGAGTAGAGGCAGTAGAGGATGTCCTTTCTTCATTAAGAAGATGTGTGAAGTATGGGAAGAACTGCAAAGTTTTGTTGAAAAAACTCGCCCAGATAAAGCTGTAGCAGGTCGTTGCATTGACCTTTTAAATGGCAATGTGATGTCTTACTACAGACAAGTGTTAAAATGTAGGGAAAAACAAGTGTCTTTAGACAGATGCTTAGTAAGACAAGCAAGTCCTAGTGGTATACAGGCAAAACGTGCCAGAGTGTGCACACTAGTGAAGTCCTCACTGCCTGATGTTATAATAAAAGGGGACTCCCCTTCCAAACAGTAACACCTCTCCTCTTCCCTCCTCACCATCTTCCATACGCCAACAGCAGTCATCAGCAAGGGTAAATAATAACTTGAACATAATTTTGTAGCATAGATTTCGATGAAGTAAGTAAAAAATTTGGTTTGAAGTGAAGTTTTTGGGGTAGTCAGGAACGGATTAATTCATTTCCCATTATTTCTTATGGGGAAATTAGCTTCGGTTTATGAGTTTTCAGGTTACGAGCTGTCTCCAGGAACAGATTAAACTCTTAAACCGAGGTACCCCTGTATCCATTTACATATGTGTTCACCATAACGAACCACTAAGTTGGTATGGTGAGCCCAAAAAATATGAGTGAGCTGCCACACCCAGCCAGCCCTCCTTCACTTCTCCAACACCTTACTCGCCAACATTCCTCCTCCCACCATACTGTTTTTACTAAACTATTTACACACGTTATGTATATGTATCTACATGTTTTATTCACCATAACTATATAACTAAGCTGGCATTGTGTTCAAACAGCACAGTGGCCATCATATACTGCATGACAAGTCACACAGCAGACGACGCTACGAGTACGAACCTCCTCAGCAAAATGGCTTCTCCCAACGTACTCCTGTTGCTGATACAGAGTACCACATAGTTTCCACATGGTTTTACAGTGTGTCCTCACTTGAATGAACTATATGGGGTGAAGCTAATTCGTTCAGTGTGGAATTCATTCCATCCGTCCGGCCCCAACAACCTTCGATTTTTTTTAATACATGTGCCAGGACGCATTTTCATTAGGAAATATTGCACCTGACTCACGAAGGGAGTCCTTGCTAGTGCTGGGTGCTGGTCCTGTAGGCCTACTGTGAAATCGTACCAAAAACTTTTGAATTTTAGTTTGTTTCTGCGTTGTGTGCTGCTTCATTATAATATCTT
>WNGS01050070.1:0-10042 GCA_020271785.1 Procambarus virginalis
CTGATGTTTATACAGTGTTCTCTGATTGTGCCTATGGCACCTCTGCTCTTCACTGGTTCTATTCTGCATTTTCTTCCATATCGTTCACCTACAGTACGTCGTTATTTTACTGTGCAGATTTGGTACTTGGCCCTCCAGTATCTTCCAGGTGTATATTATTTGATATCTCTCTCGTCTTCTTTCTAGTGAGTACATTAGAGAGCTTTGAGACGATCCCAATAATTTAGGTGCTTTACCTCGTCTATGTGTGCCGTAATGTTCTCTGTATCCCTCTATTTCAGCAATCTCTCCTGCTCTGAAGGGGGAAGTGAGTACTGAGCAGTACTCAAGACGGACAACACAAGTGACTTGAAGAGTACAACCATTGTGATGGGATCCCTGGATTTGAAAGTTCTCGTAATCCATCCTATCATTTTTCTGGCTGTCGCAATATTTGCTTGGTTATGCTCCTTAAACGTTAGGTCGTCAGACATCATTATTCCCAAATCCTTTACATGCTGCTTTCCTACTATGGGTACATTTGATTGTGTTTTGTACTCTGTATTATGTTTAAGGTCCTCATTTTTACCGTACCTGAGTACCTGGAATTTATCACTGTTAAACATCATGTTATTTTCTGATGCCCAGTCGAAAACTTTATTAATATCAGCTTGAAGTTTTCCAATGTCTTCAGCCGAGGTAATTTTCATACTGATTTTTGTGTCGTCTGCAAAGGATGATACGAAGCTGTGACTTGTATTTTTGTCTATATCTGATATGAGAATAAGGAAAAGCAGCGGTGCAAGGACTGTACCCTGAGGTACAGAGCTTTTAACTGCACTTGGACTAGATTTTATATGGTTGACCGTTACTCACTGAGTCCTGTTTGACAGAAAACTGAGTATCCAGCGTCCTACTTTACCGGTTATTCCCATTGACTTCATTTTGTGTGCTATCACGCCATGGTCACATTTATCGAAAGCCTTTGTGAAGTCCGTGTATATCACATCAGCATTCTGTTTTTCTTCTAATGCCTCAGTGACTTTGTCGTAATGCTCAAGTAGCTGTGAGAGGCACGGTCTTCCCGCTCGAAATCCATGTTGGGCTGGGTTGTGAAGGTCATTGGTCTCCATGAAATTGGTGACCTGACTCCTAATCACTCTCTCAAATACTTTTATGATGTGTGATGTTAGTGCAACTGGTCTATAATTCTTTGCCAATGCTTTGCTCCCTCCCTTGTGTAGAGGGGCTATGTCTGCTACTTTAAGTGCATCTGGTATCTCCCCCGTGTCCAAGCTCTTCCTCCACACTATACTGAGTGCCTGTGCTACCGGCACTTTGCATTTCTTTATAAATATTGAATTCCAGGAGTCAGGACCTGGGGCCGAGTGCATGGGCATGTTTTCAATTTCTCTTTCAAAATTTAGTGTGCTCGTGTTGATATCAGTTATATTTACAGGGGTTTGAATATCCCGCATAAAGAAATTATCTGGATCTTACACTTTCATGTTGTAGGAGGTTAGGTTAAACAGAACCCAAACAGAAACCCAAAACAGAAAATGGGACAGTACGTCACTTTTACAAGCCGCTTCCATTTTCTAGTACTGTACTGTACAGTGGAATCTTGGTTTTCAAATGCCCCTCTTTTCAAATTTTTTGGTTCTCAAACTCAATTTCTTCAAAAATTTTACTCGGTATTTGAGGTTTGCCTCGGTGCTAGAGTTTGTTGATACACGTATGGGCCAACCAAGCACGTAGCATGCTTCAGTTCACCAGTGTCTTCCACCTAGTGACAACCATGGTTGATTCTTTGTGAAGAATTTCATTGTTTAGGTACTTTTTTGGTTTCTGAACATAAAGGTTTTTATTAAATATCATGCCATGGGTAAACTTCAACCAAAGAAAATAGTTGTGAGGATGACGATAGAGGAAAAACAAGAAATCATTCATAGTGAGATGTGATGTCTTATTACAGACAAGTGTTAAAACATTGAGAAAAACAAGTGTCTACAGACATATTCTTAGTAAGACAAGCAAGCAGTGAGCCACAACCTGGTCCTAGTGGTACACCTGCAAAACAAAAGAGTGTACCCCAGAAATATCATCACTGCTGTTATATTAGAAGGGGACTCCCCTTCCAAACACCTCTCCTCCTTCCTCCCTCCTCAATGTCTTCCATATGCCAACAAGTCATCAATAAAGTTAAGATATAACTTGTACATATTGTAGTACGGGAAGGGACTTCCATATTGTAGTATGGAATGGGAGTCCCTTTCCATTATAACATCATGCAGTGATGACTTCTCTGTGGTACTTTCTTTGCTATGTTTTGCAGGCATAACAATAGGACCTGTTTGTGGCTCACTGCTTGTTTCTCTCACTAAGAACCTTTCTACAGACTTATTTTTCCCTACATCTTAACACTTATCTGTAGTGAGGCATCAGTGTCATTAAAATGGTTAAGGCAACCTCCTACTGTAGCTTTATTTGGAAGAGTCATTTCAGCAAAAGTTTGCAGTTCTTCCCATGCTGCACCCATTTTCTTAACACTTTCGTCCGGGCATGACGCAATGCTGCGCCATCCGTTTACTGGTGGTAGTCTTGGGGATGATGCAATGCTGCGTCATCCACTAAAAATAATCGGCAAAAATCAGGTTTTTATCAGATTTTTGGGGGACTGGTTTTAAAATGCGCGCCTATGTCTTCCCTACACGCCTATGGCATGTTCAACACACAACACTGAGGTGGTAAGTACAAAGAGTGTATGTAGTGTGTAGGAGTGTAGCTGGAACCGTCTGGGCGCTCACTCGCGGCTAACGCGTGGCCCGTCTTCAACTCGTCTGCAGTTGGAGCGTGACCAAGTTTTTTTATTTTATATGCTAATGTTCCTCTAGAGAATTCTTTTGCGAACCCATTGATACCAAAATGAAAGACCTAGGACGAAAATTGAGGTGACCAGAGTGAAAAGAGTGAACACATTTTATCGCTTTTGCGCGCACCTGGGTAACTCGTTCGCACTTTCTGTTTGCTGCGGGTAATTAGCCTGGCTTTTGGAGTTTATATGCATTTAGTGCTGTAGAGAATTCTATTGCGAACACAATGATACCAAATTTAATCTTGTAGGACGAGAATTGAGGTGACAAAGTTGAAGAGAGTATACACTTTTCAGAATTAACGCGCGCTCTCGTGAAACGCTGGGACCCAAATCGTATAGTTGAGGGGTGGCGCGCTGGGCACGCTAAAGTGTTAATTAATGAAGAAAGGACATTCTGTACTGCCTCCTCCTCCCCTGAAGAAAATTCATCAGCTGTCTCTTTTTGCTAAACACAAAGATTTTGATAAAAAACTAACAAATCTACAAGGGGCACTCCCAATACCAGAAATGCCTCAATTTAGGCAGAAATCTGCCCAAGTTCATAAAATCCAACATTCCCAAACACCTTATCCTCTTTCGTATTGGAATTGCCCCTCAGATTTGCTAGTGATTAGGCAATTTTTGTTGTCTAAATTGTTATACATGATTAGCACTGAATATCCTAAACAATCTGGAAATTTACTGCTAGAATTAATATTGAACAGGTCCTAAGTCCCGACTACAACACCCAGAGAAGAAAAGAAGCCTTGGATCAGATAAGCCCATTCATTTATGCAACACAAGAAGACTGTCAGTTTAAAGTACAAAAGTGGATGTCACATACACATGCATAGTTAACTTGCTAGAAAACTCTACTAACCATCAACAGGATTTATAGTGGAAAACAGGTTTGCTACATTACTCAGAAGCAAGGTGATTCAAAACGAGTAAACTTGCAGAGGAGAAAATTTAACCCCTTAGACAAGGTATCTCTGGTGGGGCAGAGGAGACACAAGCAAGCCACCAAAGAAGGCATCCCTGGCAGAAAGTTGGCGTGAAAAAATAAGCCAGAGCACATGTGGATGACATAAAAATCCAGCACTGAATATAATAAAATGCCAATTTCTGGATAAGCCCTGGTGGCTCACTGAAGCTATCCTGCTGAGATAGCCCCCCTGACTACAAGACCGCATTAGTTGTGCAGTTCAATTTGGCCTACCAATAACCAGCACCAGAACCTGGGCCCCTCATACAGGCACAGTAAGCAGGTGACATACTGTCACCTCACCAGGGAAGGTACCCAGGTCAGCTAACCTAACCACTACTGGGCTCAAAAAGAGACTGAAGCCTCACAACCTGCCAAATGAACTTCCCAACAACGTAAACCGATAGAAAATCTCTTGAAACAAGCATGCACTCATTTATCCACCCCTGTCAGGGGCCTGAGAGCTGAGTGGACAGCACTTGGGATTCGTAGTCCTAAGGTTCCGGGTTTGATCCCCGGTGGCGGCGGAAACAAATGGGCAGAGTTTGTCACCCTGATGCCCCTGTTCACCGAGCAGTAAATAGGTACCTGAGAGTTAGAGAGCTGCTACAGGCTGCTTCCCTGGGTGTGTAACAAAATGGAGGCCTGGTCAAGGACCAGGCCGCGGGGACGCTAAGCCCAAAATCATCTCAGAACCCCTACCACTCATATGGGGAGGGTGGAAGACCAGGGCTCAAACTGTCCAATGGCTCAAGCCCTGGTTATGTATATAACTAGACCATCACCAGAGATATACTCACAAACGACACCAAAATAATTGACAGATATAGCAACAACAGGAAACTGGACATCGGCGAGGCATTATACATAAAGCATATCAAGCCACGCATCAATAGCCTACCTTGAGGTTACCTTGGTGTTTTCGGGGCTTAGCGTTCCTGCGGCCTGGTTGTCGACCAGGCCTCCTCGTTGCTGGACTAGTCAACCAGGCTGTTGAACAATGCTGCTCGCAGCCTGACGTATGAGTCACAGCCTAGTTGATCAGGTATCCTTTAGAGGTGCTTGTCAAGTTCTCTCTTGAACACTGAGTGAGTCTCAGGCCTCTGATGTAGATAGTTCTGTCTCTCAGAGTACCTATTGCACCTTTGCCTTTCAACAGGGGTATTCTGCACATTCTGCCATGCCTAATGGTCTTATGTGGTGTTATTTCTGTGTGCAGGTTTGGGACCAGCCCCTCTAATATTTTCCACTTGTAAATTATTATGTATCTCTCCCACCTGCGCTCTAGAGACTACTTTTTTAGGTATTTTAGTCGGTCCAAATAGTTAAGATGTTTTACTGAGTGAATTCTAGCAGTAAAGGATCTCTGCACGCTCAGCAAGTCAGCAATTCCTCCAGCCTTGAAAGGGGCTGTCATCGTGCAGCAGTATTCCACTCGAGTGGAATATGCTGGAGATAGAACATATATACTTTCACTGTAACCCCGCGATTATCCGGGATTCGAACATCCGGAAAACGCCCTTATACTGTACATTCAAAATCGTGAACGGATAAAGTTATCTCAATATCCGGCCAAAATGGCCATTTTTTTTTTATATTTTTTTTATTATTATTTTCTACCACAAATGTGGCCACACATTTACAATGCTAACCAGCATATATACATTTTCTTCTGTCCTCCATTTACAGGGTTAGAGATCAGTTAAACATATAGTTCAAGGATTTATTGAACAACCACAGAAGGTGATTCGGTACTTTTAAAATGCTAAGCTAACCTACATACGTAAATACATAGATACACAGATTTACGTATGCCCTACATAAAGTGTTCGAAGTGTCATTAATGTGCATTTACAAAGGTGAAATGCAATTCTGATCAGCTTCCATATGTACTTTATACACATACATACACATACACACACATATATACGTACATATACATATATATACATGCATATATACACACACATGCATTCACATACATTTATCTCTCTTACTCTGACAGGGTGAGATAGCTGACAGAGAAACTAGTGTGCAATTAAGCACCTAATAACTGAAGGTGATTAAGGTGCTTTTACAAGCTCAGGTTATATAGTTACATCACATACATACATTGTATAAATGATACATTACATGGTCAATCTTGGATACAAGTCCAATATATCATCAAGTGTTCCAGTATTCATATAGTAATTACACAGTTCAGCATACCTCAGCCCAGGAGGGTGAAAGTCAGACAATATGGGACATTCTACAATATAATGTTCAAGAGAGTGCATGTTTTCTCTTTCACAAAGTTGACACATTGTGTACTCGACATTTGGGTTTTGAGAAAGCTGCCAGATACGTCTATATCCCAGGCGAATTCTGGCCACTATAACATCACATTGCCGGGTTCTTGTTCTATTAGTCCCATATGTGAATGTCTCCTCACGATATCAATCATAATATTTAATGCTACAACTTTTAGGTCTTTGTGAATTTGTTAGGTCGGTGAGATCTTCATTAGATATTTGTTTAAGTATTCTCTTTGTCACTGCTAATGAAACACCCATATCAATTTCTACCACTGGTTTTCTACAGGCTGTCTTTGCAAGCATATCAACAGTGTCATGCCTTGAGATGCCAACATGTGATGGTATCCATAGGAATTTGATTTCAAATCTGTTTTCTTTAGCAGCAAAAACATTCATTCGAATATCACAGACTATTTTATGGGTGTCACTACTATGTGCGTTCAATGCCAGGAGTGCACTCTGCGAGTCACAGTATATAAGTCCACTGCCTTTGTCTTTTAAAAATTCAGTGGCAAGGTATATGCCAGCAAGTTCGGTTTGAGTTGTACTTGCCCAGTCATTGACGCGCTTCATTGCTGTATGTACGAGAGAAGATTGTTCAAATATATTGTATGCACATCCGGTACATCGTCCACCTTCTTCTACAGAGCCGTCGGTATAGCACTGATACACATCGTTACCCATACTCTGAGTACTTTCAGTGATGCTTTTCAGTGTTAACTGTTTTAATAATGTAGAGTGCACACTATCTTTCTTGGGCGCATTTACAAAATCAACTGATAGATCCCAGTTATCCCATGGAGTAATTGGTTGATTAATCATTAAATGAGTTGGGTACATATTTAATATTTTGATGGAATTGGCTACCTTGTAGAACCAAAATACATAATCAGATTTCGTTCTTCTTCTATAGACCTCAGGTAAGTGCAGCATATTAGAAAGTTTAGCTTGAAACTTCATGTGTTGTCTAGATCTACTCAATGCCTTCACGCTGAAAACTGTGCTAATAGACAAAATTCTCTCACTTATGGTAGGTAATTTTAACTCTGCTGTTGACACAAGAACCATTAGGTTTCTCAGTTGGAACATTCGTAGCATCAACAAAAGACTGAATGACCTAATTGCACATGTTACCAGTAACAACATAGATATAATTGCTTTACAGGAGCCCTACACGTCCAATATGATACCTTGAGGATATCTTGAGGTGCTTCCGGGGCTTATCGTCTCCGCGGCCCGGTCATCGACCAGGCCTCCTGGTTGCTGGACTGATCAACCAGGCTGTTGGACGCGGCTGCTCGCAGCCTGATGTATGAGTCACAGCCTGGTTGATCAGGTATCCTTTGGAGGTGCTTATCCAGTTCTCTCTTGAACACTGTGAGGGGTTTGCCAGTTATGTCCCTTATGTGTAGTGGAAGCGTGTTGAACAGTCTCGGGCCTCTGATGTTGATAGAGTTCTCTCTCAGAGTACCAGTTGCACCTCTGCTTTTCAACGGGGGTATTCTGCACATCCTGCCATGTCTTCTGGTCTCATGTGATGTTATTTCTGTGTGCAGGTTTGGGACACAGGTTTGATAAACAAAACCCCACCAAAGATCAGACGGTATGCATCATATAACAACAGTAATGCCACAGGCCTATTAACATACATCAGAAGTGATTTACCGCACATTCTTGTGAGCACGTCACACAATGTACACACACAGTACCATCATTTTAATGTACAAACTACAGCAGGCCACTTTTCATTCCTCAACGTATATGCCAGAAGCCAGAAACTCAAATGTAACATTGCTCCCAGATCTAGACAATCATGGGACAATATACATGGGAGATTTTAATGCTAGACATATTATGCTGGGAGACATTACTAACAACAATAATGGATGCAAATTTATCAAATATGTTTATGACAACAGATTAACCGTGTATACTACGGATACCCAAACTCATTTATTGGGCGGCAGACTTGATTATGTAATGGGTAGAAACCTTGTGCAAGATAGGATGGAATGTTCGTTGGTAAATCACTTGGTGATCACTATGCCATTTCTGCTTCCTATGAGGTACAGTGTGATGTACCTGATAGACATCAGAGACGGAAAATGAATATTCCATATGGCTTGCATGACCATTTTATTAATTGTATATCAAAATGGTATCAAGATTACACAATAACGAATGTACAAGCCTTCTCCAATTACTACCTACTATGACACATGGGTGTGTTGGGGAACAAGTCATAAGCCTAGCAGAAGTGGGCAACACCTGCCACCACCCAAGTGGGTCCTTGACCCCGTATTTGTTAAAGAACATGAACGAGTAAAGCAACTTGGAGATACGTACAAACAAACCAAAGCACAAGGTGACTTGCATGCATTTCTAGTTCCAAATAGAGAGGTGAGAGACATGAGCAATGTTATACATAATAAACATTGGGAAGAGTTCCTACAAAGTATAAATGAACAAACAACACTTGTTGAAGTTTGGGAAAAGATACAAAAAATCTCTAGAAGCAGCCCAACCAAACCACTGCACCACAGCCCACTAGAACAAGCAAACATTCTCCTTGATCAATGGGCACTAACATCAAGCTACAGCTCACTCCCAATTAACATACAGCAGAAATTTAATGACACACGCCCCAACAGACAACGAACTATCAATCTTGCCTAAACAGCTATCGACGTGTTGGACTTAATGATGTAACTGAATGAGAATTAAATCATGCACTAAAGATGGGAAAATCAACTGCTCCTGGAGAGGACGGTATTACTTACAGTCTACTGAGATTAGTCTCACACGTACCAAGTAATCCACTATTAGTGTTGTACAGAATGAGTTTACGTGAAGGAGTACTACCTAATGCTTAGACAAAGAGTGTCATTGTTCCCATCCCCAAACCACATTCAGATAATTATAGACCCATATCTCTAACATCGTGTGTCTGTAAAGTGCTTGAACTTATTGTTCTTAACAGACTCGTGTATCGTATACAGGGGCACCTGTCACCCCAACTGTTTGGATTTATGCCTGGGCTCAGTACACAACACTGTTTTGCTGAATACTTCGCACATACTGAAGCTTCCCCTCAAACAGTCTTCATCGACCTAGCAGCAGCTTTTGATACAGCAAACAGAGAAATTACTGTATACTGGAACAGCTTGCCGAGCTGGGAATACAAGGAAAATTACTGAAATGGATAAAGGGCTATTTGTCTAATCAAACAGCATATGTTTTGTTTAATGGTGTTAAAAGCACAGAGAGCAAACACTTTGAACTGGGAACTCCACAAGGAGGGGTCCTCAGCCCCTTGTTGTTCAATGTTCTGATGCATAAACTTATTAAAGATCTTCCAACTAATAATGAAGACACTGTCATTTGTTATGCTGATGATATATGTTTACAGGCTACCTCCGAGCCTAGAATGCAAGTTCTGCTCGATGCTTTTGCTACTAGAGCTGAGGAATGTGGCCTCCTCATCTCTGTACAGAAAACTCGTGCCCTCATTCCATGTGGTATTCCACCACCCAATTATCATATAGATGGGCGAGCACTTGAGAACTGCGAGTCTTACAGATACCTTGTGTCCCCATTAACAACCCTGGGTACCTTTCTTCTCTCAAGAGGAGACTGTAGGAGAGATTAAAGCCCTTGCGGGTCCTTGTTGGTGTCAATCATGGAATCAACGTGAGACTTGCTAGAATGTTTTATGTATCATTTGTACGCTCTGTGATTGACTACAATGCTCTACATCTCACACTGTATACTGACAAAGAGCTGAAATCTCTTGAAACCTTGCAAATGAAGCTATGCGTCTCATCCTTGGGGCTCCAAAGTCCACGAGAATAGTTAATATGAGAGCAGAGTTTAAATTACCTACCATAAGTGAGAGAATTTTGTCTATTGTACCTTGTCAAGCACAAG
>WNGS01050074.1:0-18536 GCA_020271785.1 Procambarus virginalis
AGCCTACCGGGGACCACGGCCAGAACCGGGCCCCTCAGAGAGGCACGGGAGCAATGGCCTATTAAGCCCCCGTGTGTGTTTGGAAGCATTCCTATGTCTTCCATCGACCGGACAGGCACCCAAAAAGTAACGCCCCAAAACAAACCCCTATTCTGGTTAAAATTGCTACCAAAATCGAACTAGTGGATAGAACTCCCAAACAGAAAAACAAGCAAACTAGTGTGACGTCACACGTCACCGCGCCGCTGTCTGCGCAGCTCCCCCTCCCCGGGAGGGGGAAGGTGGAGCCCCAGACCTCCCACGCCGCTATCCCCCATCATTCTGAGGCTGGATGTCAAGACACGCGAAAACCGCCGACCGAAGGGAGGGAGGGTTGCCGGGGAGCCTCCGGGACTCACCCAGAAAATGGCGTTTCATTCATTCAACGCTGGTTTTCTGGGGGAGCCCCGTCGGCTCCCCGGAGCTAACTACCCACAGAGGAAGATCAAGGGACGGAACCGGGAGGCGGACACCACCCAAACAACCAAAACGCTAAAACCAAAGGAGCAGGAAAACACAGCGACCCGACCCCCAGAGGCAAATGCCAAAAGGAAAAGAGCCGACGAAAAACAAACCGGAACCGAAGAGGCACTACCAACCGAGAGAAGACAGAGCACGCTGACCAGAAACCAGGATGGTGCCAGCGGCGCACGAACAGGCCGGAGGGGAAACGAAGCACAAGACAGCTTACTAAGCGTGTAGAAGCAAGACCGAAAGCAAGCCAAAGCGGCTTCCGCCAGCGCCGCACAAAAAGAGAGAGGCGACAGTATGTGGCACGACACGACGGCCCCCACCCCCACCAAAAACCAGGCCGACGCTAACAAGAGGAACACCTAAGAAGGTACAGGAAAAGAAGGACCGCCAAAACACCCCATACTGCCGCCAGAGAAACACGCAGGTGGGACAACGACCACCAGCCGGAGGCGAGACCACGAGGCAGACGGAAGCAGCCCCGACAAGGCCCCTCGAGCCCAGGAAAAGGCGGAGCCGCAAGAAGATCTCGGGCGACCACCGAACTCAGGTGGTACAAGGAGATGGACGTCTGCCGAACAGACAATCCCAAGCAAGCAAACCCGCCAGGAGAACAAATGACGGGTCCGACGCGAGACATCGCAAGACCCAAAAAACCAAGTGGCAGGGCAAGCAAGGAAACCAAAGAAGGCGGAAGGGTTGCCGCCAGAACCGTACCCGAACCAAGAGGTACGAGCAACAGCAACAGACCGAGACAAAGAAGCACACCACAGGACACGGCCGAAAAAGCCCAAGAAGCCAAAACACACGCAGAACACCCCTGTGGCAGAGGAGGAAAACAAGGGAACACACAAACAATGAAGTGGTTGAAACCGACCACGTCCCCCAACATAGCAGCAAGTGCAGGCAAAACTGACCAAAGGAGATGCCAGGAAAACGACTGGGGTGAGGCAGGACGAAAGAGCAGAAGCATAAAAAACCCCAGAGTAAGGACACGCCACTGCGAAACACACGGTACTAATGCACACGCGCAGTAGTAGCAACATACACCTGGTGGATAAAGACAGGCTGTTTAACACAAGGGGCACACCCCTAGGGGACGCAGGTGGAAACCGAATGCCCAATGAGCCACAGAGACAGTAGAAAGAACTTTAGTGTCAGAGGGTTGACAAATGGAATGCATTAGGAAGCGATGTGGTGGAGGCTGACTCCAAACACAGTTTCAAGTGTAGATACGATAAGAGCCCAATAGGCTCAGGAAACGTACACCTGTTATAAGATTGACGTTTGAGAGGCGGGACCAAAGAGCCAGAGCTCAACCCCCGCAAGCACAACTAGGGGAGTATACACCACCGCAACATGCCACAGGTAAAGAGCAACTCGCTCCGGCAAAGGCAGAGAACGGAGCAGATAGACCCCAGACAGGGCCCACTGAGACACGACAGAACCCAGCAGGCCCAGGAACCCGCCTACCAGGCGACCGACGGCGGAGAAACCCCGCTCAAAACCGGCTGGATGGGGAACCGGGAGCTCATGTACACCCCAAGCCCGGCCCGAGGCCAGGCTAGACCGGCCAAAGGGAGGCCCACCAGGAAGACGCATGGGGCGGCCTGCAGGCCCACAGACTCCCCACAACCAGGATGGGCCATAACTAAGTCGAAGGCAAGCTAGTGTGCCCCGAAAGTCCACAGACCGTACCATAGGGGCATAACTTGCAATCCCCTCACAGAGTTCAGTGGCATACCGATAATAGGTTAAGTAACAATTGTAATTACGAAACCATAAGATGCTTATTGTAACCTACTAAGTAGGTCAGGTAAGGTCGGTGTTTTCCACGAAGTTTTTAAGGGAAACCATTATGTTTAGTATGGCACCTATGCACGGAACGAAGAAGTCAATATTGACGTAATAAAGATGCGGTGACGGGTTGGTGCAAGAGAGAACCGGATCAGCACCTCCAAGGATACCCGATCAACCAGGCTGTGACTCATACGTCGGGCAGCAAGCAGCCATGTCCAACAGCCAGCATGACCAGTCCAGGAGGCCTGGTCGATGACCGGGCCGCGGGGACGCTAAGCCCCGGAAGCACCTCAAGTTAACCTCAAGATAAGGTACCAGCGAGAAGGCGTATGCTCGCAAGGAGGTCGTGTAACAACTGCAGACCTCTGATGGATATACAGTGTTCCCCGAGTGTGCCTATGGCACCACTGCACTCCACTGGTACTATCCCGCAAGTTCTACCAGATAGGCGGGACCCAAAAGCCAGAGCGCATAAACCTTGCAAGCACAGCCAGAAGCCCTACCAGGCGAGTACAGAACCAACACCACAAACCCCCACACCACATAACACTAACAAAGGTGGGACCCCTGAATGACCCTAGCATGGGATGGACATGCACAAGAGTGGGACAGGAAGGGGTGAAAAAAGGGGACCGACACTGGTGTGCGAACGGTCTCAGTCGTACAAAAAGAGACCTAAAGAAAGACAGGCATATAACACCACATCCAGCGCCCTGCCAAAAGACGCCAGACCGCAGAAACTCACCTGGCAAACGGTGGCTCGAAGTGACACGACTCAACCGAGCCCAGAAGAACCTGGGAGCACCGCCAGGTGAAGAAGCCAGAGCCGGACCTGCAGGAGAGCAAGGAAGAGGCGAAGAAGGCGGCCCACACCCATGACACAGGGGAAACCTCGGCGGCCTCCCCACAACTGGAACCCAGGACACCCCCGGAGCGAAAAGGGGCACATACCGCGGCAAGGGAGAAGAGCGAAAGGCGAAGCACTGGAGCAAAAAGACGACGAACACCGGCACTACACACCGCCCAGACCAAAACAAACTCCGCGGCGCACGCGCATGACATGCGGCCGAAAACGCGCAACCTACCCTGCGGGAAGGCGGCAACCAAGACTACTGCACAAGAAAAGTAGCCAAAAGAGTGAGCAGGAACAAGAAAACGGCCAAAGAAGCGAAGACAGAGCCCAAAAAAGCACGCAACGGGCCCAAGCAGCCCAACAAGGCCACAAGTAGCCCAACAGGGCCACAAGTAGCCAACAGGGCCACAAGTAGCCCAACAGGGCCACAAGTAGCCCAACAGGCCCAGAAAGAGCCCAAACTGGGCCAAAAGTAGCCCAACAGGGCTACAAGGAGCACAACAGGACCACAAGGAGCCCAACAGGGCTACAAGTAGCCCAAACTCGGCAACAAGGACGAGGAGCCGACAGACGTTCCAATAACGCGGGAAGGAGGAAAAACCTTCCCGAACCCTCGAGAACACGGAAGCCAAAACCAGTCCCGAAGGCACACAAAGGCGCATGCGCACCCGAGACCAGTAGTCATGTAGAACCCCCAAAACGGGGAAACATGACGAAAACACCGTCCCCCAAAAAAAAGGGGTGGGGGGAAACATCCACCCACAGGACGGAACCAACCGACTCAAAGGCCAAGGAACCGAGCCCGGGGAGGGGCCGACGCCCAACAGCACGTACGGCGAGTGGAGAGGAAAACCCCACTCCGCGTAACCACAAGCCCCGCCGAGAGGGGGATAAAAACCCCCACGGGGTCCTATGGGGCCAAGGCCCCCAAGTCAGCCCCTCCGCAGCCCCGGGAACCCACACAACAGGCCCCGGGGCCGAGCCGTCCCCCTAAAGCCCCGGCCGTACCAGAAAACCGGGACAGCCGTGAAAACACTAAGGAAGGGAGCCCACTGGCAGACTCTTACAACACGGCTGGAGGAACAGGCTCGAATGCCCCCGTCACTACCCCGGAAGGGGATTTCCCCGAGACTGCCCGAGTCTCAACACCACAAACCCCGCCCTGAACCTACAGACGGTAAGGAACCGGATGCAGGCAGGAAGGGGAATCCAGGGGAAAAACAAGAACCAAAACGGGGCAGCCCCGGGGCTCCCGGGGAGTTACCACGAGAGCGTTGCCACCACCAAGGCTCAAGTGCAACGCCTCTGCTGCCCGCACCAGCTGAGCACAACTGGGTAACCGAGCCATAACGAGCAACAAACTCGCAGGACTCCGGGTCGAAGGTGTCACCGACCCACAGGCAGCAGACGGAGGCAAAACAGAGAGTCACCCAGAGACAAGGGGTGAGCAACCCTCAAACTCGCTGGAAGCGAGGGGGGGCTCTGGGGTCACATCCATCGGACCCACGCGCCCCCAGGGGTTTCCCAGGGTCCCGAGCGTTTACTATAAGAGGACTCGCGCTCAGGTAATCCCAGGCAGGGTACTGCTAACCGGCACCCAAAACTACCAAACAACTTTCTAAGAGCTGAACCCCCGGGACGTGTACACTCACGGGGACCTAGCAGGGGGTACCACCAGAAAACTCAGAACACAAGGGACACCAGGGGCAAGAACGAAGGCAGACCCCCCACCAGGTAGATAAACAAAAAGAAAAAGAAAACCCCGCAAGAGGACAGCGTACCCAAGCGGAACAGAGCCGGCCGCTATGATTGGGAAAAGACAAGCTGCACAGTACCCTGCGCCCCACCAGTGCAAAACTGCCCCTTACTCTAAGGCGAACAAGGGAGACAGAACACCCGAGCACACAAAGAGCGGCCGAAAACCAAGCAGTAAACGGCCTAGCAGGGGCAGACCCCAAGGAACTTGTGGAAGGTGGCCCCAAGTCCCAAGGGCAGTACTTACAGGGCACCTAGGGAAGGGAACCCTAGGCGCATGCAGCCCGAGTACTGGAGAATCACTCCCGGCTCGCGCACCACCTAGAAAACAGACACCACACTCTAGGTGCAGTGCTGAAACAACCACTGGAGCCGGAGCACATAACCGGTGCCTATAGCATCAGCCGAAGAACTGATGGGTGGATAGCCGGCGTGGGAGGTCTGGGGCTCCACCTTCCCCCTCCCGGGGAGGGGGGAGCTGCGCAGACAGCGGCGCGGTGACGTGTGACGTCACACTAGTTTGCTTGTTTTTCTGTTTGGGAGTTCTATCCACTAGTTCGGATTTTGGTAGCAATTTTAACCAGAATAGGGGTTTGTTTTGGGGCGCTTACCTTTCTGGGTGCCTGTCCGGTCGATGGCAGACATAGAATGCTTCCAACCACACGGGGGCTTCTATAGGCCATTGCTCCCCTTGCCTCTCTGAGGGGGCCCGGTTCTGGCCGTGGTCCCCGGTAGGCCTAAAACTCCATACACATGACTGATGCCAAAGTCTGAAATTAGCATATCAGCCTGGGATAGCTCCGGGGAGCCGACGGGGCTCCCCCCAGAAAAGCAGTATGAGGACATGTTTAGCACTCCAATAAACAACATGAAAGTGGAAGATCCAGACAATTTCTTTATGCATGATATTCAAACCCTGTAAATATAACTGATATCAACACGAGCGTACTAGACTTTGAAAGAGAAATTGAAAACATGCCCATGCACTCGGCCCCAGGTCCAGACTCATGGAATTCAATATTTATAAAGAAATGCAAAGTGCCGGTAGCACAGGCACTCTGTATAGTGTGGAGGAAGAGCTTGGACACGGGGGAGATACCAGATGCACTTAAGTAGCAGACATAGCCCCTCTACACAAGGGAGGGAGCAAAGCATTGGCAAAGAATTATAGACCAGTTGCACTAACATCGCACATAATAAAAGTATTTGAGAGAGTGATTAGAAGTCAGGTCACCAATATAATGGAGAACAATGACCTTCACAACCCAGGCCAACATGGATTTCGAGCGGGAAGATCGTGCCTCTCACAGCTACTTGAGCACTACAATAAAGTCACTGAGGCATTAGAAGAAAAACAGAATGCTGATGTGATATACACGGGCTTCGCAAAGGCTTTCGATAAATGTGACCATGGCGTGATAGCACATAAAATGAAGTCAATGAGAATAACCGGTAAAGTAGGACACTGGATACTCAGTTTTCTGTCAAACAGGACTCAGCGAGTAACGGTCAACCATATAAAATCTAGTCCAAGTGCAGTTAAAAGCTCTGTACCTCAGGGTACAGTCCTTGCACCGCTGCTTTTCCTTATTCTCATATCAGATATAGACAAAAATACAAGTCACAGCTTCGTATCATCCTTTGCAGATGACACAAAAATCAGTATGAAAATTACCTCGGCTGAAGACATTGAAAAACTTCAAGCTGATATTAATAAAGTTTTCGATTGGGCATCAGAAAATAACATGATGTTTAACAGTGATAAATTCCAGGTACTCAGGTACGGTAAAAATGAGGACCTTAAACATAATACAGGGTATAAAACACAATCAAATGTACCCATAGTAGGAAAACAGCATGTAAAGGATTTGGGAATAATGATGTCTGACGACCTAACGTTTAGGGAGCATAAGCAAGCAAATATTGCGACAGCCAGAAAAATGATAGGATGGATTACGAGAACTTTCAAATCCAGGGATCCCATCACAATGGTTGTACTCTTCAAGTCACTTGTGTTGTCCCATCTTGAGTACTGCTCAGTACTCACTTCCCCCTTCAGAGCAGGAGAGATTGCTGAAATAGAGGACCACAACCAGCACATTAACAACCAAAACAACACACCTACTATAACCAGCACCTTAACACACCTACCACAAACAGCACATTAACAACCACCAGAATACACCTACCAAAACCAGCACATTAACAACCACCACAACACATCTACCACAACCTGCACATTAACAACCACCACAACACACCTACCACAACCAGCACATTAACAACCACCACAACACATCTACCACAACCTGCACATTAACAACCACCACAACACATCTACCACAACCTGCACATTAACAACCACCACAACACACCTTCCACAACCAGCACATTAACAACTGCCACAACACTCCTACCACAACCAGCACATTAACAACAACCACAACACAACTACCACAACAAGCATATTAACAACAACCATAACACAACTACTGCAACCGGCACATTAACAACCACAACACACCTACCACAACAAGCACATTAATAACCACTACAACACACCTACACAACCAGCACATTAATAACCACCACAACACACCTGTGCTCATCATAGGGGAATTTAATCATGGAAGGATAGACTGGGAAAACAGAGAACCACATGGAGGTGAGGAAACATGGAGAGCAAAACTGCTAGAGGTGACGACTAGAAACTTTTTAAGTCAGCATGTCAAGGGTCCCACGAGAATGAGAGGCAATGATGAACCAGCAAGACTCGACCTAGTATTCACTCTGAATGATTCAGACATAAGGGAAATCGGTCTTGAAACCCCCGTGGGTATGAGTGATCACAGTGTACTGGTGTTTGAATATCTGGTCGAAGAAGGGTTAACGTCCTCAAGGAAGGGACCAGAAAACAAGAGGCCGGCATTCCGGAAGGGAAATTATGAGGAGATGAGAAAATTCCTAACTGAAATAGCTTGGGAAACAGAGCTCAGATGAAAGACGGTTCAAGACATGATGGACTACATCACACAGAAGTGTAAGGAAGCAGCAGACAAGTATGTCCCAGTCCAAAAGGAAAAAAAATAAATGGAAATGAGAAACCCATGGTTTAATCAGAGTTGCAAGTTAGCAAAGCAGCTAAGTAAAAGGGCATGGAGAAACTATAGAAACAACAGAACACTAGAGAGCAGAGAAAGATACCAGAGCACCAGGGATGAATACGTCAGGGTGAGAAGAGAGGTAGAGAGGCAATATGAAAATGACATAGCAAGCAAAGCAAAGACTCAACCCAAACTGCTGCATAGCCACATCAGGAGGAAAACAACAGTGAAGGAACAGGTAATGAAACTGAGGATAGGGGCAGAAAGATTCACTACAAACGACAAGGAAGTGTGCGAGGAACTCAACAAGAAATTCCAGGAAGTCTTCACCTCAGAGCAAGGAGAAATCCCAGAGATAAGGGAGGGAACACCAACCCAGACACCACTAGAGGAGTTTGAGATTACCAGTGGGGAGGTGAGGAAGCATCTGCTAGATTTGGATGTGACAAAGGCTATAGGCCCGGATGGAATCTCACCATGGATCCTTAAGGAAGGAGCAGAGGCTCTGTGCCTACCACTCTCCATAGTGTACAACAAGTGACTGGTAACAGGCGAACTGCCAAAACTTTGGAAGACGGCCAATGTAGTCCCAATATACAAGAAGGGTGATAGGCAGGAGGCACTGAACTACAGGCCAGTGTCCCTAACTTGCATTCCATGCAAGATGATGGAAAAGATTGTGCGAAAAAGCTAGTGGAACATCTGGAGCAAAAGAACTTTGTAACACAACATCAACATGGGTTCAGAGATGGCAAATCATGCCTAACAGGATTAATTGAGTTCTATGACCAGGCAACAAAAATCAGGCGAGAGAGAGAGGGCTGGGCAGACTGCATTTTTCTGGACTGCCAGAAAGCTTTTGACACAGTACCACATAAGAGACTAGTGCACAAACTGGAGATGCAGGCAGGAGTGAAAGGGAAGGTACTCCACTGGATAAGAGAGTACCTAAGCAACAGGACACAGCGAGTCACCATGAGAGGTGAGGTCTCGGAGTGGCAGGGAGTCACCAGTGGAGTCCCACAGGGATCAGTCCTTGGACCTATACTGTTTCTGATATACATAAATGATCTTCCAGAAGGAATTGACTCGTTCCTCTCGATGTTTGCTGATGACGCAAAAATTATGAGGAGGATCAGGACAGAGGAGGATAGTATGAGGCTAGAAGATGACCTAGACAAACTGAAGGAATGGTCCGACAAATGGCTACTAAAGTTCAACCCAAGTAAATGTAAGGTAATGAAACTAGGAGGAGGAACTAGGAGGCCAGTCACTGGATACCGAATGGGAGATGAAGTCCTTCACGAAACGGACAGAGAGAAAGACCTGGGAGTTGATATCACGCCAAACCTGTCTCCTGAAGCCCACATCAAAAGAATAACATCAGCGGCCTATGCGAGGCTGGCTAACATCAGAACTGCTTTCAGAAACCTGTGTAAGGAATCCTTCAGAACCTTGTATACCACATATGTAAGGCCAATCCTGGAGTATGCAGCCCCAGCATGGAGTCCGTACCTAGTCAAGCACAAGACGAAGCTGGAAAAAGTTCAGAGGTATGCCACTAGGTTAGTCCCAGAACTAAGAGGCATGAGTTATGAGGACAGACTACGTGAACTGCATCTCACGTCGCTGGAAGACAGAAGAGCTAGGGGAGACATGACCACCACATAAAAAATTCTCAGGGGAATTAACAGGGTGGACAAGGATGGATTATTTAACACGGGTGGCACACGTACAAGGGACACAGGTGGAAGCTGAGTACCCAAATGAGCCACAGAGACATTAGAAAAAAACTTTTTCAGTGTCAGAGTAGTTAGTAAATGGAATGCATTAGGAAGTGATGTGGTGGAGGCTGACTCCATACACAGTTTCAAATGTAGATATGACAGAGCCTAGTAGGCTCAGGTGTGACGATAATCTCTTCCCAGAGATTTAGCCTGCTATATCTTCCCATCGTCACATTCTCAACAATATGCAAGATACGTTTTATAGTGGCTTAACATATATATCAAGACAGCCACACGCACCTGCAACTCCCTCCTTCCCCCCACTTCTGCACACCTGGTCGCGCCGACGGCTACAGTCCCAGACAAACTGCTTGTTACTGGACGCCCTGCGTTCTCATTGGCCGCTAACCAACACACCACTCCAGCTCCACGCCAATCACATTCCTCGCTAGTCATTGTCAAGACCGCCCAGCCATTCTCTCACCAGAATATATCTTGTGCTCGTGCTGTGAACACCTACTTGACCCACCTCGTGTTATCAAATAGAGGTTTATAGCTAGCGCATATATTCCCAGCACTAATATTATTTTACTTGTTATTTCATGTCACTTCTCCTCCCTTTAACGTAATTCAGTTTTATGTTTAGTTATTTTTCAAATTGTTGTTCTGCACCATTAAGCTAAGATTTTGCCTTTATTTCAATTTGTTTTTTAGTGTTATTAAAGAGCATTGTTTATTATTGTGTTTTATGTCTCTTCCCTTACCTTACCACAGATTATCAAACACGCAGTCATTCTTTTTTTTCCTTTTTTTTACTTTTTGTTTTTATATGTGGCCTGGCCTTAACATCTGCCAGTGGAAGACTGCCGACCACCATACTCCACTACTTTACCGTCACATATAATTGGGGGCCTGTCCTAGGAGCTTCACTCAGGTATTGGTATTGTGGTAAGCGTACTTGGCTTTCATTTCCCTTGCTTTCATTTTTACATTAATCATTTTTTATTATATGGTGCTGTGTATATTGTGCATTACGGGAGTAGCATATGGTGAGTGTGAGACAACTTTGGATTACGTGGTGACTGTAGGCCGCAGTCATACTCTTAATTGGTCGTCTCCCCCTTCCGTGTTATTACCCGTGTTTAACATCTTTTGTCCCTCAGATATTTCTCACATTTTTGACCGATTATCACATAGGTACCCTGGTACTGTGGTCTGTCTACGGGTCAATAGCACCTAATTTCTGCAATCCGACTCTAGGAGGAAAAAGAGGGCCAAAGATCCTCTAGCACGAACTATTATTGGCGAGTTGGGACCTCGCTGATAGTTCTCGTCACCAGTTGACACTCGCACCCCTACTCGTCTGTCAGATTGATGGTATTTACCCAAGGTAGGGAATTGGTGTTCTTTCTTTTGAGCACGAAGTTCGCTAATTCTGTAAATACCATATTCAATTTCAGTGGGTACCTTTGCTTATGTTCTATAGTGACTTGGCAAGGTATGACTACATTTTTTGGACTACCTCATTTATTTTGAAGCCATTTAGTGTTTCACTTGTCTTTTAAACTCAGTTTCCACTAATTAGTAGGATTTTCTTGCCTTTATCCTCCCACAGTGAGTACCAGGTACAAGATTTCCTGCGACCTTATTCATTTACCATCTTGAATTATCTTTAATTATTAATAATTCCCCACAGGATAGGTATCAGTTGCCACGTTTCCTGTTTCTGCCATTCACCATATTCTCACTGTATATTCGTGTCTCCTTTATTTTGCTATATTTTCACAATGTTTCGCCTACAAGCTTTCAAGGCAAATCCAGAAGGTGAAATAGAGAAATTGCGTCACGCTAAAAGGGTCGAATTGATAACTCTTGCACACGAGTATCAATTGGAAGTTCCACCTGGCGCCAACAAATATGCCATAAATAATATAATTTTAGATTATCTTTTGGATGAAGGGAAGATAGATTCTGATACTCATGAACAATACACTATTTCAGATAAACATGACTTGACAGCAATGAAGCTCAAATTAGAACTTGCCAAGATCGAGCGGGAGCAACAAAAAGAAGCAGCTGCCATCAGAAAGGAAGAACAAGAGCGTGAAGCTAACATCAGAAAGGAAGAACAAGAATGCGAGCTCCAGTTCAAACAAGAAGAAATCCGCCTCAAGGAGCGAGAGGCCGCACTGAAGAGAGAAGAAAGTGAACGTGAGTTGGCCTTATTCAAAGAGCGTGAAAAGGTACAACTTGAAGTAAGACAACGACAACTCGAAATGCAGCGTGAACACGACAAACGGCAGGCAGAAACAGCTCTAGACTGTCGTGACCGAGAACTCGCGATGGACGCTACACACCAAGCTCAACTCCAACAAGCTGCCGCTAGTCTTCCTCCCAGTTTCAATGTCTCCCATGCAAGTAAGTTAATGCCCCCGTTCATAGAAACGGAGGTTGATGTGTTCTTCACTACTTTTGAGACCCTTGCTAATCAACTTAGTTGGCCTGACGACCAATGGGCTACCCTTCTCCGAGTACATTTAACAGGTAGAGCAGCAGTCACACTCAGCACTTTGGCATCAGAAAACGACTACACCACCTTGAAGCAAGCTGTGTTGGACGCCTACCTTCTCTCCACCGAAAGCTATCGACGAAAGTTCCGTGACTACGTCAAGGCAAGTACCACCACCTTCTTAGAATTTGCTAACACCAAACGGAGATATTTCATGAAATGGCTGGAGGCAGCACATGTCTCTACTTTTCCAGAGCTTGTCAACCTCATACTGGTTGAAGAATTTTTGAGACGTGTACCTCCTCCTGTCCGCCTATACTTAGCAGACAAAGAAGAGACCGATTTGGTGAAGTGCGCGAAGTCAGCTGACACTTACAGCCTCATCCACCGGCTGACACCAGAACCTACCAGTAAGAAGTCTTGGTACAGTTACGAGAAAGCGAGCCCAGATCAAGGTACCTCTCAACTGTACTGCAGGTATTGTCGACTATATGGACATACCATTGAAAAATGTGGTAAGTCCCAATCTAAAGGTAACATCGAACCTCCTAAGTCTAAACCTACTCACCCTAAGTCCGGTAAGCCTGTAATGAATGTTGGTGTTCATGCTAATGATCTCTCTCTCTTTAGCAAGCATCTATATCCAGGAACTATCTCTACCCACGGTTCAGATTCAGAGGGACGTTTTGGACTTAAGATCCTGCGGGACACAGCGGCTCTACAATCGATCGTCTTGAAATCAGCTGTGCCCAACGTCGCCTACACAGGAGAGACTGTATTCATCACTGACCTTACTGCTACAACTCCTTATCCCTTGCCAGAGTTTACCTAGATTGTCCCTTCGTGACCGGTGAAGTCCAAGTCGCCGTCAGGGAAAAGCCTTTTCCCATGCCTGGAGTGCAACTTCTCCTGGGCAACGACTTGGCAGAAGACCAACAACCAAACAACCTGATCGTCAAGGACATATCCGAGGTAAGCAACTCTGTGTTGGATAACCCGATTTTTGAGCATGTTCCAGCAAAGGTTCAAGAGAGTGATGAAGGTTCTCCTCCTGTTATGGTGACCACCCGTGCTCAAGCTGCACGACCACAGCCAGCTGACTCTACTGCTACCGCTGTCCCTCAGGACCCTTCGAAACTACCCCCTAATCTGACCGCTTTGGAGTTCCGTAAGTTACAGAGAGATGATCTTACCTTGACACCATTATTCTTTCAGGCTGAAACCCAATCCGACAGTGTTCCTGGGTTCTTTATGGAGAACGAATTACTCTATCGCAGGTATAGACCCAGTAAACTGAAGGACGAGGACGATTGGGCAGACGTTGAACAACTAGTGATTCCTACCAGCCTGCGGCCCACGATTCTACACCTGGCCCACGGAGCATTGTCACACTACGGGTTCAACAAGACTTACCATGGAATTCGACAAGACTACTACTGGCCAGGTATGGTAACGACGTCAAGAATCATGTCAACTGTGCCACGTGTGTCAGTTAGCCGGGAAACCGAACGTTTCCATTCCCAGAGCACCACTGATACCCATCCAGGTGCCTGAGGAACCGTTCCACAAACTTATTATTGACTGTGTTGGTCCTTTGCCTCGGACCAGTGCAGGCAACGCCTATATCTTAACCATCCTGTGTCCTACCACCAGATTTCCGATAGCAGTTCCAGTGAAAAATATTACGGCTGCTACAGTGGTGAAGAATCTACTGAAAATCTTCACCCAGTATGGATTTCCGAGGGAGATTCAGAGCGACTGTGGCACCAACTTCACCAGTGATCTCTTCAAACGGACTCTGGAGGAGTTCAACATCAAACAGGTACTGTCCAGCCCCTATCATCCTGCTTCACAGGGTTCTCTCGAGCGTAGTCATCAGACCATCAAGGCACTCTTAAAAAAGTTTTGTAATGAGACCTCAAAGGATTGGGATAGGCAAATTGATCTCATCATGTGTATTTTCAGAAGTCTTCCCAACGAGTCACTAGGAGTATCTCCTTATGAGATGCTCTACGGACGTAAGTGCCGTACACCTCTCAAGGCTTTCAAGGATTCTCTACGTGATGCCACCTTCAGTGAGCATCAGAATGTGCCCCAGTATCTTCAAAACCTCCGACACATTCTAGAGAGGGTCCATTCCTTTGCTAGCAACAACCTACAGAAAGCCCAGGAGAGGATGAAGACTCGTTACGACCAGCACTGCCAAGTAAGGAAGTTTAAACCGGGAGACTTAGTTCTTGCCTATTTCCCTATCCCAGGTTCTCCTTTACAGAACAGGTTCTCAGGACCCTACCGTGTTAAGGAGTGCCGGAACAACTTCAACTACGTTCTCGAGACCCCCGATAGGCGGCGGAAGACCCAGCTGTGCCACATCAATCTACTCAAGCCCTATCATGGGGTTCCTCCCACTGTGTTAACCAATTTCACCTCATTTACAGGTCCATACAGCCACAGTGAGACCTTCCCTGCTTCTCCTTCCGAAAACACTGACACTGAGACAGCGCTTTCTAATTCGGAAATCCTTACTGACTTTCACAATCATTTTCAAGACAATAATTGTGCTCCTCTATCATATTCTAATACATCTCTCGCCTCACCAGATATCACCAAGTCTCCCATCCTCCATATCGACGCCAGTGGTACCGGCAACGTGGGTGACCTGGTACAACAAGGCGAAGAGACTATACGTACCAACTACCATAAACGACACCACGAGCAACAAGGAGCTACTCGTCGTCCTGAACGGGCAACACTTTGCTCCATACCAGCAAAGTACTCAGTCCACCACCATCTACATGGACCACAACCATCTTCATTTCCTACAGACAGCCCAACTCAACCATCGACTACTTCTATAATGGGCTTGCCAGCTACATCATTTCAGCCTGGAGATTGCTACACCCAGAAGTCTGACTACATCATATCAGACGTCCTCTCCAGCATCACTGAGGTAGAGCCTGCTCCACCTCCCACTCTACCTCCCGTGAACGTGACTCTACCAGAACCGCAGGCTTCGGGGGAGAGTTGTGACGATAATCTCTTCCCAGAGATTGAGCCTGCTATATCTTCCCATCGTCACATTCTCAACAATATGCAAGATACGTTTTATAGTGGCTTAACGTATATATCAAGACAGCCACACGCACCTGCAACTCCCTCCTTCCCCCCACTTCTGCACACCTGGTCGCGCCGACGGCTACAGTCCCAGACAAACTGCTTGTTACTGGACGCCCTGCGTTCTCATTGGCCGCTAACCAACACACCACTCCAGCTCCACGCCAATCACATTCCTCGCTAGTCATTGTCAAGACCGCCCAGCCATTCTCTCACCAGAATATATCTTGTGCTCGTGCTGTGAACACCTAGTTGACTCACCTCGTGTGATCAAATAGAGGTTTATAGCTAGCGCATATATTCCCAGCACTAATATTATTTTACTTGTTATTTCATGTCACTTCTCCCTTTAACGTAATTCAGTTTTATGTTCAGTTATTTTTCCACTTGTTGTTCTGCACCATTAAGCCAAGATTTTGCCTTTATTTCAATTTGTTTCTTAGTGTTATTAAAGAGCATTGTTTATTATTGTGTTTTATGTCTCTTCCCTTACCTTACCACAGATTATCAAACACGCAGTCATTCTTTTTTTTTCCTTTTTTTTTACTTTTTGTTTTTATATGTGGCCTGGCCTTAACATCTGCCAGTGGAAGACTGCCGACCACCATACTCCACTACTTTACCGTCACACAGGAATCTGTACATCAGTTGATTGACGGTTGAGAGGCGGGACCAAAGAGCCAGAGCTCAACCCCCGCAAACACAACTAGATGAGTACACCTACCACAACCAGCACATTAACAAATACCACAACCAGCACATTAACAAATACCACAACCAGCACATTAACAACCAGCATAACACACCTACTACAACCAGCACATTAATAACCACAACAAACCTACCACAACCAGCACATTAACAAATACCACAACCAGCACATTAACAACCACCACAAACCACCTACACAAAACCTCGACCAGTATTGGACCGTTAATTACAACTAAAGGTACGTACACAGAGGACGACAAAGAGATTAGTGAAATTCTAAAAAGCCAGTATAAGGCTATGTTTAGCACACCAATAAACAACATGAAAGTTGATGACCCAGACAGCTTCTTTATGAATGACATTCAAACTGCAGATAATATAACGGATATTACCACAAACTCGGAACACTTTGAAAGAGAAATTGACAATATGCCTATGCACTCAGCTCCTGGGCCGGACTCATGGAATTCAATATTCATAAAGAAATGTAAAGTACCAGTAGCGAGAGCACTCAGCGTAATATGGAGAAAGAGCCTGGATACAGGGGAGATACCAGCAGCACTTAAATCTGCAGATAAAGCTCCATTGCACAAGGGGGGGGGGGAGTAAAGCCTTGGCAAAAAATTATAGGCCAGTTGCACTAACATCACACATAATAAAAGTGTTTGAAAGAGTGATTAGGAATCAAATTTCTAGTTTTATGGAAAACAATGAATTGCACAATCCAGGACAACATGGATTTAGAGCGGGAAGATCCTGTCTGTCACAGTTACTCAACCACTATGACAAAATCACAGAAGCCCTAGAAGAAAAGCAAAATGCAGATGTTGTATACACAGACTTTGCAAAGGCGTTCGACAAATGTGACCATGGGGTGATAGCTCACAAAATGAGGTCAATGGGAATAACTGGAAAAGTCGGACTCTGGATAATCAATTTCCTGTTGAACAGAACACAAAGAGTCAGATCAGATAAAATTGAGTCCAAGCGATGTTAAAAGCTCTGTACCTCAAGGTACAGTCCTTGCACTGCTACTGTTCCTTGTTCTCATATCTGATATAGACAAAAATACACGTCACAGCTTCGTGTCGTCCTTTGCAGATGACACAAAAATCAGCATGAAAATTACCTCTGCTGAAGACATTGAAAAACTACAAGCAGATGTCAACAAAGTTTTCGATTGGCAGCAGAAAATAACATGATGTTTAACAGTGATAAATTTCAGGTACTCAGGTACGGCAAAAATGAGGATCTGAAACATAATACAGGGTACAAAACACAATCGAATCTTCCCATAGTAGAAAAACAGCATGTCAAGGATTTGGGAATAATGATGTCAGACGATCTAACGTTTAGGGAGCATAACCAAGCAAATATCGCGTCAGCCAGAAAAATGATCGGATGGATTACGAGAACTTTCAAATTCAGGGATCCCATCACAATGGTTGTACTCTTCAAGTCACTTGTGTTGTCCCGTCTCGAGTACTGCTCAGTACTCACTTCCCCCTTCAGAGCAGGAGAGATTGCTGAAATAGAGAGAATACAGAGAACATATACGGCACGCATAGACGAGATAAAACACCTAAATTACTGTATTGGGATCTTCTCAAAGCTCTCCAAATGTACTCTCTAGAAAGAAGACGAGAGAGAAACCAAATAATATACACATGGAAAATACTGGAGGGCCAGGTCCCAAACCTGCACAGTAAAATAACAACGTACTGGAGTGAACGATATGGAAGAAAATGCAAGATTGAACCAGTGAAGAGCAGAGGTGCCATAGGCACAATCAGAGAGCACTGTATAAACATCAGAGGTCCGCGGTTGTTCAACGTCCTCCCAGAGACTATAAGAAATATTGCCGGAACAACCGTGGACATCTTCAAGAGAAAACTGGAATGTTTTCTAAGAGAAGTTCCGGATCAGCCGGGCTGTGGTGGGTATGTGGCCCTGCGGGCCGCTCCAAGCAAGAGCCTGGTGGACCAAACTCTCACAAGTCAAGCCTGGCCTCGGGCCGGGCTTGGGGAGTAGAACAACTCCCAGAACCCCATCAAGCAGGTATCAAGCAGGAACCAGCACATTAACAACCATCTCAACACACCTACCACAACCAGCACATTAACAACCATCTCAACACACCTACCACAACCAGCACTTTAACACCCACCACAACACACCTACCACAACTAGCACATTAACAACCACCACAATACACCTACCACAACCAGCACTTTAACAACCACCACAATACACCAACCACAACCAGCACATTAACAACCACCACAATACACCTACCACAACCAGCACATTAACAACCACCACAATACACCTACCACAACCAACACATTAACAACCACCACAATACACCTACCACAACTTGCACATTAACAACCACCACAATACACCTACCACAACCAGCACATTAACAACCATCTCAACACACCTACCACAAC
>WNGS01050077.1:0-13013 GCA_020271785.1 Procambarus virginalis
CCCATCTCTCTTCTTTTTTCTAGTGTCGTAAGGTTCAGTGCCTTCAGGCGCTCTTCATATCCCATCCCTCGTAACTGGGACAAGCCTCGTCGCAAACTTCTGACCTTTTCCAATTTTCTTATGTGTTTCTTCAGATGGGGTCTCCATGATGGCGCGGCATACTCTAAGACTGGTCTCACGTAGGCAGTGTAAAGCACCTTAAAAGCCTCCTCACTTAGGTTTCTGAGTGATGTTTAACTTTTGCCAGTACGCTGCTGTCGCTATCCTATTTATATGTGCTTCAGGAGATAGATTAGGGTTACGTCCACGCCCAGGTCTCTTTCTCGTATCGTCACAGGTAGACAGTTCCCCTTCATTGTGTACTGTCCCTTTGGTCTCCTATCTCCTAGTCCCATTTCCATAATTTTACATTGCTCGTGTTGAACTCCAGTAGCCATTTCTCTGACTATCTCTGCAACCTGTTCAAGTCCTCTTGGAGGATCCTACAATCCTCATCTGTCACAACTCTTCTCATCAACTTTGCGTCATCCGCGAACATCAACATTAGGATTCTACTCCTGTAAACATGTCAATAACGTATATTAGAAATAGATTGTTCTCAGCACCGATCCTTGAGGTACTCCACTCGTTACTGTTCTCCAGTCCGACTTCTCGCCCCTTATTGTTACTCTCTGGCTCCTTCCTGTTAGGTAGTTCCTTACCCATACTAGGGCCTTTCCGCTTACTCCCGCCTGCCTCTAAATTGAATAGCAGTCTCATGTGCGGTACTGTATCAAAGGCTGTTTGGCAGTCCAGAAATATGCAGTCTTCCCAACCTTCTCGGCCCTACCTTATCCTCGTTACTTTATCATAGAATTCCAAAAGATTTGTTAGGCAAGATCCTGTCCAGAACCCATGTTGATGTTTGTTTACAATCCTAATGTTCTCCAGGTGTGCAACCAGTCTTAGCCTAATTATTCTTTCTAAAAAATATCAAAGTATATAAAAGTAAAGTTAAAATATAACTAAAATATTAAAGTATTTACAGAGGATGCTTATCAGTGATACAGGTCTATAGTTAAATGCCTTCCTTATCACCTTTTGAAAATCGGTACGACATTTGCCCTCTTCCAGCAACTGGGCAATTTCTCCCGACATAAGTGACTCATTAAAGATCCTTGCCAGAGGCACGCTGAGAGCCTGCGCTGCCTCTTTAGTATCCACGGTGATACTTTGTCTGGTCCAACCGCTTTAGTTGCATCCAGTGTTGTCAACTGTTTCATTACCTCCTCTGCTGTCACCTCTATATCTGATAGTCTTTCATCTAGGGTAATCTCTTCTAACAATGGGAGCTGCTCAGGCTCGGTTGTGAACACTCCATGGAAACTGGCACTCAGTGCCTCACAGATTTCCTTGTCACTTTCACTGTATGCCCCCCTGTTTTCCTCAGTCTTGTTACTTGGTCGTTCACCGACATTTTTCTTTATATGACTGTGCAGTGATTTAGGTTGCTTTTTCGCTTTGATCGCAATATCGTTCTCATAATTTCTTTCCGATGTTCGTCTTATGTTAATGTAATCGTTCCTAGCTCTGTTGCATCTGATCCTGTTGTCCTCTGTCCTTTGTCTTCTGTACTTCCTCCATTCCCTCCTGCTTCTCAGTTTTGCTTCCTGACACTGCCTATTAACCATGGGTTATTATATTACCTCTTACTTTTCCCTTTACTTTTGGTATAAATCTTTCTTCGGCCTCCTGGCATTTCTGTATGGTGGTGTGTTTGGTGTTGGTGTGGTGGTGGTGTGGTGTGGTTGGTGGTGGTGTGGTTGTGGTGGTGGTGTGGTTGATGGTGGTGTGGTTGATGGTGGTGTGGTTGTGGTGGTGGGTGATGGTGGTGTGGTTGATGGTGGTGTGGTTGGTGGTGGTGTGGTTGGGGTCGAGGCCTATCAACTTCTCGGGGAGACATTAAGGCACCATAAACGCTTACTGATCAACCAGCAAGTATACCATTGTTCTCAACACAGGAAGAGAGTAAACTCAAGAGTCTAAACTATACACCGAGACACTAGCTACACTCCTCGCTGTATACACTAAGTTCTCACGTAATACTCTTACAGTTTGAAGAGTAATCTTCACCCACAACACGACTTGTTATGGTCCACGACGGACCGAAGTGTCGTCACTTAATGGTCTACGACGGACCGAAATGTCTTTACAAAAATGTAAAGAAGACTGCATGGTTGGCACATATTAAACCTTCTCCTCCACCAGCCCGTGAGCTGGTGTATGGTGAAATGAGCTCGACTTTAAGCTAAATGTCAGCTGCCCCAAAAGGATTGATCCGGCGCCTTATACTAAAATCTCCGTTATGTTAAAAGCTCCGATGATTATGTGTAGAGGTTCTGCCTTGGGCTCATCTAGCTATTCTCTGACAAATATAATGTCTACGGATTGTTAAATTCCAAAAAATGCGGTAGTTCCTGCGATCACAGGAATTGATTGTGTGGTGTTGATTGGCACCAACGACGTGACAATGCTGGGTCCCACGATCAAGTAGTTGACAAGATTTGTTGCCTGTTCACTCATGGATTTTCCTTTTTAGACAACTCTTGTAAGACTCTCTCCTCCAGTCACAGAGCACCAGGAAGGGTAGTCTGACATGTTATTGGACTTGAATACGGCACTTTTACCTGTCTTCCCTAACCTGTAGACGGGAGTGGCGTCTCCTGCCTGTCTGAGGCTCTCGCCGTCACCGTCTTCATCCCGTCACTGTCAATCTAGACAGTGACTTCATCGGGCTGCTGGCGCCTTAAACTCGCTTCTTGCAGATCGGCGTTCGATCTTCGACTGAACTAGACTTCGAGTCACCGGCAGCGGGAGACGTTGTGGCCACGTTTCCTTGCACCTGATGCCTCTTACTCACGTAGTGGTAAACAGGTAGCGGGTTCTTAGGCGACTGTTGAAGGCTGCATCACCCAGCCTGGGCGGAGGGGCGTCACTGGCCGAGGAAGACCTCCTGTTTTCGGCAAGGTAACCTGCGACCGCTGCTGCTGCTGCTACTTGTTGCTAAGGTCTCTTGGTTGGCCCTTGAGCAGCAGTTCTTGTGTTGTAAGTCATGCATCTTATGGGTGAAGGGCTTACCTACGTTAATAACAGATGTTGACATTATTCCACGTCCTATAAACACCCACGCACCGCAGCCCTGGGCCTGCCTCACTGTCTGCTGGGGTACACACCCACGCACCGCACCCCTGGGCCTGCCTCACTGTCTGCTGGGGTACACACCCACGCACCACACCCTTGTCCTGCCTCACTGCTGGGGTCGAGTCAATGGTCAGTCTTGAGTATAATTAAACCTTTAAGAGTACAAGAGAGTTCCATACACAAGTTTAGAAGCAAATATACCTGGAACAGTGAAGGTTCCGTTCATTAGTACAAACTAATGGGTAGAGTTTCTTTCATCTGATGCCTCCGATTACCTTACAGTAAATATGAGCCTGGGAGGTAAATAGGTAATGAAATTGAGGATAGGGGCAGACAGATTCACTACAAACGACAAGGAAGTGTGCTAGGAACTGAATATGATATTCCAGGAGGTCTTAATATTAGAGCAAAGAGAAGTTCCAGAGAGAGGGAATAGTTAACCAGGAACCTCTAGAAGAGTTTGAGATTACTAGTGGGGATGTAAGGAAGCTCTTGCTGGAGTTGGATGTGACAAAGGCTATAGACCCGGATGGAATCTCCCAGTGGATACTAAAGGAAGGAGCAGAAGTACTGTGCCTGCCACACTCCATAGCGTATAACAAATCACTGGTAACAAAGGAATTGCCAAAAGTTTGGAAGACGGCAAACGTAGTCCCGATATACAAGAAGGGGGGTAGACAGGAAGCACTGAACTACAGGCCAGTGTCCCTAACCTATATACAATGCAAGCTGATGGAGAAGATTGTGCGAAGAAAGCTAGTGGAGCATCTGGAGCGAAAGAACTTTGTAACACAGCATCAACATGGGTTCAGGGATGGCAGGTCCTGCCTCACAGGATTAATTGAATTCTCCGACCAGGCAACAAAAATCAGGCACGAAAGAGAAGGGTGGGCAGACATTATGAGGATATCATCATTATGAGGATACCATCATTATGAGGATATCATCATTATGAGGATATCATCATTATGAGGATACCATCATTATGAGGATATCATCATTATGAGGATATCATCATTATGAGGATATCGTCATTATGAGGATACCATCATTACGAGGATATCGTCATTATGAGGATACCATCATTACGAGGATATCGTCATTATGAGGATACCATCATTTTGAGGATGTCATCATTATGGATATCATCATTATGAGGATATCATCATTATGAGGATACCATCATTATGAGGATATCATCATTATGAGGATACCATCATTATGAGGATGTCATAATTATGAGGATGTCATCATTATGAGGATGTCATCATTATGAGGATGTCATCATTATGAGGATGTCATCATTATGAGGATATCATCATTATGAGGATATCATCATTATGAGGATGTCATCATTATGAGGATGTCATTATGAGGATATCATCATTATGAGGATATCATTATGAGGATGTCATCATTATGAGGATACCATCATTATGAGGATATCATCATTATGAGGATGTCATCATTATGAGGATGTCATCATTATGAGGATGTCATCATTATGAGGATGTCATCATTATGAGGATGTCATCATTATGAGGATATCATCATTATGAGGATATCATCATTATGAGGATATCATCATTATGAGGATATCATAATTATGAGGATATCATCATTATGAGGATGTCATCATTATGAGGATATCATCATTATGAGGATATCATCATGAGGATGTCATCATTATGAGGATATCATCATTATGAGGATATCATCATTATGAGGATGTCATCATTATGAGGATATCATCATTATGAGGATATCATCATTATGAGGATATCATAATTATGAGGAAATCATCATTATGAGGATATCATTATGAGGATACCATCATTATGAGAATATCATCATTATGCGGATGTCATCATTATGAGGATATCATTATGAGGATGTCATCATTATGAGGATACCATCATTATGAGGATATCATCATTATGAGGATGTCATCATTATGAGGATATCATCATTATGGATATCATCATTATGAGGATATCATAATTATGAAGATATCATCATTATGAGGATATCATTATGAGGATATCATTATGAGGATATCACCATTATGAGGATATCACCATCATTATGAGGATATCATCATTATGAGGATATCACCATCATTATGAGGATACCATCATTATGAGGATATCATTATGAGGATACCACCATTATGAGGATATCACCATTATGAGGATATCACCATTATGAGGATACCATCATTATGAGGATATCATCATTATGAGGATACCATCATTATGAGGATACCATCATTATGAGGATATCACCATCAACACAAGAGATAACAAGATAACAGTGACACTACCAACGACCTGCCGCTAGTTACCGACCATTTAGCACTCCGGGAAAGATTCAACTGTTTCACCTAACCACAAACTTAACAAACCCAAACAATCCGCCTAACTTATTCAAGCCGATGTATAGAAAACGTCAATATTCCGGTGCATTAACTTGTACCAATACGTCGCATTTTTAACGGATTCCGTAAGAAATGCGAGTGGGACGGGTTAAGGGTAGCCGCGCTGTGTTTTGACGCGTTCGAACACGATTATTACTTCCAGTACGGACTGAGAGTCACACAGTAAAGAGTGAGAGCTTCCAGTACGACTGAGAGTCACACAGTGAAGACTGAGAGCTTCCAGTACGGACTAAGAGTCACACAGTGAAGAGTGAGAGCTTCCAGTGTGGACTGAGAGTCACACAGTAAAGAGTGAGAGCTTCCAGTGTGGACTGAGAGTCACACAGTAAAGAGTGAGAGCTTCCAGTGTGGACTGAGAGTCACACAGTAAAGAGTGAGAGCTTCCAGTGTGACTGAGAGTCACACAGTAAAGAGTGAGAGCTTCCAGTACGGACTGAGAGCCACACAGTGAAGAGTGAGAGCTTCCAGTGCGGACTGAGAGTCACACAGTAAAGAGTGAGAGCTTACAGTGTGGACTGAGAGTCACACAGTAAAGAGTGAGAGCTTCCAGTGTGGACTGAGAGTCACACAGTAAAGAGTGAGAGCTTCCAGTGTGGACTAAGAGTCACACAGTAAAGAGTGAGAGCTTCCAGTACGGACTGAGAGTCACACAGTAAAGAGTGAGAGCTTCCAGTACGGACTGAGAGTCACACAGTAAAGAGTGAGAGCTTCCAGTACGGACTAAGAGTCACACAGTAAAGAGAAGATGATGGTGCAGGGATCCTGGGAATGAGTGACCACAGTGTTCCTGGCCGCCAGCAGACTCCCATCTAGAGGTAACGGAGACAACAGTTCCAATACTCCCGTTTGTGGTGGCGTTGAGGGCTCAAGCTCTCCGTTGATCAGTAAATATTAGCAACAGATGGGCGGTGTGTACACGGTGTGTGTATACGTATGTGCACTTGTGCTCTTACAGCCACCTGCTCGGGTGCTCGACAGTGCTGCCAACCTTCACCTGTCCTCCATCAATAGTTTCATGCAGTGACTCTTCTTCTCTCGTGTTCCTAAATTTATTTACGTTAACTTTTTCTGCTTGTTCTCCTTCACTCGGGTCTTTCTGTTCCAGCACTTGTTAAGGGAACGTCTCAACGTTTTGGTCTCTCTTTAAGATCGAGCACCGTCGTCAGCCCCGGGCTGCTCCAGTAGACCCAGCTTCGCCGTCAGACCCCGGCTGCTCCAGTAGACCCAGCTTCGCCGTCAGACCCCGGGCTGCTCCAGTAGACCCAGCTTCGCCGTCAGACCCCGGCTGCTCCAGTAGACCCAGCTCCACTGTCAGACCTCGGGCTGCTTCAGTAGACCCAGCTCCACTGTCAGACCTCGGGCTGCTTCAGTAGACCCAGCTCCACTGTCAGACCCGGGCTGCTCCAGTAGACCCAGCTCCACTGTCAGACCTCGGGCTGCTTCAGTAGACCCAGCTCCACTGTCAGACCTCGGGCTGCTTCAGTAGACCCAGCTCCACTGTCAGACCTCGGGCTGCTTCAGTAGACCCAGCTCCCTGTCAGACCCGGGCTGCTCCAGTAGACCCAGCTCCACTGTCAGACCTCGGGCTGCTTCAGTAGACCCAGCTCCACTGTCAGACCTCGGGCTGCTTCAGTAGACCCAGCTCCACTGTCAGACCCCGGGCTGCTCCAGTAGACCCAGCTCCACTGAGACCTCGGGCTGCTTCAGTAGACCCAGCTCCACTGTCAGACCTCGGGCTGCTTCAGTAGACCCAGCTCCACTGTCAGACCTCGGGCTGCTTCAGTAGACCCAGCTCCACTGTCAGACCTCGGGCTGCTTCAGTAGACCCAGCACCACCGTCAGACCTCGGGCTGCTCCAGTAGACCCAGCTCCACTGACAGACCTCGGGCTGCTCCAGTAGACCCAGCTCCACTGACAGACCTCGGGCTGCTCCAGTAGACCCAGCCCCACTGACAGACCGCGGGCTGCTCCAGTAGACCCAGCTCCACCGTCAGACCTCGGCTGCTTCAGTAGACCCAGCTCCACCGTCAGACCGCGGGCTGCTTCAGTAGACCCAGCTCCACCGTCAGACCGCGGGCTGCTTCAGTAGACCCAGCTCCACTGTCAGACCGCGGGCTGCTTCAGTAGACCCAGCTCCACCGTCAGACCTCGGGCTGCTTCAGTAGACCCAGCTCCACCGTCAGACCGCGGGCTGCTTCAGTAGACCCAGCTCCACCGTCAGACTCGGGCTGCTTCAGTAGACCAGCTCCACCGTCAGACCGCGGGCTGCTTCAGTAGACCCAGCTCCACCGTCAGACCTCGGGCTGCTTCAGTAGACCCAGCTCCACTGTCAGACGCGGGCTGCTTCAGTAGACCCAGCTCCACTGTCAGACCGCGGGCTGCTTCAGTAGACCCAGCCCACCGTCAGACCTCGGGCTCCACAATTTAAGCCAATCAACACCACCTCTTTGCTGACATCTATAGCCCCCCCCCCCCCCCCTTCACTTCCTTCTGTCCGCCAACTGAATTTCGTGGCTGGCAGTCGACTTCCTCCCTTCTCTTCCCGAAGAATTTTACCGCGGCCCCTAAGAGAAAAACGGTCATTTTGCCAGGAGGAAACATTGTCAAGACTCGGTGATGGATGCTGCCTACTGTTGTTGTTGTTGCAGCAGCCTGCGTTACTGTTGCTGGTGTTATACCTAGGCATTCCAGGTCCTGCACTGGGCCCGTGTCAACGCTCTACAAACAATAGACTTCTCCTACTTAGCCGTGTCACGTTCACGGGCAGAGGGAGACTACAAAGCCAGTCACACACGGGAGGGTGAGAAGTCGACCCCAGTCACGCGGTTCAAAATTCTCCTGGAGTATAGGAGCGACTGAGGGTGCAGAGGAGGCGGTGAGCACGCCGTCACCCCAGACACCTTGACACGCCTCTAAACTACATTGTTTCTTACAATAATTATAAATATCACAGCTAATGAAGAGATTAATGAAAACATGAATGATACCTGATTTTAAACATTTCTGAGCGGCTGAGAGTGCTCAAGTTACTGCTCGAGTGACAGGTGAAGTAATTCTCAGGAGACAGCTGAAGTAACTGCTTGTGGCCACTCAGTGAGGGAGAGAGCTGCGGCATCCACCACACTCTTAGTGTAGATGGACGCTATAACGAGGTTCGTTCTTAGAGAGATTCGCTCTGCGGCCATCCTCGCGTTGTCCTACACCGCGCGCGCGCATCCGCACACACACACACACACACACAAGCTGCTCTAGAAACATGGAGCTGCCTGCGTGCTGTCCAGATATGTCCGGACACCGAGACCAACAAAAGACGTGTATCTGCAGTGATGGACGCGCCTGCGCACCTTCACACACAATCGCCATCAATTATTAAAGTGTTTTAGACATTTTCGTGAGCATCAACGTTGTTTCCTGTCCATCTTGGAAGTACAGTTGTCGAGTCGCTGATAACTTGACCGGAGCCGTAGTTGTATCATTGATAACCGGCGCGATGGTTCTGTCCTGATAACCTTATGGCGTGAAGGACTTGTGATGAGGGGGCAACCTCCGGGTCCAGAAGACACGGAGATCAACTCTTGTTTATCCAGTGCAACGTCTGGAGTGCAGCGAGTGCCTTGAGGTGCCCGCGTAGGTCCTGGTGTGTACCGTGTACCTTCTGGTGGGTACCATGTAGGTCCTGGTGTGTACCGTGTAGGTCTGGTGTGTACATGTAGGTCTGGTGTGTACCGTGTAGGTTCTGGTGTGTACCGTGTAGGTCCTGGTGTGTACCGTGTAGGTCCTGGTGTGTACCGTGTAGGTCTGGTGTGTACCGTGTAGGTCCTGGTGTGTACCGTGTAGGCCTGGTGTGTACCGTGTAGGTCCTGGTGTGTACCGTGTAGGTCCTGGTGGGTACCGTGTAGGTCCTGGTGTGTACCGTGTAGGTCCTGGTGTGTACCGTGTAGGTCCTGGTGTGTACCGTGTAGGTCCGGTGTGTACCGTGTAGGTCCTGGTGTGTACCGTAGGTCCTGGTGGGTACCGTAGGTCCTGGTGGGTACCGTGTAGGTCCTGGTGGGTACCACGTACCTTCTGGTGGTACCGTGTAGGTCCTGGTGTGTACCGTGTACCTTCTGGTGGGTACCGTGTAGGTCCTGGTGTGTACCGTGTACCTTCTGGTGGGTACCGTGTAGGTTCTGCTGTGTACCGTGTAGGTCCTGGTGGGTACCGTGTAGGTTCTGGTGTGTACCGTGTAGGTCCTGGTGGGTACCACGTACCTCTGGTGGTACCGTGTAGGTCCTGGTGGGTACCGTGTACCTTCTGGGGGTACCGTGTAGGTCCTGGTGTGTACCGTGTACCTTCAGTGGGTACCGTGCGGGTTTAGCTGTGTACCGTGTAGGTCCTGGGGTGTACCGTGTAGGTCCTGGTGTGTACCGTGTAGGTCTGGTGTGTACCGTGTAGGTCCTGGTGTGTACCGTGTACCTTCTGGTGGGTACCGTGCGGGTTCTGCTGTGTACCGCGTACCTTCTGGTGGGTACCGTGCGGGTTCTGGTGTGTACCGTGTACCTTCTGGTGTAAACAGTCTTACATGTAACGTCTCGCGTGAATGCCTTTTATCAATTTTTAACCCCGCACCCTAACACAAACTAACGGTTTTCACCAACTGCACAACTCATCTCGTTCTCTCACTGTTTACAATATCGGTAAATAAAACTATTTTTACATCGTTGTCTTAACAAAAAAAAATGCAGTTTAGAACAAGCAGTTGGGAAAGCAAGCGTGAAGGGACTTGTTCACCCGAGGAAACTATTTAGTGTTAAGTCTTGAGTCATTCGATCTTTGAAGTATTCGACTAGGTTCTTAATATATTCCAGACAATAATGTTACATGCGGAAAGTTTATAGATACATGTGGGACAGTTACAGTAATTCTGTGTAATTTGTAATCTTGGCGACTATGAGCCAAGATTCAGAGTTGATTTGTTGGTGTGACCCGGAGGCTCGTGAGGGTGACGGAGGCCGCTACCCCGACCCGGGCGCACGCACCCTAGGCTACTGGGGCAGGCAATGCCTTGTACCGCCCACATATACTATAGATGGGAAGTTGAAGGCGCGTAACCCGAGTCACATAACCCAAGTTACACCTGGTCGAGGTGCACATCCGCCCTGAACTCTTGTTATAGTCACTTGAATAGGTTCCCACGCACACAACGCTGGCAACGGTTAATATTGTAGCAGTAAATCTTAATGCAATACAATCCCTTTACACGTATATTAGAGCGCGTATGTTCTCTCCTCTCTCTGAACATAACCATCACACCCACTTGACCTCTCACGGTGTTCAAAAGAGAACTTAATAAACACTTCCAGAGGATACCTGAGCCTTCGGGCTGTGATTCTTACGTCAACCTGCCAGCAGCAACGTACTCACCTAGTTGTGGGGGGGGTTGAGCTCTGGTTCTTTGGTCCCGCCTCTCAACCGTCAATCTACGGGTGTACAGATTCCTGAGCCTCTCGAGCTCTATCATATCTACATTTAAAACTGTGTATGGAATCAGCCTCTGCCACATCTCTTCCCAGTGCATTCCATTTACTAACTACTCTGACATTGAAAAGGTTCTCTCTAACGTCTCTGTGGTTCATTTAGGTTCTCAGCTTCCATCTGTATCCCCTTGTGCGTGTACCACCCGTCTAATAGCCTGGTTGATCCGACCACCAACGAGGAGGCCTGGTCATAGACCGGAACGCTGGGACATTGATCCCAGAAACCAGCAACAAGTATATACAAGGTACTTGTTGTGTGTATGAAGATGAGAATAAAACTGGTACAAAAATTGAATTTTTTTCTTCCGGAAAGTCATCGCGGAAGTCAAGAGCGACTCGTATGTAAATTCGTCAATTCTAGCAGTTCGACAGGTTAGTGGAACTGTCAGTCCATGATGAACGAGTAGTGAGCGCGACCTGGGTGGTTGTGACCACTCTGTGTAACCTTTACCAACACGCTCTCATTATGCTCTACATTTGTTAAATCCGAGGTATTAAGGGGGTGGTGGTAGAGAAGATTCTAAGTAGACGCAAGGAGGTTGTCGGTAAGATTCTACGAAGAGGCAAGAGGGTAGTAAGGAGGATTCTACGGAGACGTAAGTAGGGGGGATTGTAGAGTGGGGTTGGGGGGTTGTTAGAGACGGTAAAGGGGGGAGTGTGGTGAGGGAGGGGGTGGCTGTAGGCCCACATGTGCGGCGAGGCCTGGCCTATGTGGGGTGGGAGTGAGAGCCGTCGCCACAGTCAGTCAGTCAGACGCCAGACTTGTAGCCGGTCGGACGTTCATTCCAGCCCAGCCGTCGGTGCCAAGGACTTGTATATCTCCGGCCTCACCTCCCACTCCACTCCCAGCTCTTTGAGTGTTGAGGTGTCTTAGTGAACGTCTGCAAGGCGGGACTCTAATGCATATCCAGTGATCGCTTGCGTCTACATCATCCCAGCAAGTTATTCTTGACAATTAATAGCTTCGCTCTTGAAGTTCAGATGAACATTAACATATCATCGAAGGTAAGTCCAAAGGTCCATTCGTTCAACTGAACTCGCATTTTTGTGTTAGTTGAATTCATATTGCTAGAGTGTTCACTGGGAGTTATACTCCCCAAGCGGGGGGGGGGGGACATTTAGATCAAGATAAGAATGGAACATTAAAATACACCTGTAGTAAGCAAAGGTGTCAATCCATCTCAACCACGGCTTCTTTGTTTCCAATTTTCCAATCTCTTTAAGGTCTTTGTGATAGGCCTATCGTGACGCGGCACATACTGTACTGCTGATAGGCTACTCATGACGCGGCACGTACTACCTCGTGGTAGGCCTACTCAGTTCATGTACTGATTAAATTAGTTTTTCCACATGTATTTGTAAAACAAGTAAAATCCAAACATCGTTTGACTTTCATCATTGCAACCTTTGTAATATTTTAAGTTGCGCTGGATACTGCATTATTTGGTAATAGGTTTAATATTATATTTATAGATTGATAAATATATAAATAGCACGAGAGGCTTTAAATTAAGTTAATCTTCTTAGAGTTCAAAAAGCCTCGCTTACCCACGTGTATGTAAACATATTATCTTGGGCAGTGTGCCTGACACAACAACTTCTCTCAATATTCAGTAATCTCGACGATTACGTGGAAGCCTTGTTGAGGACAATTACAGAACCCAACAAATATCTCAACACGTCAAAAAGAAGGTTGTAAAATGTTGTGTGTGATCTCTGGATAGTTTTCCAAGTAGCAAATATCTAATGTGGAAACGTTCAGCGAAATTCTTCGAATTAAAACTTTTTTTTATTTGTGAAAACCATTCTGATTTTTTAATTTACCAGTATTTATTAGAGGGCCATCATCTCTAATGACCTCTACGGGGACAGGAAGCCGG
>WNGS01050088.1:0-28278 GCA_020271785.1 Procambarus virginalis
AAAACAACGGAAGCTGTAACCACCCCCCGGTGTAGAAGAGGTGTAGCAACACCATCTAACAGTAGCAGCAGTGGCAGTTGCATCATCTACAACAGCCCCCCCCATTGTGATGGTAGTAGCAGTGGTAGTCAGTTAGTGGTGTCGGTGGTACGAAACAGCTTCAGCAGCGCAGCAACAGCAGCACACAGCAGCAGCAGCAGCAGCACGACACAGCAACAGCGACAGCTCCACTACTGTCAGCAGTAGCAGTTGCATCATCTACAACAGCTCCCACGACGGTGACAGCAGCGGTAGCAGAGGAGTCGACAGCAGCACACGACAGCACAGCAGCATCAGCAGCAGCAGCAGCAGCAGCAGCAGCAGCAGCTGTTCTTTTAAAGTAATTTTTGTTGCGGGACTCTTTCCCCCGATGTAGTTTCTTTTAAAACAAATATTTTCCTTTTGTACTTTAATAAAATAAAATATAAGTAGTGTTGTTTATTTCCTCAATCAGTTCTTAAGTGCACAATGGCCGAGGAACATTACGTATATCTTACCAGCCTCGACCAAGGAGATTTATACAACAACACAAGTTCGGCATTTACAAACACCATCCCTACACTACATTTAACCCTTCCATAAACATGAGGTAGCTTTAGTCAACATACTTCTACCCAGACGAATTAACGCCATAATTAAGGATGAGGGGGAGTCTGCCATAGATATCTATGCTACTTTTAAACGAGGAACTCTTTCTAAAAGTCCAGAACATCTAATTTACTCCTTCCTCCCCAAAACCAACATATTATCGAGAAACATCAAATACATTACAGAAGAGATTAGCCGGCAAATAATCACTGACATGAAACTAAGTTTCAGGAGTGATTTCAAAATATACTTCCCAAATACAGAACCAATCCTCACCTATGACCAATCTTTAGAGCGTGTATTACTAGCTTCAACTCTTAATAATGAAGGTACTGGCTCGTTATATTCTCTCAGTCTTCAATTTAAACACAGAATAGCTAATGTACTTGGTTTTGATAGCGCTCGCAAATACACCATTTATCGGGCAAAAACAGATGACATTACAACAGCCTCCAAGGTTGTGGCCTCATTCCCCCCACAATGACGGGGTTGTGATTATTTACTCATCTATAGTGACGTCATTGAGCCGGACCGGTATGGGGGCAGATTGTAAATATCTTGGACGCAATCAGTTATCATGACTCATATTCTAGAGGGGCTCATCCCCTAGTGTACAAGGCATTAAACACTAACACATTGGAGAAAGTAAGTATTAAAATAACAGATCAGTTGGGCGAATGGTTAGTTTTGAAGATGGAAGGTCGGTTACGGTAGTCTTGCATATCCGTCCTAAAGTATAGCAAATATAAAAACTAAATATATATATATATAGAAGTGTTTACCACAACTTTCGGTTATTGTATGAAGAGGTGTCAGTATGCGAGTACCGTTCATCCCCCCCCCCTCAGAGGAGTTTGGGGAGATCTTCCTCCCCCCCTCTAGGAGACATGGGATGAGAGGGGGAGCGATGGATGACATACGCACTTTCCAGCTCCTTATCTCAGATCTGGCGGTGGTTTTTTTGGAACCTTGGCTGGCTTGGCTCGACGGGCCATACCATTTTTCATGAAAGCTGTAACACCTAGCGCAATCGATTTTGGGAAAATGTTCTTGGTGATTTAACTAGTGGTAAACGGGATGTGAAGAGTGCTCTGAGAACTCACGGTATTGATGCTCTTAAAACTGTGGGAAAGAAACTGGTAACAGGTGGGAAAATTAAACGACTCTCCAGGAGAATAAAAAATAAAAAAAATAAAAAAATGTAAACGAGGTCTTGGGTATAAAAATGACGTATTTTCCCTAACGTAAGCAGTCACACTTTACCTTTTCGGAGGGGATCATGGCAGGGGCTAGTGGAGCTGGGATGAAAATTCCATTAGAATATTATAGCTCCAGTATTATTGACCAATTTCCTAGAAGTAACAGAATACGTAATGTGGAAAGTTCAATTGCCTCTACACAGCAAATAGACATTCTTCCTGTCAACCTCCCCATTAATCAACGCTTGCGGGATAATTACTTAGAATTCCGCATCCCCGGAACCCAGGGTGCCTTCTTAGATCTAGCTAATATTGTATAGACTTTAAGGTATCTTTAACGAAAGATGACGATACCACAAAATTGGAAGAGGATGACTATGTGGAATTTGTGAATGGCTTGTCAAATACCATGTTTAAAGGTGTCCAGGTGTTTTTAGGAGAGCAGGTAGTTGAAACAAATTCTAATTTTAATTATTGGTCGTTTATTAAATTAATTACCTCCCTACCCCCTTCAAAAATGTCTTCCTTGGGGAGACTTGGGGCCATTCGTAGGGACTGGAGTGATGACGGTATAATTCCTAACGAATTTACAAATACATTTTTACCGGAGCAACCGCCACGGATAAAAAATTTATGAGCAATTTAAAAGAAAAAGGTTTGTCAATGTGTTTTCCCCTAGTATTGGATGTAACAACCCTAGACCAATTCATATTAGATAATATAGATGTGCGTCTAAGATTGGAGCTCTCTCCACACGCTTGGGTAATAAATACAAGTGTAGTCGATGGCTCTAAGTATCGCCTGCATATGGATTATGCTAAGTTATGGGTAACACGGGTGTTCCCCTACCCAAGTGCCTACCTTGCCTTAAACAGCTCGCTGTTAGCATCTCCTGACCCCATAACCTATACTTTCAATAGAACCATTTCTAAAACATATGTCCTGGCGGGGAATCAAACCAGCCTCTTAATTGATCAGCCTTGGGCCCAAGTAATCCCTCAAAAGATATATATGGTAGTTGTAGCAATGAATTATTTCGCCGGTCTCCACCAAGGTAATGGATTATATTTTGAAAATGCAAAGCTGAAAATATTGCTATGTATTTAAACAATAATGCAATTTATCGAATTGGAGGTGATTTCGACAACCATTATTCCCGTCTTTATTACGAAACTTTGAAGACATTAGGGTTAGAGCGTGATTCACTACTAGCCTATGACACCTTTAATAAGGGGAGATCAATATTCGCCTTTGACTTAAGCACCATTCAAACAAAAGATTCCCTCCCTGTGGAGAAATCTGGCAACTTGCGTATGGAGCTTGAATTTGGTAGTGGTGTTACATATAACAGACTGGTTTTACTGTTTGGAGAAACGACAGGAGTACTATCCATCGATGGACAAAGAACTGTTCTATGTGACGTGCGGGCTTAAAAAACATAATGAATTGTTATGATATAAATATTAATTTAAAAATAATCTAGGGGATCGAGTCGTCTACCTGGGGTGTTACAACGCGGATGAGGTTGAATATTTAAATATCTCGTCAAGAAAACCTATCGTCTTCATAAGTAATATTTTACCGTCACACAGTAGATTAACCATGGGTCATTGGGTAGCTATTTATGTTGATAAAGTTAAACGCCGAATGTTTTTTTTCGATAGTTATGCAATGTCGGTGGTTACTTACGGGCATTATTTTCAAGGATTTATTAAAACTAACAAAATAACAGAGGTGTATGGAATGTGGTACAGACTCCAAAACGATTTTACTCTCGCTTGTGGACTCTATTGCATCATGTTTGTTCACAGAATAAGTCATCTGGGGTTGCCTTCATCGGTACACTACTTCCATAAAGTATTTTCCAGCGTTACTTTAAAATTAAACGATAAGCGAGCCCTCGCTTATGCGAGACGATATTTTCCTATGAAACAACATTGTGTTAGGACATTTTGTAGGAGAGTAGGGGTTGGTTCTTATAGGTGGTGTAGAGAATATTTTTGTTAGCTAGGCAACCTACCTAATAGGAAGTATGGTCTATAAAAACACCCCCCACCCACAACCTCTCCAGAAGACAAAATAACCTCAAACACCCTACAATGGAAGGTGTCTCCCCCCAAACAACTACAGGGAAGATTGAAGTCCTTGAGGGACCTGGTTAGTATTACCCTCACTTTCTGGTAAAGATTTATTTTTTCCCTCATTAAAAAAAAAGATTGTACATCCTCTATTTTACATTCTTATTTTTTCCCCCCAGTGCAATTCTTGGGACCGGTCCACTTTTGTAAAGTAGTAATTCTACACGGGAGATCTCCCCCAACCAAGAGGCTGTTACGTAGTCTACTTGACAATACCTGCTGTAGAGGACTCAAGGTCGCCCCTGCAGGGAGAGAGGTATGTACTAGCCATTCTTAGAAGGAAATAAAATATTTTTCCAATAAAAACATATGGAGCTATAAGAAACCCTTTTAACCGTCATAAATTATTTTCCACATCTCTTTCCAGAACACTTCAGATGTGACTGGGGGGGAAACTCATCCAAAAGGCCTCCACCCAACTCACCCCTCACCCCCAAGAGAGGGGGGTGGGGTCAAGGCCTTCCCCCACTCACCACAGACGGAGAGAAATCAGAATTCTACTCAGATGAGGATGGGGAGGTGGGGGTGGAGTGAGGAATAAGAGAGAGGGGCCCATAACTACAATTAACTATTATAATTAACTTCTTATACATCATTGTTGTGATTTTACCTAATAAAGTATTAATAAAATTCTTTGATTTTTAATACTCCTTAAATGCTCTTATAAATATATATAAGAATCTACACGAGCCCCCCCCCCCAGGTGAAGTCAAGGCCATTAGGTACAAGGAAGGGTACGGCTGCACCACCCAAGGCCACCAAGTACGATATGGGTCTGAACTATAAGTGTGTCAGGAGGGCGTTGACCCTCTTATGGTTCACTCAAGGTCACACAGTACGAGGGAGGGTGGGGGACCCCACCTCTACTCAGACTAACCTGTTTTTTTTGTTACACCCGTCCCATAGTGGGAATGAGGCGGGGTGTGGGTGGCTCTCACCCGTGTTTAGTATACAATAAATTCATTTTTTTTACTTAAATATACTGTCTTACTACTACTGTATAAATGAACATATCCATACCGCTACTACCCTCCCCCCAGATGACCCAATATGGAGTGGCACTATGTGGCTCCCCGCTTCTTGATTTTCCTTATCTGATTTCTATACAAGGAGTGGGATGGGAAGACTGTATAAATGAACATATCCATACCACTATATACATCAGTTATCTCGACCACTTCTACCCTCCCCCCAGATGACCTAATATGGAGTGGCACCATGTGGCACTCCGCTTCTGATTTCCTTATCTGATTTCCATACAAGGAGTGGGATGGGAAGGCACGGATTACACTACTAACACATGATGAAAAATGTGACAGTGTCAGACCACGGTGGAAGAATTGAAACAAGAATTTCCTTAAGTACTTTCATATATTAATACATCTTCAGCAGGAATAATTTTTATATAAATTAAATTAAAAAAAATCATTCCTTCATGGTCTGACACTCTATATATATATGTCGTACCTAGTAGCCAGAACTCAATTTTTGGCCTACTATGCAAGGCCAGATTTGCCTAATAAGCCAAGTTTTCCTGAATTAATATATTTTCTCATATTTTTTTCTTATGAAATGATAAAGCTACCCATTTCATTATGTATGAGGTAATTTTTTTTTTATTGGAGTTAAAATTAACGTAGATATATGACCGAACCTAACCAACCCTACCTAACCTAACCTAACCTATTTTTATAGGTTAGGTTAGGTTAGGTAGCCGAAAAAGTTAGGTTAGGTTTGGTTAGGTAGGTTAGGTAGACGAAAAACAATTAATTCATGAAAACTTGTCCTATTAGGCAAATCGGGCCTTGCATAGTAGGCTGAGAATTGCGTTCTGGCTACTAGGTACGACATATATATATATATATATATATATATATATATATATATATATATATATATATATATATATATATATATATATATATATATATATATATATATATATATATATATACGATATATATATATATATATATATATATATATATATATATATATATATATATATATATATATATATATATATATATATATATATTAGGTACGACATATATATATATATATATATATATATATATATATATATATATATATATATATATATATATATATATATGTCGTACCTAGTAGCCAGAACGCACTTCTCAGCCTACTATGCAAGGCCCGATTTGCCTAATAAGGCAAGTTTTCATGAATTAATGTTTTTTCGACTACCTAACCTAACTAACCTAACCTAACCTAACTTTTTTAGGTTAGGTAGGGTTGATTAGGTTCGGTCATATAACTACGTTAATTTTAACTCCAATAAAAAAAAATTGACCTCATACATAATGAAATTGGTAGGTTTATCATTTAATAAGAAAAAAAATAGAGAAAATATATTAATTCATGAAAACTTGGCTTATTAGGCAAATCGGGCCTTCCATAGTAGGCTGAGAAGTGCGTTCTGGCTACTAGGTACGACATATATATATATATATATATATATATATATATATATATATATATATATATATATATATATATATATATATATATATAGGGGTACCACCTCTGGTGCCAATGTGGGGACCCATAGCCTCGGAGAAGAAAATAAAACGTATTCAGAGGAGACCTTGTGGTTTCTCACTGAACACTAATATTTTCTTCTCCTACCACCCCCATTCTTTTGTATGTACACATATATATTTGCTTTATTTGAACTGTGTTACAAAAAAGGAGTTACATATAGGTTACAAAGATGGTTATCATAGGTTGTCGAGTTCCTCCAGCTCCTCAGATGGCGGGCAGGAACCCTGGATGCAGTGCGCATTTCCCCTCTGTATCGCCACGCTGAGGCGCTGGAAAAGAAAGCTGGCAGCTCTAGGGTCCCTTGTTGTTTCAATGAGCCTAGAACCCAGTTCCTTCAAAAAACTGGTAGCACTTTTACCCCAGGCGCCGAGTGTCTCAGAAGCAATGGGGACAAAATTGTAGTGGTGATCAAGTTCTCTATACTTACGGGATTTGGCTGCTTCCCTGTGGGTGGCAGCGCCACCTGGTTGTGCAACACTGAGGTCAATGTAGGTGTTAGCCAGGGTTGATACGCACGTGTAGTCCCATACCAACTGCTTGCCATTCTTCCAGGGGTTCACTGTGATACCATCCGGGCGACCAATAAGAGCATCAGAGTTACGGGGCGTTAGGTAACGAGGCTCTCTCTCGGCTGGGCATCCAGCTGTGGTGAGGCTCCTCTTGATGATGTCGTTAACTTCACTGTGCCTCGAGTGCCATCCTCCCGTGCTTTGGCAGAGTAGGCCATGGTGGCCGTACCTGTCAGCCACCACCTCGCCGCAAATACACCTATATCTGGTGTGGATTGGGGCAGCAAGGCGGAGGGCCACAGCAATTCGGAGGGCGTGTGGTGTGAGACGCGTGCCAGTTGCTGACATTGGGGTTGCTAACAGGAAATCCCCTGCATGAGGGGCTGCTACTGCTGTGAGGCGAGCAATGTCGTGCTGTGTTGATGCAGCACCCAGGCACTCTGCAGCAACTTTGTCTACAATGGGGCCATCCCAGCTGGATTGCCTGTGGGCTTTTGGGGATGGTGGTTGAGGTGATGGGCCTGCACGAGAGGCCCACTCTGTGGCACAGCGTGTAAAATTGGGATCATGTACACCTGCCAGCTGATGTAAGTGGGCAGGTAGAATTTCCTTCACAAGGTCGTCGGATGCTGATAAGGAGGACAGGAAGGCTGGAACAGCAATTTGCGTTGCTGTTCGAACTCCGAGGCCCCCAAGTCTTACGGGAAGAGAGGCTTGTTTCCACTGCAGGTCATCAAAAGAGAGGTTAAGGGCTTTTTCTAGCATTGATTTCAGTAACCGGTCATACTCACTTAGTTTTTGGCTACTGTAAGATGGTGAACACCTCAGAAAGTAGGTTAACCTGGGGAGGGACAGACATCTGGTGATGAGGTAGAGTGCATCATGAGCATCAATATCCTCAATCCTCCCATCCATCCTCTTAAGGTCGGCGATTTTCTTATCAAGGACCTCATCGATGGCTTTCAACCCCAGGGGAGCTCCTAGGAGTGTGCTGTCTTCAGGTTTAGTTTTATGGATGTTTGGCAGAAGACCCTCTATTCTCTCTACGATGCCCTGGTTGGAACATATTATTTCACATTTAGAAGGGTTCAGGGTGAGGCCTAAAACTGCACCTTGCTCCTGGATTTTTCTGATGTCCTCCAGGAGGGAGTCTTGGGAACCAGCTAGGGTACCATCATCCAAGAACCAGATGTTATATATATATATATATATATATATATATATATATATATATATATATATATATATATGTATATATATATATATATATATATATATATATATATATATATATATATATATATATATATATATATATATATATATATATATATATATATATATATATATATATATATATATAATATATATATATATATATATATATGCAAACAAGCCTGAATGGTCCCCAGGACTAGATACAACTGAAAACTCACACCCCAGAAGTGAATCGAACCCATACTCCCAGGAGCAATGCAACTGGTTTGTACAGGAACGCCTTAAACCACTTGACGATCACGACCGGACAAAAGGAAGTGATAGCCGAGGCTATGTGAACCACTTCCCCGCCGGCACTTGGATGGTAATCTTGGGCATTTGATTTTTATCAAATCACCTCATTTTTGGGGCAACACGTGAGGAACACAAATGCAAACAAGCCTGAATGGTCCCCAGGACTAGATACAACTGAAAACTCACGGAACTGAAAACTCAACTGAAAACAAAAAATAAAATGCTATGCCCAAGATTACCATCCGAGTGCCGGCGGGGAAGTGGTTCATATAGCCTCGGCTATATGAACCACTTCCTTTCACATATATAGCCTCGGCTATATATGTGAAAGGGGCTGTCATTGTGCAGCAGTACTCCACTCTAGAGAGCACAAGCGTTTTGAAAAGTGTCATCATCGGTATAGCATCTCTAGTGTGAAAAGTTCTTGTTATCCAACCTGTCATTTTTCTTGCAGTTGTGACGGCTACTTTATTGTGTTCTTTAAAGGTAAGGTCTTCCGACATGAGTACACCCAGATCCTTTACATTGCCTTTTCGTTCTATGTTATGATTTGCCTGAGTTTTGTACGTGGTTTCCGTTTTTATATTTTCATTTTTTCCATAGCGCATGAGCTGGAACTTGTCTTCGTTAAACACCATATTATTTTCTGTAGCCCATAGAAAGACCTGATCTACATCTGACTGGAGGTTCGCCGTGTCCTCTATGTTGCCTACTCTCATGAAGATCCTAGTGTCATCTGCAAAGGATGATACAGTGCTATAGGTTGTGTTCTTGTCTATGTCCGATATAAGGATGGAAAAAGTACTGGAGCAAGCACAGTACCCTGGGGGACTGAGCTCTTAACGGTTGACGGGTTGGATTTTATTTTGTTGACTATTACACATTGGGTTCTGTTGGTCAGGAAATTGTAGATCCATCTGCCTACTTTTCCGGTAATTCCTTTTGAGCGCATTTTATGGGCAATAACACCATGGTCACATTTATCAAAAGCTTTTGCGAAATCTGTGTAAATTACATCAGCGTTTTGTTTGTCTTCCATAGCATCTAATGCCATATCATAGTGGTCCAGCAACTGCGACAGGCAAGAGCGCCCTGTTCTGAAACCATGTTGTCCGGGGTTATGGAGATGCTGTGATTCCATGTATTTTGTGATCTTACTTCTTAGCACTCTCTCAAAAATTTTTATGATGTGCGATGTTAGTGCTATCGGTCTGTAATTTTTTGCCTCTGCCTTATTTCCTCCTTTATGAAGTGGTGCTATCTCTGCTGTTTTTAGTATATCAGGAATAACGCCAGTATCTAGGCTTTGTCTCCACAGAATGTGAAGGGCCTGCGATAGTGGTTTTTTACAGTTCTTGATGAATATGGAGTTCCAAGAATCCGGGCCTGGTGCGGAGTGCATAGGCATACTGTTTATGGCTTCTTCAAAATCCAGTGGGGATAGGGTGACGTCTGATATATGATTTGATGTTGGTATCATATCCATGAAAAATTCATTTGGGTTATCGATCTTTAGTGCGTTTAATGGCTCGCTGAAGACAGAGTCGTATTGCTTCCTCAGTAGCTCGCTCATTTCTTTGTTGTCATCGGTGAAAGTTCCATCTTCCTTTCGCAGGGGCCCGATACTAGATGTGGTTTTTGATCTTGATTTTGCATAGGAGAAAAAATATTTCGGGTTTCTCTCTATTTCACTGATGGCCTTTTGCTCTCTTTCCCTCTCCTGCGTTTTGTATGATTCTTGTAGCTTGAGTTCAATTTTTCCTATTTCGCTACCTAACCTTCTTCGCCGTTCCTGAGATAGGGTGCGACTCTCAAGTTGTACCGCGATTCGTTTTCTTCGCCTATATAGGGAACGACGTTCTCGTTCCAATCTGCATCTCATCCTCTTTTTTCTTAGGGGGATGCGGTTTGTACATATTTCTAGTGCTACTGAGCTTATTTTTTCCAGGCACTGGTTCAGGTTCGCATTTCCTAGCTGTTCTTCCCAGTTTATTTCTGTGAAGTCCTGGTTTATTTGCTCCCAGTTTATCTGTTTATTATTGAAGTTGAATTTGCTGAAATCTCCTCCACCGGGAATCAATCAAGGTGGTTCAAATAGCTTCGGCTATCACCTCATTTTGTCCGGTCGTGATGGTCAAGTGGTTTAAGGCGTCTTGTACATACCAGTTGCGTTGCTCCTGGGAGTATGGGTTCGAGTCACTTCTGGGGTGTGAGTTTTCATTCGCATATAGTCCTGGGGACCATTCAGGCTTGTTCGCATTTGTGTTCCTCACGTGTGCCCCAAAGAATGAGGTGATTTGGTAAAATGCTATGCCCAAGATAACCATCCGAGTGCCGGCGGTGAGGTGGTTCAAATAGCTTCGGCTATCACCTCATTTTGTCCGGTCGTGATGGTCAAGTGGTTTAAGGCGTCTTGTACATACCAGTTGCGTTGCTCCTGGGAGTATGGGTTCGAGTCACTTCTGGGGTGTGAGTTTTCATTCGCATATAGTCCTGGGGACCATTCAGGCTTGTTCGCATTTGTGTTCCTCACGTGTGCCCCAAAGAATGAGGTGATTTGGTAAAATGCTATGCCCAAGATAACCATCCGAGTGCCGGCGGTGAGGTGGTTCAAATAGCTTCGGCTATCACCTCATTTTGTCCGGTCGTGATGGTCAAGTGGTTTAAGGCGTCTTGTACATACCAGTTGCGTTGCTCCTGGGAGTATGGGTTCGAGTCACTTCTGGGGGTGTGAGTTTTATATATATATATATATATATATATATATATATATATATATATATATATATATATATATATATATATATGCAGCCAATCAAACTACAGTATTAAACTACATATATAAGTAAATTATAATTGAGGAGGTTCCTTATCTTATTGTACAGCAGGCTTAGTCCACCAGGTATAACTGGGATGTAGACACCAAATTATCCTCGTGTGAGGCTAGCTTCCTACACCCCAAGTAACTAATGTACCAAGATTAATTCTTGCTTCCTCTTCTTGTTCCTGTCAAAGGGCACTAGCTGTAAGCCGGAATCCTAATATATGACAGCTATATCAGAGAAAACACTGTATAATATATCTGATAAGGACCAAGGCTTAATTACCTGTGTTGAGTCGATCGTTCGTGTTCTAACTGGAATTAATCATATCTACCTAACATTACTGGCCAATAATGACTTAGATAAGATTTCGGAAAGACACTTCCCTTGTGGTTGATGACAGCGTGTTGATGATAGTAGAACACTTTGTTCTCCATAACACTTCGTTCAAGAGAATTATAGGAGCGAAACTTGCTCCAATGACTCTGGTCTAACAAACAATGGCTGACCTTTTCACCACTGACGCCTTGGCTCTCCTTGTCCAATGTCAATAAGTGATAGAAGGGTCACATTTACTTTATTTTGATACTGACAATTAAGTTAATTCAAATGAGATATTTTTTTGATATTAAAAGTCCAAAGACTAATGTATTTAAGGATAATATCCAACAGAATAGCTGTTGAATTCATAGTACTATGATATCCCGTTTTCTATTGACAGAAAATTCCACTACAAGCTACATTTTCTATGGGTAACTTGTGTATACAACACAGCAGCAATATTATCTGCCTATTGTATGTAATTTTATTAAATAGTGTCAGGTTTTCCGACAGATTCCATTTCAATGTTAAACATGCGTTTTTTTTTAAACAGTGCTATCTGTTCCACGTAAGAGCAACATATAATATACAAAATATCCTACGATTCCATTTCAATGTTCCCGATTGCATTGATAAATTTAATTTTCATAGATTTTTATTTATTTTCATTTTGATTTAATTGTTTTGTGTGACATTGCGTTGGAATTGAGCTGTGTGTTGTTTACCATACCGTTCATTTTCTTGGTATAGCTTATTTGTTTCTTTTTCATGGTTTTCATTTCGTTTTTTAATTGTTCTTCTTCTAATTTTTCAATGCAATTGGTGGTTGATTTGAGCTGTGTCGAGTGATCTGCTTTTAAACTGAAATATTTCGTTAGTATTTTTTGTTTTTCATTTGGAAGGAAGAAAATGGATAACACGTTTATTTCACAGCTGCAAATGTGCAACAAACGGCCATGAATCCACCGGCTACAACGTTAACTGTTTTCTTCACGTTATGTCAAAAGGACGCATTTGCAAAAACACTGCTGTGTTCGGAAGTGCCTACATATTACACATAGAATGCGAGTAGAAAATCATTTGAACGACGCAAACGAGGAGAGCGAGTCGACGGACAACCTGGCATATTCAAATAAACTACGATAGGCAGACTGCACATGGTGCACCCCTATCAAGATGAATGCTTCTTTCTTCGCATGCTGTTGGTAAATGTGCCCGGTCCAACGTCTCTCCAGCCATTGAGATTTGTCAACGGCATAACTTAGGCCACTTTCCGTAGTGCATGTCAAGCTCTTAATTTATTGGAGAACGACAGACACAGGGATATATGAATTAATGACGCGTTCATTACGTCACATCCAAATCAAATTTGAGTATTGTTTGCAATCATATTGACCACCTGCTCTCATTCGTCTCCATCAGAGTTATGGGAGAAATTTAATCGCACATGGCTGAAGATATTACCCGTCAAATACGCAAGGAAAATTTAAATATGAACATAGATTTTGCATCAGAAATCTACAATGAACCGTTGATAATGTCTGAAGATTTGTGCTTAGAAATCGCGAACAATGTTCTAAATCAATTGGAAATGCCATCACCGAATCGATCTGCTGCTACTCTGTTCGATGTAGAATTGCGTCGTGAACAAAATTACAACACGGGTGATCTGTTGTTGTATGTGCAGTCAAACATTCCTAAGCTAACGCTCTAGCGGAAAGGCATTTACAATCAAATAATTCAAATTGTGGTTGTTGTTGTTGTTACAGATTTAGCTACTCAGAACGAAGTGTCCATGTAGCACAGGCTATGGTGAGCCCGTAAGATTCAAACTAACAATAAAGGGTTTGGAGAAATCTTTTTAGATGCGCCAGGAGAAATTGTAAAACCTTCGTAATTAGATTGATTCTGGCAGCATTTCGATGCCAAAATGGCATAACCCTAGCTCTTGCATCTTCCGGAATAGCTGCGACCTTGCTACCAGGTGGAAGAACTGCTACTTCAGCTATGAAATTGCCAATGAACATGCAATTCATTGAAACTCTCACGTGCAACATTTCCAAAGCATCCGGTATGGGAAAAACATTGCACAAATGTAAACTTGTTGTTTGGGATGAATGCACAATGGCCCACAAAAAATCGCTAGAGGTTTTTGATCGATCATTGACAAGATTTGCATGGACACATCAGACCACTTGGCAATGTATTAATATTGCTTGCTGGAGATATCAGGCAAACATTACCTGTAAAAGATCAACGAAGTAATAATTAATATTAATTACTATTACCTGTAATAGATCAGCAAAGTTGTAGAATCTGTGGTGAGAGTGATGGTCACCACCTTGAACACAACGTGAATGTAAACACCTGAGAGAAATCAGAACTATGTGTAGAATAATAGACCCCACATTGAGTTAGGAAAACACTATTTGTCAAATATTGATACTGTTCTTAAAACATTCCCCCAGTTTGCACTTGCAAGATAACGTAAGCTTTTAAGGGTTGATCGATGTTAATCTTCTTGTTTGAGGAACTGTTTACTTGAGACAGTTAAGCAAGTCCCAGCTGTGTCTGGGTACAAGTGACAGGATGAACAACCCAGCGGGTTTTCTTCCTATTGGGGAGTGTTGTACATGCTGCTATAGCAGTATGTCCACTCACAAGATGAGTGGCTCTGCCCAATAAACTCGCCCCTCAGGGCAAAATTTACAAAAAAAATACCTGTAATTCCTCAATCGACAGCAGCGAATGAAATAAATGCTCGCCTGAAATACTCTACTTTGTGGTGCCACGTAAGGACGTTAATTCGCTACGGATTGGATTGGGATTCGCTACGGGAGGAGGTACGACAGCTGAAGCAACGTCAGGAAGAAACAAAGGAGGAGACCTCGTCTTGGCAAGTGGTAAAAGACAGGGGTCTTAAGAAGACCTTGGCAAAACCGACACCTAGCCTAAGGACTTCTAACGCATTTGATGTTTTAGAGGACGAGTGCTGTGGTGAACCTGTTGCTCAACGAGGAGCCATAGGCAAAGCAACGAGGAGCATTGAAACGCAGGTCCCTCAAACTGCTCGAAAGGAAAAGGGAGAATCGAAGCGAATTTTGGTTGTGGGAGATTCTCAGGTGAGATATTTAGACAGAACGTTTTGTGCCAGAGATAGGGGTAACAGGTTAAGGGTGTGCTATCCGGGAGCTGGAATTGGTGATATTGTTGGAAACATGAATGATATTATGATGGGAAATGGGAACAAACCCATTATTTGTTTAAGTGCAGGGGGTAATGATGTTGGGCGAGTTAGGAGTGAGGAACTAATACAAAGATTCAAGACAACAATAGAATTAGTTAGGAGCAAGGGAGGAATCCCGATCATATGTGGCATTCTTCCAAGAAAGGGAGTGGGAAATGAATGGATGTCGAGGGCACTTGGTGTCAATTGCCGGCTGGAAAGATATTGCAAATCAAATGCAATATCTTACATAGACAACTGGGAACACTTCTATGGAAGGAATGAAATGTATGCTCGTGATGGGGTGCACCTATCGAGAGCTGGGGTTGTTGCTGTTGCGAACTCGTTGGAAGAAGTGGTTAGAGGTGTTTGTTTGGGTTTAAACTGTTAGTAGATAGAGGTATGGGAATTGATTTGGAGGAAGGAGGTAACAAAAGTATGTGTTTGTGGGAGAAAGGATTTGGCAAAATGATCAGGGAAAGAGAAGGGCCTCAAAATAACTATTCACTTAGGGTATATTACACTAACAGTAGAAGTCTAAGAAATAAAATTAACGAATTAAATGCTCTTGTCTGCACAGAAAAAATAGATATTATTGCACTTACCGAAACGTGGATGATTGTAGATAATAGAGAACTATTAGCTGAATATCAAATAAATGGATTTAAACTATTTCACACAGATAGATATATTAGACGAGGAGGTGGAGTAGCCATATTCGTTAGGGACAATTTGAAATGTAGTCTCAAAGAGGGAATCAAAACTGAGCCACACACAGAAACCATTTGGATAGAATTAAACGAAAAAGCAAATAATATTACAATAGGAGTTATATATAGGCCACCAAATTTAGACAGAATGGAAGCAAAGCATCTATGGGATGAAATATCTAGGGCATCTAGATCTAACAGTATTTATGTCATGGGTGACTTTAATTTTAGTAGAATAAACTGGTTGAGCAAAACAGGGAATAGTGAAGCAGAAGATTTTCTAGAATTAATTGACGATTGCTTTCTTACGCAACACATTAAGGAACCAACACGGGAAAACAATATTTTAGATTTAGTGTTAACTAACAGGGAAACACAAATTAATGACATCGAAATAGGGAGTGAGCTAGGGAACAGTGATCACAAAGAAATCAGATTTAGCATAGAATGGAATAGACCTGTAGGAGAAAATTCTGTTAAAGTGCCAGATTTTCGAAAAGCTGATTTTAATAGCCTAAGAAATTTTTTGGGTCAAATTGATTGGAAAGTCTTGGGTATGGGGTGTAGGCCGGTCTTGGAGCGAGACATGAACCCAGCGATAGGTGATGTAAATGGGGATTTCGATGTGGATTCAATATATAACTTATTTAAGAATATTCTAAACAAAGCACAGGAACGTAGTATACCACACAAATTGAATAGATCGATTACTAATGACCCAAAGTGGATAACAAAGAATTTGAAGAACCTTATAGGTAAAAAGAGAGCTTGGTACAAAAGGATTAAAAATGGGGAGGTAACTTTAGAACAGGAATTCGTACAACTGGTTAAAAATGTTAAAAAAGAGATAAGGAAAGCAAAAAGAAACTATGAAGTTCGTATAGCAGGGCAAGCAAAGACAAATCCTAAAGGGTTTTTTCAGTTATATCGAAATAAGACTAGGGAAAGGATAGGTCCATTAAAAACTGAGACAGGTCAAATAACAGATAGTGATGAAGAGATGAGTAGTATTTTTAACAAATATTTTGTATCTGTATTTACTAAAGAGGAACTTAACAATATGCCTTCAGCCGAACAAGTCTATGTGGGTGGGGACGAGGACAGGTTGACGAGTTTAGCAGTTACCAGGGAGGATGTTCTAAAACAAATAGTAAAACTCAAACCAAACAAATCCCCAGGGCCGGATGAAGTGTTTGCCAGGGTGCTGAAAGAATGCAAAGACCCACTGTCAATCATATTTAATAAATCAATAGAGTCAGGCAGAGTGTCAGAGTTTTGGAAAGTTGCTAATGTGATACCAGTTTTTAAGAAAGGAGATAGATCACTTGCGTCTAACTATCGACCAATTAGCCTAACGTCTATTGTGGGAAAGTTACTCGAATCTATAATAGCAAATAAAATTCGTCTTCATCTTGAAAAACATAAATTAATAATTGAGTCGCAACATGGTTTTATAAATGGCCGTTCATGTTTAACAAATTTGTTATCTTTTTATTCTAGCATAGTTGAGGCAGTTGATAGTGGTAAGGATTGTGATGTTGTGTACCTTGACTTTAGCAAAGCTTTTGATACAGTGCCACATGAAAGACTGATTAAAAAGATAGAGGCTCATGGTATTGGGGGTGCTATATTAAGCTGGATTAGGGCATGGCTATACCAAAGGAAACAGAGAGTTAGTATAAATGGAGTCAAGTCAGAGTGGGAAAATGTTGTAAGTGGAGTGCCTCAAGGCTCTGTCTTGGGACCTTTGTTGTTTATAATATATATAAATGATTTAGATTCAGGTTTGAGTAGCAACATTTGCAAATTTGCCGATGATACGAAAATCGGTAGGGAAATTAATTCGGAGGAGGACTCACTATCACTTCAAGTTGATCTAGATAGGGTATTGAAATGGTCAAAGGATTGGCAGATGCAGTTTAATGCTGATAAATGTAAAGTTCTGAGGCTAGGTAATGATGATAGAGTTACAAGATACGAGCTAGATGGTGTTGAGATTGCGAAAGGGATCTGGGAGTTATAATTAGTAAGAATTTAAAACAAAAGGATCAATGCATGAATGTTCGTAATAAGGCAAATCGGACACTCGGATATATTAATCACAGCGTAAGTAACAAGACACCTGGTGTGGTTCTCAAGCTTTATCTTGCTCTTGTTAGGCCCCATTTAGACTATGCAGTTCAGTTTTGGTCGCCATATTATAGAATGAATATAAATTCACTTGAACGTGTCCAGCGTAGGATGACTAAGTTAATTCTCCAAATTAGAAATCTTTCATATGAAGAAAGATTAACAAAGCTTAAGTTGCATTCACTGGAAAGGCGAAGAGTTAGGGGTGACATGATAGAGGTTTACAAGTGGATGAAGGGACATAACAAAGGGGATATTATTAGGGTATTAAAAGTATCAACACAGGACAGAACGCGAAACAATGGGTATAAATTGGATAAGTTTAGATTTAGGAAAGACTTGGGTAAATACTGGTTCAGTAACAGGTTTGTTGATTTGTGAAACCAATTGCCGCGTAACATTGTGGAGGAGGGTTCCCTGGATTGGTTCAAGCATGGGTTGGACATGTATATGAGTGAGATTGGGTGGTTATAAATAGGAGCTGCCTTGTATGGGCCAATAGGCCTTCTGCAGTTCCCTTTGTTCTTATGTTCTTATGTTCTATGTTAAAATTTACTACAAATATGCGTGTCTAGCAGCAAAACGATCCATCAGCTATGATATTCTCACATCAATTTCTGGATATTGAGAATGGAAACGTGCCGGTTGATCCGACCTCAGGACGAATTTCAATGCCTCATAACTTCTACAATTTAGTGACGTCAAAAGAAGAATTTTTTGAAAATGTATTTCCCAATATTCAAACAAATGATAAGAATCACGATTGGCTGAATGAACGAGCTCTTCTTGCGGCCAAGAACAAAGACGTCTTTGAACTTAACACTATTATTCAGTCTAACATTCAATGCAAGCAGGCAAATACAAGTCCATCGACACTGTTGAGAAAGCAGATGAAGCCATGCGCCTTGCAGCAACAAAATTAATCAGCAACGTCGTATAAGCAACAATCTTGACTGAACCTTTCCAAAGGAAAGATGACTTCATTCCTCACATTCCTATGATTCCCACAGATGTGCAATTTTAATTTTAGAGATTGTAATTTCCAATTGGATTGGTGTTCGGAAGTACCATCAACAAAGCTCAGGGCCAATCTTTAGAATTGTTCAGTTTATATCTAGACAAGGATTGCTTCTCACATGGACAATTATATGTTGAATGTTCAATAGTCAGCAAATCAGACAATCTCTATATCTCCACAGACAATGGAACAACAAAAAATATTGTATACCCACAAGCATTGTGAAATTAAACATAATTAGAAACGTGCACTTTCTATTTTCTTTCTTTTCCATTTAACCAGACTGAGCTACAGCAACGTGTGTGGCGAGTACAGCTAGTATATGTATATATTGTGACGGTAATCTCTTTCAAGAGAGATTGAGCTTGCTCTTCCCTACATAAAGTTACTCATATATATACAACAATAAGATGCTACCTTCAAGATACGTATACCAGTAGCACAAAACGTTTTGACCAGGGGGTAAAACGTACCCTCCACACTCCCTCCTGCCATTGTCAACCACCAAACTACCATTTCCAGCCTGCCTGCTTCTGATTGGTGACCCGCCGACTGCACACCTGCACCTCTGTACCTCAGCGCCCTCTACCTAGCCGATGTCTGGGCTTGAACCAGTCATTGAAGTAAGAATATTCTGTGCTCTCAAGCTGAAAACAACCAACTGATTGACACTCTGTTTATTAGTGGATGTTCTCGGCCAGCGTTCTATTCTCAGCACCATTTACTATTTAGTCTTACATAATTACTATTTTATTTTATATTGTGTTCTTGCATTTATCTCTGTTTTTTGATTGCACTGTACATTGCCATGGGTCTTGTCTTTATTTTTATTTGTGTTTAAAGTAAATTAAAGTTTCATTTTTTATACGATTTGTTTTACGTGTTCCTCCCTCTCACTTACCACAGGAAACAGGCCAAGGAGCCAACATTTTTTTTTCTTTTTTTTTCTCTAAATGTGATTAGGCATTAACAGCCAAAGTGAGGACATCACCAACTACACTTTCCTGTCACAATAGTGAGGACTGCATCACCAACTACACTTTCCTGTCACATATATATATATATATATATATATATATATATATATATATATATATATATATATATATATATATATATATATATATATGTCGTACCTAGTAGCCAGAACTCACTTTTTGGCCTACTATGCAAGGCCCGATTTGCCTAATAAGCCAAGTTTTCCTGAATTAATATATTTTTTCTAATTTTTTCTTATGAAATGATAAAGCTACCCATTTCATTATGTATGAGGTCAATTTCTTTTCGTTGGAGTTAAAATTAACGTAGATATATGACCGAACCAAACCAACCCTACCTAACCTAACCTAACCTTTCTTTATTGGTTAGGTTAGGTTAGGTAGCCAAAAAAGTTAGGTTAGGTTAGGTTAGGAAGGTTAGGTAGTCGAAAAAAGATTAATTCGTGAAAACTTGGCTTATTAGGCAAATCGGGCCTTGCATAGTAGGCTGAGAAATGCGTTCTGGCTACTATGTACGACATATATATATATATATATATATATATATATATATATATATATATATATATATATATATATATATGTATATATATATATATATATATATATATATATATATATATATATATATAATGTTTCATTGAATATGACCACATATTCTGTATTTACTATCTTCTGATTTAGGGCTTCTTTCCCTCTAACTAGTTTCTTAGCATCAGGGCTTAGCTGAAAGAAGAGTTCTCCAAAACTCATTTTCGTAATATCAAGGTGAAGAAAAAATAATTACTCTAGAATGTATTACACTTACATACAATTTGCACAACGTTTCGAACCTCTATGGTTCATTCTCAAGTGAAAAGAAATTACAGAATTCGTTAATTTATACCAGTACGGTGTCAGGTGATAAATGTAATGACAAGGGGGATACATAGGGGATAAATGGGGGACGAAGCACATGAGAACATAAGAATAAAGGTAATTGCAGAAGGCCTATTGGCTCATACGAGGCAGCTCCTATCTACATACAAAGATTAATCAGGTGTAATTGGCCTGTTATGTTGAACAGTGTCTTCTGTGTTGTCATCTTTATGTTCTGGTCTTGTCCTTACTCTCATGGTGGGTAGAGTAAATAGTTCCGTGATTTGGGTGTTCATGGTAGGTTGTCTTATTCTTATGTGAATTGATTCAAGAAATGGTAATCTCCTTGCATCTTGGGTTTTGTCTATTTTACAGGTATTTTTTGTTCAACATTTCTCTTGTTAGGGTGATGTCATGGGCTTGTCTCATGTGATTCCTAGGGGCACCGGATTGAAGATGACATGTCAAACGCCTCGTCAAATTGGTCGACGTCATACCTATGTACTTAGATTGAAGGTTACATCCTTCGTGGGGGCAAGTGTACATGTAAACAACGCTTGACTGCTGTAGAGGGTTCTCCGTCGGCTTTGGGCTGTTTTTGATAAGGAGTTCGGAAGTCTTCTTGGTTTTGTAGAATATGATCAGGTCTATGTTTTTGTTAGGAGTAGTGCTTTTTACTCCTTTATGGATTATTTCTTTCATTATTCTTTCCTCTTGTATATGTTCAATGTGCATGGTTGATTTTTAATAATTTTATTGGAGGTATTGTGGTTTCTATTCTAGGTTCAGGATTATAAAATCGGTCCAAGTGTTTTCTTATAGTAGCGTTTATTTCCGCGTTGCTATATCCGTTGTTCACCAATACCTGAGTTACTCTTTCAAACTCTCTACTCACGTTGCTCCATTCGGAGCATTGGGTAAGCGCTCGACGAATATAAGCATTGAGAACACTGGCTTTGTATCTTTGGGGGCACTCACTTCTACCGTTCAGGCATAACCCTATGTTGCTGGGCTTAGTGTATACGTTGGTGCTTAAAGAGGTTTCTGTTTTTGTTATTAGTACATCCAAGAATGGCAGACTGTTATTTTCACTATTTTCATGTGTAAATCGGAGTACTGACTCTCTCTAGATGGCTTTTTAGATCAATTAGTTCATCTGAGTCTTTTACTATGACGAATATGTCATCTACATAACGGCAATATACAGTTGATTTAGAAGGAATCCCTCCAAACCCTTGCAGAGCAAGCTGAGCATCTGTTAAACAAATGGACCCAGTACGACATCCCCAACCAACTCAAGCAAACCATCAACAGTGAACTATTTAACCTGAAACAACATAAAACTCGTGTAGAAACGAAGACACTCCGTAAGTTAACAGCCCTAAACAGTGGACAGTTAAAGATCCCTCGTCCTAAAGATGGCTACATTAACCTGACTTCTCATGATCTTACCCAGGACCAACGAGACCTCTTAAATCTTGGTCTAAATTGTCAATTCATATCTAAACCAAAGATGCATAAAAAATGCCTGGAAATCGAAATGCTTCTGGACGACATCCATAAGCTAGAAGACAACAAAAAAGTCAGTACCACTGACACACTTCAGGCTGAACTACTAACAGAAGCGGGAAAAAAACGGGGGAACATATTCATCTGCAATCTTAACCCTACGACTCAAAGAAGCAGCAAAACAAATAAAAGATCTGAAAGACGTAACAATGAGAAACCTGACAAGACAGCAGCATATGTATTGATTCCTACCGAAGAATACATGAACAAAATTAGCGACATCCTTAGTGATGACACCAAATTTCAACGAATCACGAGGAACCCTGTGGAAGACCTTAAACGCAAAGTAAACAAAACAATTACTGCAATCAACGCAAAGAAAGGCAGTGTGCATTTCACTAAACTCCAAGGCGACTATGGCTTAGGATATGCCTATGACAATGTTAGGACACACAAAACAGGTAACCCACTACGCCCAATAATCAGCCAAATACCAACTCCAACCTATCGCCTGGCAAAAAGACTTAACGAACTCCTAACTCCATACACTCTGTGGTGTCTGTGTATAGCTGAGATACTCTTGGTAGTAAGGTTGATGTAAAGTCATTCCTGGTTACTGACTTTAATAATAAAAGACGATTACATGATAGAGTAGCTCCCAAGCTTGGCAGGCGTCCTGTGCTTTGTTTACCTCTTCTCTAGTGGCGTCCAGCCGCCGCACATAGAAAACGGATGGTACCATTTTCTGTGAACATGACATCCCTCCTTTTCTTTAAAAAGAATGAATACAGGATGTCTACCATGCTTGTAGCACAAAGCAAAGTTATTGACACAAAGTAAGTTATTAACATATCAAGAGATATTGCATACATTTAACATTAATTAAACACACAAAGAATTTAAACAATCTTTACCACAAAGGATTTCAATGTTAAAAATACATATGCAATGTTAAACAAACATGAAAGAAACTGTAATACAAAGTCACAAAATATTGAATGAGAGATCTGCATTATTCAAACAATATTAAATTTAGTTTAGCATAACAAGTAAATACTTTGCATTACATATGAACACAATTAATCATCATATCGTGTAGGGCGTTTAACATGACGTTTTGGACGAGAGTCCTTAAGTACAAGAATATCCCTCGATGAATTGTTTATCGAGTTATAACTCATTTTTTCTTTTTCTTTTGCACGACTTTGCACTTCATCATTTTCTACACTATTTGGAATCACTTTGAAATAAGCCATATTACGTGTTATACTATGATCTCTATTACTCGCTGTTACCATAGTTCCTTTTACACTAATCACTTTATATGGTTTTGTATCATACGGCATATCTAACTTTCCCTCTTTTTTCTTTTTAACGAGAACAGTATCTCCAACCTTTATGAATTGTTCCTTTGCACGTTGATCATGAGCAATTTTCATTTTGCCCTTGGCTAGTGCATCCTTCTGAGCGAGACGTTTATCCGTTACTTTGGCTGGCATGACAGGTAGTGCGATCTCATAGGACGTCCAAATAAAAGTTCGCCAGGCGACTTGCCCAGTGTTCCATGCGGTGTTGCACGGTAGTTCCTGAGAAAAGCATACATAGCTTGTTTCCAGGATCGTCCTTCGGCATGAGCACAGCGTACAGCTTTCATGAGAGGTTGCATGAATCTCTCGACTTCTCCATTTGCTTGTGGATGTAGTGGCATCACACGGCGGTGTTTGAATCCAATATGCTCAGCAAAGTTGACAAAGTCTTGTCCATTAAATGGCGGTCCATTGTCCGTCTTGACAACTTCAGGAATGCCAAAGTTTGAAAAGATCTTGTCGAGTTCGGGATGACAGCCTTTGCAGATGTGGAAGTGATGATTTCTACTTCTGGATAACGTGAGTGATCATCAATGACTACCATCAAGTACTCTCCAGTTGGTAGCGGTCCACAGAAGTCCATCGATACTTCCATCCATGGTGCAGCAGGTAGTGGTGAAGGTTGTAGAGGTGTTGGTCTTGAAGTATCCACTGCAGCTTGGCAAGGGACACAGGCATCATGCATGTCCTTAGCTTGACGATCAATGCCAGGAAACCACACCTTTTCTCGTAGCAGCTGTTTGGTCCTTACAAGACCTTGGTGTCCTTGATGTGCAAGCTTCAGAGCACGTTGCTGGAGAACAGCTGGAATGACGATACGAGTACCTCGCAGCACGGTGTCGCGTTGTTGCGTAACACTTAATTCTGTCTGGATGCGTTCAAGTGCTTTGAATGCATCTTGGTCAACTCCTGAGGGTGGGATGCGTGGAAACTTTTTCTTAGTCAATGCATCCACTGTTGCTTGCAGAGTTGGGTCCTCTAGGGTTGCAGTACGTATTTCATCAAGAGTGAGAGCCTTGGGGACTGCATCACAGGTTACAGAGTGTACATATTCCTCGGCAACTTGCTGATGCTTGGTGATGGTGAAACTGTTGGCAGGATGTCGACTGATGTAATCAGCGGGATTGCCTGCACCTGGCTTGTATTTCACCGTAAAGTTGTATGGTTGCAGACGAAGAGCCCATCTCTCAATGCGAGCTGGTGGTTTGGACTTTGGATTATTGAAGATGGTCTCCAACGGTTTGTGGTCAGTGACTATCGTGGTAAAGGGTGCACCAAGCAGATACACATTGAAGTGTTCACAGCCCCATACAAGAGCAAGAGCTTCCTTCTCTGTCTGACTGTATCGTTGCTCAACATCTGTGAGAGAACGGCTGGCATAGGCAATTACTACTCTTGAATCTGGTTGACCAGGTTTGTGTTGGGCTAACACAGCACCTAAACCAACAGGACTAGCATCCACCGTTAACTCAGTGTCCATTGATGGATCAAAGTACGCAGCAGTCGCATTTTCTACTAGTGCATCTTTCACAGCATCAAATGCATTTTGCTCGACATCGCTCCAGTACCATGATGCATTTTTCTTCAGGAGCTCACGTAGAGGCTTCGTAATGGTAGCAAAATCTGGAATGAAGCGAGAACAGTAGTTTGCCATTCCCAGAAAACTATGTACTTCAGTGGATGTTGAAGGAGGTGCAGCATTCTTGATATCTGCAACTTTCTTAGGATCTGGAGACAGACCTTTGTCACTAAGTACATGTCCAAAGAATTCAATTTTATGTTGATTGAACTCACACTTTGCTCGGCTTAGCGTCAAATTCTTTTCTCGTAAGCGTTGCAATGTTGCACGAAGAGCTTTGTCGTGTTCAGCTTGGGTACGGCCATAAACAATGATGTCATCAGACATGTTGTCAGCATTAGGTATATCTTGCAATACCTGGCTGATGATGTGCTGGAATACTTCAGCAGCACTGTTAATACCAAAACTCAGGCGCTTGTACCTATACAGACCTCGATGTGTCGTAAACGTTGTGATGAATCGACTCTCATCATCAAGTTCAAGCTGATGATAGCCCTTGTTTAAATCTAACTTGCTGAATACAGTTGCACCATTCAAGCGGTATATCATATCATCTACAGTGGGTGTAGGATGGCGTTCACGCATTATTGCCTTGTTGGGAACACGCATGTCTACACAAATGCGTATCTCATCTGGATTCTTCGGCTTTGGTGGAGTGACAATTGGGCTTACCCATGGTGTTGGGCCTGTTACCGGTTCAATGATATCTAGTTCTATCAGCCTATCCAGTTCGGCATCGACTTTCTTGCGAGTATGGAATGGTTGTCGGCGATGTGGTTGGGCAACTGGAATTACATCTGGGTTGATATGCAGATGTACCTTGCTATCAGTATAACAACCTATGGATTTAAACCGATCAGAAAATTCAGCAACAATAGCATCAACATTGTTTGCAGATTCCACTGCTACAGCATTAGAAAGCTGAAGTAGCCCCAATTTGGTTGAAGTCTTGTAACTGAGTAAAGACTCCTTTGCATTCCTAACAACATGGAATGTAGTAATGAGCATTGCATTCTTTGACTTAATCTCTGCAGTGAAAGTTCCAATCACTGGTAAGGCTACCTTTGAAGCATAGGCAGTGGCTTTGCCATTATAGTTTTCAAGCTTTGGGAATGTTTTTTAAATTTTCATAGTGGCACTCAGCAATGGTGTCAATGTTTGATCCAGTGTCAATGAGAATTTTGAGACAAATGCCAGCAATGTATACTATAGTCTCTGGGTTGTTTGGAAGATCATTCCATTTGTGATTGATTGTACTCCATAAATATAATCACATTCACTGTCATCTGAGACTGGTTGTAATGAAATGTTGTCTTGTATATTATTAACATTCTTGATTTGAGGTGCAATATTGTGTTTGCCACCTCGACTCCTATGACTTGATCCTCGTACATTGCTTTTATTTATTGATTGTGGTTTCTTTAGTGCGGAACGACACATAGCACCAAAATGATTAGTTTTCTACACTCATAGCACTTCTTACCTTGTGCAGGACAAACATTATCTTGGTGTGGGTAGTCTCCTCCACAATTGTAACATTTATTATTGACAACCTCTGATGTGAGTCGTTGTGACTGCTTGAGTCTTGTTCCATGACTCCAGTTGTGATGTGGTTCTCGGCTCAATTTAATGTTAGGTTTGGCATGATATCTTCTATGATCATGGTGTACTCCCTGAACCTTACATACTTCATGACTGTTAGTAACAGTGGCAGAACCGTTGTTGGCACTGCACTCCATGACACGAGCATCACGTGCAGCATCTTCCATTCGACGAGCCATATCCAGTATCTTGGTAAGAGAACTTTCATCATCAACAAGTTCTAGAGCTCTTCGACGAAGACGTGTAGATGTGCATGTTTCAATTATTTGCTGTTTGATTTCTTTGTCAACATCAGCAAACTCACAGTGGGCTGCTAAACCCTGCAGACGTGTATGGTATTGATCAACAGTTTCATTAGAGAGTTGTTTTGCTCTCCTGAAATGCATAATTTCCATAGCAGTATTTTGCCTTGGTTTGAAATGCTCAGTTAATTTGGCCTTGGCAGTGTCATAATCTTTGGCACCACCAGTATCTTTCAGTGTATCAAAGATATCACAAACTCTATCACCTGCATAGTGAAGCAGAAAGGCACGCTTTCTTTCAGCACTTTTGATGTCAGAAACTATCAACAAATTTTCAAACCTTTTAAGCCATTTGACCCACCTCTGTGACAGGTTTGTCTGGTCACAGTCAGGATCAAATGCAGGAAACTGAGGTATATTTGCCATTTTTACTGAATAAATTTAAACTTATCACTTAAAATGTTCCTCAGAATATATAACACTTACTGCACTGTATATGTTATTTAAGAATTCACTGTAATTACTTTAATTTTGCAAAGCACACAAGCATTTTAATGCAAAAGTTCACAACAGTGCACAACACAGCAGCAACTGACTTCTTACCTAGCCCTTGTGTACATGTGTTGTTCCTACTCACAGCAACACAGCAGTTGTTAGCAGTTGGTACAGCAATTGGCAGCAGTTGGCAGCAGTAGGCAGCAGTAGGTAGCAGTTGGCAGCAGTAGGCAGCAGTAGGTTCACAGCGTGAAGAATTTTGTAGCACGGAGCGTCGTTTCGTAACCAAAACATCGGGTTTGTACACTGCATCAAAGCGTCGTTTCGTACACAGCGTCGGCAGATTCCTCTCACAGCAACACTCAGCACAGCTTGGGTAGCACACAGCATTGGCCAGCACACAGCAACGGCCAGCACACAGCAACGATCAGCACACAGCAACAGTCAGCAACAGCATGGGGTTGCATACAGCATCGGGTATGGTGCTCACAGACAGCTTCTCCCTCCTCTGGGCGAGACAGCATGCTCCTTCCTTGTGTTTTGTTGAACAAAATACCTGCGTTCCCAGTTCATCCTCGTCGCCAGTGTGGTGTCTGTGTATAGCTGAGATAGTCTTGGTAGTAAGGTTGATGTAAAGTCATTCCTGGTTACTGACTTTAATACTTAAAAACGATTACATGATAGAGTAGCTCCCAAGCTTGGCAGGCGTCCTGTGCTTTGTTTACCTCTTCTCTAGTGGCGTCCAGCCGCCGCACATAGAAAACGGATGGTACCATTTTCTGTGAACATGACAACTCCAACAGCAAGTATAGTCTACAATCATCAGCAGATTTCCTAGAATTAAT
>WNGS01050097.1:0-20734 GCA_020271785.1 Procambarus virginalis
AAAGGGGTACATACCAGTCTGTTTCCCGCTCACACAACTAGATGAGTAATGATGTTGTATGGTTGATGATGATGCTCCGTTGTCGCCTTCCACTAGGTGATTCACTAAGTTCTTCTTCTATCTACACAAATCTCTGGAGTCAGTTACTGTATCGTTGTGTTGCAGTTCACTAATTTACTGTATCACTGATCACAATCACCACCCAACAAACACAATCACCAGTTCCGCGGCGGGTCGAATCACCTGGTCGTCAGGTCAGGTCGCTCTACGCTGTCCTCCACTCTATGCACCGGTGATCCACTAGCTCCACTTTGATTTCTTCGCACTATCGCTAGCGATATGACTATGCTATGTAGCACCCTGCTAGCTACACACTGCGAGAGGCCAAATACTATGATCTAGCCTCAATAATCCTTCAATGTCCCGAGAAATTGACGACTTTCCGTGGACCTCGCTAATCGCGTGTGTCTCCTACCGTCGCTGGCCTACTTTGTGTGCGTGTGTGTGTGTGTGTGTGTGTGTGTGTGTGTGTGTTCTCACCTATTTGTACTCACCTATTTGTGCTTGCAGGATCGAGCATTGGCTCTTGGATCCCGCCTTTCCAGCCATCGGTTGTTAACAGCAATGACTCCTGTCCCATTTCCCTATCATACCTAATTTTAAAAGTATGAATAGAGTTTGCTTCCACATCCTGTTCCCCAGATGCATTCCATTTTTCCAATACTCTCACGCTAAAAGAAAACTTCCTAACATCTCTGTGACTCATCTGAGTTTCCAGTTTCCACCCATGTCCCCTCGTTCTGTTCTTTTTACGTGTGAACATTTCATCTATTTCCACTTAGTCAATTCCCCTGAGTATTTTATATGTTCCTATCATATCTCCTCTCTCCCTTATTTTCTCTAGTGATGTAAGGTTCAGTTCCCTCAGACGCTCTTCATATCCCATCCCTCGTAACTCTGGGACAAGCCTCGTCGCAAACCTCTGAACTTTCTCCAGTTTCCTTATGTGTTTCTTCAGGTGGGGGCTCCATAATGGTGCGACATGCTGTAAGACTGGTCTCACATAGGCAGTGTAAAGCGCCCTAAAAGCCTCCTCACTTAGGTTTCTGAATGAAGTTCTAATTTTCGCTAGTGTAGAGTACACTGCTGTCGTTATCCTATTTATATGTGCCTCAGGAGTTAAATTAGGTGTAACATCCACTCCCAGGTTCTTTCTCGAATCGTTATAGGTAGGCAGTTCCCTTTCATTGTTTCACTTTCATTGTATCATTGTCCCTTTGGTCGTCTATCACCTGATCCCATTTCCATAACTTTACATTTACTGGTGTTGAACTCCAGTAGCCATTTCCCTGACTATATCTGCAACCCGTTTAAGTCCTCTTGGAGGATCCTACAATCCTCAGCTGTCACAACTCTTCTCATTAATTTTGCGTCTTCCACAAACATTGACATGTAGGATTCCACTCCTGTAAACATATCATTTACGTAAATTAGAAAAAGGATTGGGCCCAGCACCGATCCTTGAGGTACTTCACTCGTTACTGTTCGCCAGTCCGACTTCTCGCCCCTTACCATTACCCTCTGGCTCCTTCCTGTTAGGTAGTTCCTCACCCTTGCTAGGGCCTTTCCGCTTACTCCTGCCTGCTTCTCAAATTTGTATAGCAGTCTCTTGTGCGGTACTGTATCAAAGGTACTGTATCAAAGGTACTGTATCAAAGGCAGTCTAGAAATATGCAGTCTGCCCGGCCTTCTCTGTCCTGCCTTATCCTTGTTACTTTGTCATAGAATTCCAAAAGGTTTGTTGGCATAATTTCCCTGTCCAGAACCCATGTTGGTGCTTGTTAACAAACCCAATGCTCTCCAGGTGCTCAACAAGTCTTAGCCTAAGTGCCTCCTCCCTATCACCTTTCTTGAAAATCGGTACGACATTTGCCTCCTTCCAGCAACTGGGCAATTCTCCTGACATAAGTGATTCATTAAAGATCATTGGCAGAGGCACGCTGAGAGCCTGCGCTGCCTCTTTTAGTTTCCACGGTGATACTTTGTCTGGTCCAACCGCTTTAGTTGCATCCAGTGTTGTCAACTGTTTCATTACCTCCTCTGCTATCACCTCTATATCTGATAGTCTTTCATCTAGGGTAATCTCTTTCTAACAATGGGACCCACTCAGGCTCAGTTGTGAACACTCCATGGAAACTTGCATTCAGTACCTCGCAGATTTCCTTGTCGCTTTCTGTATATGCCCCTTCTGTTTTCCTCAGTCTTGTCACTTGGTCATTTACCGACATCTTCCTTCTTATATGGCTATGAAGTAATTTAGGTTGCTTTTTCACTTTGATTGCAATATCATTCTCATAATTCCTTTCCGACACTCGTCGTATGTTAATGCAATCGTTCCTAGCTCTGTTACATCTAATCCTGTTGTCCTCTGTTCTTTGTTTTCTGTACTTCCTCCAGCTTCTCAGTTTTGCCTCCTGACACTGTCTATTAAACTATGGGTTATTATATTCCCTCCTGCTTGTTTTCTTTACTGTTGGAATAAATCTCTCTTCAGCCTCCTTGCATTTCCATATGACTTGGTTCACCGTATCTTGCACTGTTTTTCCTCTAATTTCTTCCTCCCACTGCACTTCTCCCAGGTAGTCCCTCATTCTCCTGTAGTCTCCTCTTCTGTAATCAAGTCTCCTTACTCGGACCTCTTGTCCTTTGGTCACAATTTTAAGCTCCATCATGTGGTCAAAGACTAGGACACAATGGTCACTGGCTCCTAGTGGTATTTCATGTTCTAAATGCTCGATGTCTTCTACATTCTGAGTGAAAACGAGGTCTAATAAGCTGGGCGTATCCCCTCCTCTTTCCCTAGTGTCTGTCTTCACATGTTATGTTATGGAAATTCCTGTCAATAACGTCTACCAACTTCGCTCCCCAGGTCTCCTCCCCGCCATGGGGATTCCTCGCTTCCCAATCTATCTCTCCGTGATTTAGGTCCCCCATGACCAGCTGCTCTCATTCTATGTGCTACAGTTGCTGCCCTCTGCAGTTCATCTGTACATACCTTGTTGCTGTCCTCATACTCCTGCCTAGGCCTTCTACTGTTTGCTGGGAGATTGTAGAGTATTAAGATTACAATCTTCTTCCCATTCACTGTCAGAGTTCCATGTATGGAGTTCGTGTTTTCATTGGTACCCGGATTTTCCAGCTCATCAAACTTCCATTTCCACTTTATTAGGAGTGCCACTCCTCCTCCCTGTCTCTGTGTCCTTTCTTTTCTTATCACCTGGTACCCCTCTGGAAAGATTGCATCCGAGATCAAGCATTTATTTTAGTTTCCACTATTGCCACTATATCTGGGTCTGCCTCACTAACTCTTTCTTTTATCTCTTCNATAATTTTAAGTAGGTAAATTCTAGCAGAATTAATAAAATGATAACAAATTCATTGCAAGAAAAAAATGAGATGAGAGAGATTAGTAAGTATATTAAAGCACATTGGTATATTAAAGCTCTGATTGATTACATTGACAGCTTGATTGGTAATTTAAACAAGATTAATAGACACCATACAGCAGATTGACAGCACATATAAGAAGACAGCAATGATCACAATGGTAAAGATGTTCGGATTGGGTACATAAAGATTGGGAGATTGGGTAGCAATAGATACAGGGCAATTTTAAAGCAAAAGGTAAAAAACTATGAAGATGAAATTAGGTACTTTTTAGTATTGTTTTTGAATGACGCTAAAGTTGGACAGCTTTTCAATTCAATAGGGAGTGAGTTCCATAGACTGGGTCCCTTTATTTGCATAGAGTGTTTACACAGATTAAGTTTGACTCTGGGGATATCAAAGAGATATTTATTTCTGGTGTGGTGATAATGGCTCCTGTTACATCTGTCCAAGGAGAGTTTCAGAGCAGGATTTGCATTTAAGAACAGGGTTTTGTAAATGTAGGTGACACAAAATAATTTGTGGAGTGAGATTATGTTTAGCATGTTTAGGGAGTTAAACAAGGGGATGAGTGTTGTCTGAAAGCAGAATTTGTTATTATTCTGATAGCAGATTTTTGCTGGGTGATGATGGACTTGAGGTGGTTTGCAGTGGTTGAACCCCATGCACAGATACCGTAATTAAGATAGGGATAGATTAGTGCATAATATAGAGAGAAGAGCAGAGTTAGGTACATAATATCTGATTTTGGAGAGTATACCAACTGTTTTAGAGACTTTCTTAGTTATGTGTTGTATGTGGGTACTAAAGTTGAATCTCTTGTCTAGGAATAGGCCGAGAAACTTTCCATCATTTATATTGCTAATGTTTACATTGTCTAACTGAAGCTGAATTGCATTTGTAGATTTGCTTCCAAATAAGATGTAGTAGGTCTTTTCTGTTAAGTGTTAGTTTGTTTGTTGACATCCATAAGTGGACTTTTTTTAGTTCATTATTAACAACATTATTTAGTGTATGTGGGTTGGGGTTAGAGTAGATGAGGGTAGTATCATCAGCAAACAAAATAGGTTTAAGAATGTTAAGACACTAGGCAGATTATTGATGTATATAAGAAATAGGAGAGGTCCCAAGATGCTGCCCTGTGGCACTCCAACGGTTATTGGTAGAGTGGGAGAGGTTATATTATTAATGGTTACACATTGGTGTCTATCACTAAGATAGGATTGGATATAATCCAGTGCATGGCCTCGGATTTCATAATGATGGAGTTTACGTAAGAGGTAATTGTGATTAACAGTATCAAAGGCCTTTCTCAGGTCAATGAAGAGTCCAATCGGAAACTAATTTTTGTCAAGGGCTGAGTAAATTATATCAAGGAGACTAATAATTGCATCGTTGGTACTCTTTTGGGAGCGGAAGCCAAACTAAGAATGTCGAATTTTACGAGATAAGAGTAGAGCTGTTTGTAGATAATTTTTTCAAATAATTTTGATAGTATGGGTAGGTGTGATATTGGTCTATAATAGTTTATGTCTGCCGGATTACCTCCTTTATGAACTGGCGTTACTCTTGCTTTTTTTAAGGATATCAGGGAAGGTACGACACTCAAGGGATTTGTTGAACAGCAGAGCTATAGGTGGCGCAAGGGCATGGGAGGCGCTCTTGTATACAATGGATGGGATTTCACTGATGTTCTTAGCTTTGTTTTTTAGTGATTGCATGATGGACACAACATCTGTCGGGCTGACTGGTGAAAGGAGAAGATAGTTTGGATAGCTGCCTGAGAGATATGTGTTGATATATGTCTTAGTCTGTGGGATTTTACTGGCAAGGTTAACACCAACCGTTGAAAAGAAGCTATTAAATTAATTCGCCATTTCTAAATCAGATGACGGTGTAAGGCCATCCTTAGAGAGTGTTATCTGGTTGTGGGAGTATTGTTTAGTTCCTAGGATATTAGAGATGGTATTCCATGTGCTTTTCATGTTGCCTTTTGCTTCTTTGAATCTAGTCTCATAATATGAAAGTTTAGCTTTTCTTATGATACTGGTAAGCACTGATGAGTACCTCTTAACTACATCCTTTGTAACTAGGCCAATCCTAAATTTCTTTTCATATTCATGTTTTTTGTTGATTGATTTAATTATGCCACTTGTGAACCACGGGTTATTTTTTCTTTTATCAATTACTTGTTTGGTAAGGAGGGGACAGTGAGTGTTGCAGAGGCTTAGAGATTTGGAGAGAAAGAGGTTAGTTAATGAGTTTATATCCTGTGTATTATTAAATTAGTATTCCCAGTTAATATTGTGAAGTGCATTAGAGAGATTGCCTAAAGCTGATTCACTGTGTAGCCTGAATGAGAGTTTCTTGCTTTCTGGTGGTGTTGTGTCCATGTTTGCTATGAGGAAGGTAGGATAGTGGTCAGTTGTTCTGTCATAGATTACCATAGATGTAAGGGGAGCTGTTATATTAGTCCATAAGTGATCCATGGTAGTGGCAGATGTTTGAGTGACTCGGGTGGGCTTGGTGATTGTGGGGATTAGCATACAGGAGTGCATGCTGTTACGGAAATAGTCAACTTGAGGGTTGTTTTGATGACCCAGGTCAATATTGAAATCCCCTCCCAGAATGATGTGAGAGGGACTGGACGAGTCATTCATGGAGATGATTGCTAAGGTATGGAAAGAAGTCAGTGGTGAATTGAAGGACCTGAGGGAAACTATATGTAAGCTGCAGATAGAACTAAGTGCAGCACAAGCAGAGATAAAAAGCCTAAAAACAGGCCCTCATCAGACTCTGGCCCAGGGGACCAACCCCCAGGTACCAGGAGATGTAGCAATAGCAGGGACCCCTACAAGTGGCCCAACCTTTGCTGAAATGCTGAAGAGCCCAGGAGCAATGTCCACAGTCAAGGAAGTTGTAATGAAATCAGTAACCTCACAGGAGGCAGCTAGATGCACAAGCCAGCTAATGGAAAGGAAAAGAGTTGTAGTAGTGTTAGGGGTGAAGGAACAAGAGGGCTCCACAAGGGAGGAATCGAGGACTAAAGACAAAGCTGCAGTGGCAGGGATATTAAAGGAGATAGGAATAGAAGGGGCTGAACGAGACAGAACAGTTTTTCCGGATTGGCCAGTACAACAGAAACAAAAAGAGATTGATCAAGGTAGTATTCAAGAGCGTGGACATCCTAGTAAAGAAGAGCAAACTGAGGTATGAAAGGAACTACAAAGAGGTATATGTTCAGAGGGACATGACCAGAGAGACGAGATAGTAAGGGCAGCAGATGCAAGGAAAAGGCGCAAGGAGAGGGAAGGGAGCCAGGGAACCTCAGCCTCCAACCCAGCATTCCCAGAGAGGAGTGGGGAACCTCAATCCAGCAACCCAGGAACCCCAGGGGGAAATGCAACACCCCAGCCCACCACCCAATAGAGCCCTCCCTACCCCCCAGCACAAACCCTTCCTTGCCCCTGCCCAATGCCCATCAGGAAACCCAAATCCTCCCCCTCCCCTTACCCCAAGTAGCTCCTACTTTCCCAGCCCCTGGTCTTCTCCCTGCCCCAAGCAGGCCTGAGCAAGACCAAAGCCCTCTATCCCCCACTCCATCTCCCTACAAACCCATGTCAACTACACCGCAAGAGGGCGTGCCCTTCCCCAAGCAATCCCTGCTCCCTCACCCCCAGGACTTCTTCCTGCCCCAAGCAGGCCTGAGGAAGACCTAAGCCCTCCATCCCCCAATCCACCTCCCCCTGAACCCCTGGAAACTACCTCACAGGAGGAGGAGCCTACCCAAGTAGCAATTACCATGGAACAACTTCCTACACTTGTGGGGAGTGAGGGTGAAATGGGATATAAGAAAGTGAGCTTCAAGGTAATGTACTCAAACATTGATGGGATTACCAATAAAGCAAGTGAACTGGCAGAAAGGGTGCAAGAAGAAAACCCTGATGTAATAGGACTAATGGAAACAAAATTGCCAGGAGTCATAACAGATGCTGTGTTTCCAAAGGACTACTATATAGTAAGGAAAGAGAGGGAAAGGAGAGGAGGTGAGGAGTGGCCCTGCTGATAAGGAAGGACTGGAGTTTTGATGAGATGGAAATTCCAGGCTGTGACGGATTCAGAGATTACATAACAGGAACTATAACAATGGGTGGACCTAAGATAATAGTGGCAGTCATTTACAACCCTCCCCTAAATGACAGAAGGCCTAGACAGGAGTTTGATAGGAACAACATGACAACCATTAATATAATAGAGAGAGCAGCTTCAGTTGCCTGCAGGAATGGCTCAAGACTCTTAATCATGGGGACTTCAACCATGGACAGATAGACTGGGAGAATGGGGACCCACATGGAGGTGCAGATACGTGGAGAGCTAAACTCTTGGAAGTGGCAACAAGGAATTTTCTGAGCCAGCATGTCAAAGAACCAACAAGAGTGAGAGGCAATGATGAGAGAGCTAGACTCGACTTGATATTTACCCTGAATGAGTCAGAAAGAAGGGAAGTCAAAGTTGAAGCCTCCACAGCAATGAGTGACCACAGTGTACTGACCTTTGAGTACTTGGTGGAGGTAGGAATAATCTATCCAAGGATGGGATCGGAGGAAAAAAGACTGAATTACCGAAGAGGAAAATATGACGATATGTGGAGCTTCCTCAGGGAAATACCATGAGAAACAGAACTTAGAGACAAGAATGTGCAGGTCATGATGGATTTTGTCACCCAGAAGTGTCAGGAAGCTGCAGACAGGTTTATTCCCGTCCAAAAGAAGAAAAACGAAAAACAACAGAAAAACCCATGGTTCAACCAGGAATGTAAGGTAGCGAAACAACTGAGTAAAAGAACATGGAGAAACTACATAAATAATAGAACACCAGAGAGCAGGGAGAGATACCAGAAGGCCAGAAATGAGTACCTCAGAGTGAGGAGGGAAGCAGAGAGACAGTTTGAAAATGACATCGCGAGTAAAGCCAAGACCCAACCAAAGCTGCTCCACAGCCACATCAGGAGGAAAACAGCAGTGAAGGAACAAGTGATGAAGCTGCAAAAAGGGGAGAACAGATGCACAGAGAATGGCTAGGAAGTGTGTGAAGAACTCAACAAGATATTCCAGGAGGTCTTCACAATAGAACAAGGAGAAGCCCCTGCACTAAATGAGGAGGCGGCAAACCAAGCAACCTTCGAGGAATTTGACCTCACCAGTGATGAGGTCAAAAGGTGTCAGCTGGAGCTGGATGTGACAAAGGCTGTTGGGCCTGACAGAATCTCACCATGGATACTAAAGGAAGGTGCAGAAGCACTAAATGTGCCACTCTCTATGGTGTATAACAGGTCACTGGAAACAGGAGACTTACCAGAAAGTTGGAAAACAGCTAACGTGGTCCCAGTATAAAAGAAGGGTGACAGGCAGGAGGCACTGAACTACAGGCCAGTTTCCTTAACTTGTATACCATGCAAGGTGATGGGAAAGATCGTGAGGAAAAGGCTCGTAGAGCATCTGGAGGGAAATAACTTTGTAACGCACCACCAACATGGGCTCAGGGATGGTAAATCGTGCCTCACAGGTTTAATAGCATTTTATGACCAGGCAACAAAAATTAGGCAGGAAAGAGAAGGGTGGGCCGACTGCATTTTCCTGGACTGTCAAAAAGCCTTTGACACAGTACCCCATGAAAGGCTGTTAAAAAAGTTGGAGCAACAGGCAGGAGTAAAAAGGAAGGTGCTCCAGAGGATAAGGGAGAACTTAAGCAACAGGAAACAGCGAGTAACGGTGAGTGGGGAGATATCAGAATGGCAAGATGTCACCAGCAGAGTCCCACAGGGCTCAGTACTTGTACTCATTCCTGTTTCTAATGTATGTAAACGATCATCCGGAGGGTATAGACTCATTCCTCTCAATGTTTGCTGATGATGCAAAAATTATGAGAAGAATCAAGACGGATGAAGATAGACAGAGACTACAGGATGATCTGGATAAACTGGAGGAATGGTCTAGAATATGGCTGCTAAAGTTCAATTCAGGAAAGTGTAAGGTGATGAAATTAGGCGAAGGGAGCAGGAGGCTGAACACAAGGTATCATCTGGGAGGTGAAATCCTGCAAGAGTCAAATAGAGAGAAAGATTTGGGGGTTGATATCACACCGAACCTGTCCCCAGAGGCCCATATCAAAAGAATATCATCAGCGGCATATGCTAGACTGGCCAACATAAGAACTGCCTTTAGAAACTTGTGCATGGAATCTTTCAGAACCCTGCATACCACTTATGTAAGACCAATCCTCGAGTATGCAGCTCCAGCCTGGAGTCCATACCTAGTTAAACACAAGACAAAGCTAGAGAAGATTCAGCGGTATGCCACAAGGCTCGTCCCGGAACTGAGAGGAATGAGCTACGAGGAAAGGCTAAAGGAGCTGAACCTCACATCCCTGGAAAACAGAAGAGTAAGGGGAGACATGATAACTGCCTACAAAATTCTCAGATCAATGTAATGCTTTAGGCAGTGATGTGGTGGAAGCTGACTCCATACACAGTTTCAAATGTAGATATGATAGAGCCCAGCAGGCTCAGGAATCTGTACACCAGTTGATTGACCGTTAAGAGGCGGGTCCAAAGAGCCAAAGCTCATCCCCCGCAAGCACAATTAGGTAAGTATATACACACACACACAATCCCACCAGAGAGAGTGGGAGAGAGGGAGTGGGAGAGGGAGAGAGTGGGGAGGGGGAGGGTGTGTGTCTGGGGGATGTGTGGGACTGGGGGTTGTGGTGGGGGCTACCTGACCTGGTTGCCATCTCCGCCCCCCCAACCCCAGTCCCACACATCCCCCATACACTCACTCTCCCCCTCCCCACTCTCTCCCTCTCCCACTCCCTCTCTCCCACTCTCTCCGATACTTAGCCTCGTTGTCACGTGCACACACCCACTCGAGCTGCTGTGACTCCCCACTCTCTCCTTAGGTGATGTGATCTCAATCCCCTGACTTATTAGTTTTTCGTCCTACCCTGTTCACAGCAGTGGTTCTTGGTTCTTTTCTCTCTCTCTCTCTCTCTCTCTCTATCTCTCTCTCTCTATCTCTCTCTCTCTCTCTCTCTCTCTCTCTCTCTCTCTCTCTCTCTCTCTCTCTCTCTCTCTCTCTCTCTCTTTCTCTCTCTCTCTCTCTCCCTCTCTCTCTCTCTCTCTCTCTCTCTCTCTCTCTCTCTCTCTCTCTCTCTCTCTCTCTTTTTTTTTACTATTCCTGGGAAGCCTCACTAGGACAAGGGCAAACACCAGCAAATTTGAATACATTTACTGGACAAAGCGCATACACAATACATACACCCATATAATAATGAATCCTACACTATACTTTTTCAGTCAGGTTGCACTCCAACATCATCAGAACTCTATCATCTGCTTATCAAGTGGTGTTCTATCTCCTGATTCACCACCTAATATTACCAACCTCCTCCAGTAGGTCAAGTCCTATAATACAATGTTGCACTATGAGCAAGAGAATATATATATCTATAAACATGTACAAGGAAAATCAGCGTATGAGTGTAATAACATATATATATATATATATATATATATATCAGTATAAATGTTCCTTGATACACAACAATGATCAATCGATCACCCTATCAGTCCTAGAACATACACCTGTAGGTAATCCAGCCTACGACTGTAACTTTAAACTTCAGTATAAACACTCCTCGGCAGAAGAATGGCAAACAATCACTCACCTTTCACTGCGTCTTGCACGCTAATGACAACCAAACACTATCACCTCCCTACATGTAATCATTTAGAACTTCCTTCCACATCTGGAAGTTCACGACCATGATCTCTTCAGCTTCTTCCGGGTTTAACTAGCAGGATTCTCTGCAGCTTCTCCAGTCTGCTACACCATGAAGTTTCCTCGAGCAGCTATGGTGCTTCACCACCTCTACAGAAGCAAGTGACATTCCTCTTCACTGCTTCTCCTCACAGCTCGAGGTCCTCTCCTCCACTACCTTGGAGTCTCAAATACTCCCTCTGTGCTGGCTTCGAAGTTCTCAGCAACTTCTTCCCCAAAGACAAACCCGCAACACATTGACACTCTAATAAAAATGTTTCCCCTTGAACACATAAACAAAAATAACCACACAATATGTTTAGCTCCAACATCTATTTGCTCTCTACATACTGTGAGAGTGGACTCCCCCATTTTGGGCCGGTCCATGCTCCGCCTTGCCCCGCCGGTCCTCCTCACTTCGGGAGGGTCCTCCGCTGCCGCCAGTCAGTTAGCTTTAGGCGGTCGACGGGAGAGGACATGCTGGTCGTCCCTCCAGCTGTCTCTCTCATTTCCCTCCTCTTATTTAGGCTTCCTGCCTTACCAAAACATGTCTAACTTATCAATAAACATTGCTACTGTCGCTGGGCACACGACCAACTACAAGTAATCGCTACAGACTGGCTTAAATCGTGCTTACCACAGATTGTCTTGTCGAGCGCGCTCCTCCCTCTGACTGAGTCTGGTCAGGGCACTCACACGGCCCACGATAATATCTCTGGGCGGCAAAATAAACTCTCCTCGCCGTCCAGGACTTGAGACCACAACGTTCCCAGCTCGATTCCACAGCTGAAACGTCTGCACACTTCTCTTCTCTTGGAGATATATCACTAGGGGTTCCTTTCTGACGGGAGCTCAAACGGAGCATGGCTTCCCCCTGCGATTTCTGGCACTCAAGTGAGCTCAAAGCCCTCCAGAAGCGAGCCTCACACCTCCAGCATATTATCCACATCTCCTAACCAGTCATTTATCAATTTCCTTATTTACTGCCCATAATCTCAAATCGTTTATCAAATCCGACCAACTATTTTACATCTGTATCTTCACCTCTATATTTCTTAGACCTTCTAGTCAGGTCAGGCTTGATAGAATAATTCTCAAAGGGGAGACTCGTTTTTCGGCTACCTGGGATCATAACACCAGCAGAGACCGGGGGAGAGGATCTGCAGCCCAGCATCGACCGGGGTAGAGGATCTGCTGCCCCAGCAGAGACCGGGGTAGAGGATCTGCTGCCCCAACAGAAACCAGGGTAGAGGATCTACTGCACCAGCAGAGACCAGTGGAGAGGATCTGCAGCCCAGCAGCGACCGGGGAACAGGATCTGCTCCCAGCAGCGACCGGGAAAGAGGATCTGCTGCCCAGCAGCGACCGGGAGAGAGGATCTGCTGCCCCAGCAGAGACCAGTGGAGAGGATCTGCAGCCCAGCAGCGACCTGGGAAGAGGATCTGCAGCCCAGCAGCGACCGGGGAAGAGGATCTGCAGCCCAGCAGCGACCGGGAAAGAGGATCTGCTGCCCAGCAGCGACCGGGAGAGATGATCTGCTGCCCAGCAGAGACCGGGAGAGAGGATCTGCTGCCCAGCAGAGACCGGGGGAGAGGATCTGCTGCCCAGCAGAGACCGTGGGAGAGGATCTGCTGAACAGCAGAGACCGGGGGAGAGGATCTGCTGCCCAGCAGAGACCGGGGAAGAGGATCTGCAGCCCCGCAGGTACGGGGGAGAGGATCTGCAGCCCAGCATCGACTTGGGAAGAGGATCTGCTGCCCAGCAGAGATCGGGGGAAAGGTTCTGCAGCCCAGCAGCGACAGAGAGAGTTTGTCATCGTCCACCCTGTCAGTGTGTGCGTGTGTGTGTACATGTACTCACCTAGTTGTGTTTGCGGGTGTTGAGCTCTGGCTCTTTGGTTCCGCCTCTCAACTGTCAATCAACTGGTGTACATATTCCTGAGCCTATTGGGCTCTATCAAACGTACATTTGAAACTGTGTATGGAGTCTGCTTCCACTACAATACTACTTAATGCATTCCATTTCTTAACTACCCTGACACTGAAAAAATTCTTTCTAATGTCTCTGTGGCTCCTCTGGGTACTAAGTTTCCAACTGTGTCCCCTTGTTCGTGTTCCACCCGCGCTAAAGAGTTTGTCTCTGTCCACTCTGTCAATTCCCCTGAGAATTTTGTTGGTGGTTATCATGTCTCCCCTTACTCTTCTGTTTTCCAGTGTTGTGAGGTTCAGCTCCTTTAGTCTTTCCTCGTATCTCATTCCTCTCAGTTCTGGGACGAGTCTGGTGGCATACCTCTGAATCTTCTCTAACTTCGTCTTGTGTTTAACTAGGTATGGATTCCAGGCAGGAGCTGCATACTCCAAGATTGGTCTTACATAAGTGGTATACAGGTTCCTGAACGATTCCTTACACAAGTTTCTAAAGGCAGTTCTTATACTGGCTCTCTAGCATATGCCGCTGATGATATCCTTTTGATTTGGGCCTTTGGGGACAGGTTCGGTGCCATATCGACTCCTTGATCATTCTCTCTATTTGCCTCTTGTAGGATTTCACCTCCCAGATGGTACCTTGTGTTCAGCCTTCTGCTCTCTTCGCCTAATTTCATTACTTTACACTTTCTTTGAACTTTAGCAGCCATTTCTAAACCATTCCTCCAGTTTGTCCAGGTCGTCCTGTAGTCTCTGTCTGTCTTCACCTTTTTGGATTCTCAGAATTTTTGCATCATCAGCAAACATTGAGAGGAATGAGTTTATACCCTCTGGAAGGTTGTTTCCATATACTAGAAACAGGATGGGTCCGAGTACAGAGCCCTGTGGAACCCCGCTGGTGACATCTCCCTACTCTGATGCCTCCCCCCTCACCGTTACTCACTGTTTCCTATTGCTTAGATTCTCCCTTATCCACTGGAGCACCTTACCTTTTACTCCTACCTGCTGCTCCAACTTTTGTAACAGCCTTTTGTGAGGAACTGTGTCAAAGGCCTTCTGTCAGCCCAAGAAAATGCAGTCAGCCCACCCTTCTCTTTTCTGCCTAATTTGTGTTGCTTGGTCATAGAATTCTATTAGGCCTGTGAGGCACGATTTACCATCTCTGAACCCATGCTGATGGTGTGTTACAAAGCTGTTTCTCTCCAGATGTTTTACAAGCCTTTTCCTCACACTCTTCTCCATCACCTTGCATGGTATACAAGTTAGGGAAACTGGCCAGTAGTTCAGTGCCTCATGCCTGTCACCCTTTTTGTAAATTGGGACTACAGTAGCTGTCTTCCAGCTTTCCGGAAGCTCTCCCGATTCCAGTGACCTGCTATACACCATAGAGAGTGGCACACTCAGTACTTCTGCACCTTCTTTTAGAATCCACGATGAGATTCTGTCAGGCCCAACAGCCTTTGACACATTCAGCTGCAACAGATTCCTTTTGATCGCATCACTGGTGAGGTAAATTTCCTCCATGGTTGTTCGGTTTGCCTCCTCATTTAGTGCAGGGACCTCTCCTTGTTCTATTGTGAAGACCTCTTGGAATCTCTTGTTGAGTTCTTCACACACCTCTTTGTCGTTCTCTGTGTATCTGTTCTCCCCTTTTCTCAGTTTCATCACTTGTTCCTACACTGCTGTTTTCCTTCTGATGTGGCTGTGGAGCAGTTTTGGTTGGGTCTTACCTTTACTCGCGATGTCATTTTCGTACTGCCTCTTTGCTTCTCTCCTCAATCTGATGTACCATTTCTGGCCCTCTGGTATCTCTCCCTGCTCTCTGGTGTTCTGTTGTTCCTGTAGTTTTGCCATGTTCTTTTACTCAATTGCTTTGCTGCTGCACATTCCTGGTTGAACCACGGATTCTTCTGTTGCTTTTCATTTTTCACTTTTTGGACTGGGATAAACCTGTCTGCAGCCTCCTGAAAGTTGTAGCATTAAATATTATGATAGATATCGTGAGGAGACATTCACATATGGGACTAATATGTCCCATGCAACGACCCGGCAATGTGATGTTATAGTGGCCAGAATACGCCTGGGATATAGACGTATCTGGCAGCTTTCTCAAAACCCAAATGTCGAGTACACAAAATTGCCAACTTTGTGAAAGAGAAAACATGCAATCTCTTGAACATTATATTGTAGAATGTCCCATATTGACTGACTTTCGCCCTCCTGGGCTATGGTATGCTGAACTGTGTAATTACTATATGAGTCCTGGAACACTTGATGATATATTGGACTCGTACCCAAGATTAACCATGTAATGTATCAATTATACAATGTATGTATGTGTTGTAACTATATAACCTGAGCTTGTAAAAGCACCTTAATCACCTTCAGTGATTAAGTGCTTAATTGCACACTAGTTTCTCTATCAGCTATCTCACCCTGTCAGAGTAAAAGAGACAAATGTATGTGAATGCATGCGTGTGTGTATATATATATGTATATATGTATATGTACGTATATGTGTGTGTGTGTGTGTATGTATATGTATGTGTATAAAATATATATGGAAGCTGACCAGAATTACATTTCACCTTTGTAAATGCACATTAATGACACTATGTAAAAGACACATCGAACACTTTATATTAGGCATACGTAAATCTGTGTATCTATGTATTTACGTATGTAGGTTAGCAAAGCATTTTAAAAGCACCGAATCACCTTCTGTGGTTGATTGTTCAATAAACGCCTGAACTATATGTTTAACACATCTCTAACCCTGTCTATGGAGGACAAGAAAAAATGTGTATATTCTGGTTAGCATTGTAACTGTGTGGCCACGTCTGTGGTAGAAAATAATAAGAATAGTAAAAAAAAAAAAAATTCTGAGGGACATAATCCATCATATCCTGTAGAGTCTTTTCTCTGAGTTCTGTTTCCCATGGTATGCTCATTAGGAAGTTCCTCATCTCGTCATATTTTCTTCTTCGGTAATTTAGTCTTTTTCCTTCCAATCCCATCCTTGGATAGGTTATCCCTACTTCTACCAGATACTCAAATATCAATACACGGTGGTCACTCATTCCTATGGGGCTTCATATTTGACTTCCCTTATTTCTGAGTCATTTAAGGTGAAAATCAGGTCGAGTCTAGCTGGTTCGTCATTTCCTCTCATTCTTGTGGGCCCCTTGACATGTTGGCTCAGAAAGTTCCTTGTACTCACTTCCAAAAGTTTAGATCTCCATGTGTCTTCACCTCCATGTGGGTTCCTGTTCTCCCAGTCTATCTTTCCCTGTTTGAAATCGCTCATGATTAAGAGTCTGGATCCATTCCTGCAAGCAACTGAAGCTGCTCTCTCTCTATTATGTTAATGGTAGCCATGTTGTTTCTGTCGAACTCTTGTCTGGGTCTTCTGTCATTTCATGGAGGGTTGTAAATGACTGCCACTATTATCTTAGGTCCACCCATTGTCATAGTTCCTGTTATGTAATCTCTTAATCCGTCGCAGCCCGGAATTTCCATCTCTTCAAAGCTCCAGTCCTTCCGTATCAGCAGAGCCACTCCTCTCCTCCTCTCCCGTCTCTCTCTTTCCTTACTATATAAAAGTCCTTTGGAAACACAGCATTTGTTATGACTCCTGACATTTTGTTTCTGTGAGTCCTATTACATCTGGGTTTTCTTCCTGCTCCTTTCTGCCTGTTCACTTGCTTTGTTGGTAATCCCATCGATGTTTGAGTACATTACCTTGAAGCTCACTTTCCTATGTCCATTTTCACCCACCCTCCCCACTAGTGCAGGAAGCTGTTCCATGGGCATTGCTGCTTGGGTAGCAGCAATGGGTAGTTACCCATGCTTGGGTAGCATCCTCCTGTGGGGTAGTTACCAGGGGTTCTGAGGGGGGGGGGGAGGAGGAACAGGGGGAGAAGATGGCTTAGAACTGGGGTGGGGGATGAAGGACTTAGTTCGTGTCTGGGCCGGCTTGGGGCAGGAGGAAGACCAGGGGGTGGGAGGGAAGGGGGTACTCAGGGTAGGGAGGGAGGGTGGAATTGGGTGGAATGGTGGAACTCCACCTATAGGGTGGTGAGTTGGGATGTTGCAGTCCCATCTGGGGTTCCCGAGGTGCTGGGTTGGGTTCCACACTCCCCACTGGGATTACTGGGTTGGGGGTTTAGGTTCCCTGGCTCCTTTCCCTCTGCCTGCGCCTTTTCCTTGCATCTGCTGCCTGTATTATCTCTGTCCTGGTCATGTCCCTCTGAAGGAATACCTGTCTGTAATTCGTTACATATTTCAGTTTGCTCTTTTTTGCTAGTATGTCCTCTTTGATGCACTCTTTTTTTAGCACTCCCTTGATCAACCGGTCTTTGTCTTTGTTGTACTGGCCAATCCGGAAAACCTTTCTATGTCTGTTTCAGCCCCTTCCAGACCTATCTCCTTTAGTATCCCTGCCACTGCAGCTTTGTCCTTAGACCTCCGTTCTTCCCTTGTGGAACCCTCTTGTTCCTTAACACCTATCACTACTATAGGTATTTTCCTTTCCAGTAACTGGCTCGTGCATCTAGCTGCCTCCTGTGAGGTTACTGCTTTCATTACAACTTCCTTGACTCTGGATATTTCTCCTGGGCTCTTCAGCATTTCAGGAAAGGTGGCATCCATTGTAGGGGTCCATACCATTGCTGCATCTCCTGTTACCTGGGGGTTGGTCCCTGGGCCACATTCTGAGGAGATCCTGTTTTTAGGTTTGTTATCTCCTCTTGCGCTGCCTTTAGTTCATTCTGCAGTTTATTTATGAGTTTTCTCATGTCTTTCAGTTCTTCAGTGATTTCTCTCCATGCGCGAACAGTCATCTCCATGTATGACTCGTCCTGTTCCTCTCCTTCACCTGTGTTCTGTTTCTTCTACTATCCTGCTTGATCCCTTTTCTTTCCCTAGTGTTTGTTAGTCTACACTAACCCCAGTGTGTGTGTGTGTGTTGTGTGTGTGTGTGTGTGTGTGTGTGTGTGTGTGTGTGGTGTGTGTGTGTGTGTGTGTGTGTGTGTGTGTGTACTCACCTAGTTGTGCTTGCGGGGGTTGAGCTCTGGCTCTTTGGTCCCGCCTCTCAACCGTCAATCAACAGGTGTACAGTTTCCTGAGCCTATTGGGCTCTATCATATCTACACTTGAAACTGTGTATGGAGTCAGCCTCCACCACATCGCTTCCTAATGCATTCCATTTGTCAACCACTCTGACACTAAAAAAGTTCTTTCTAATATCTCTGTGGCTCATTTGGGCACTCAGTTTCCACCTGTGTCCCCTAGTGCGTGTGCCCCTTGTGTTAAACAGCCTGTCTTTATCAACCCTGTCGATTCCCCTGAGAATCTTGAATGTGGTGATCATGTCCCCCCTAACTCTTCTGTCTTCCAACGAAGTGAGGTTTAATTCCTGCAGTCGCTCCTCGTAGCTCATACCTCTCAGCTCGGGTACTAGTCTGGTGGCAAACCTTTGAACCTTTTCCAGTTTAGTCTTATGCTTGACTAGATAGGGACTCCATGCTGGAGCCGCATACTCCAGGATTGGTCTGACATATGTGGTATATAATGTTCTGAAAGATTCCTTACACAAGTTTCTAAAGGCCGTTCTTATGTTAGCCAACCTGGCATATGCTGCTGATGTTATCCTCTTGATATGAGCTTCAGGGGACAGGTCTGGCGTGATATCAACCCCCAGGTCTTTCTCTCTCTCTGACTCTTGAAGTATTTCATCTCCCAAATGATACCTTGTATCTGGTCTCCTGCTTCCTACCCCTATCTTCATTACATTACATTTGCTTGGGTTAAACTCTAACAGCCATTTGTTCGACCATTCCTGCAGCTTGTCCAGGTCTTCTTGAAGTCTCAAGCTGTCCTCCTCTGTCTTAATCCTTCTCATAATTTTGGCGTCGTCAGCAAACATTGAGAGGAATGAGTCTATACCCTCTGGGAGATCATTTACGTATATCAGAAACAGGATAGGTCCAAGTACAGAGCCCTGTGGGACTCCACTGGTGACTTCACGCCAGTCTGAGGTCTCACCCCTCACTGTAACTCTCTGCTTCCTATTGCTTAGGTACTCCCTTATCCACTGGAGCGCCCTACCTGTTACTCCTGCCTGTTTCTCCAGCTTATGCATCAACATTTTATGGGGTACTGTGTCAAAGACTTTCCGACAGTCCAAAAAAATGCAGTCCGCCCACCCTTCTCTTTCTTGCTTAATTCTTGTCACCTGATCGTAGAATTCTATCAAGCCTGTAAGGCAAGATTTACCCTCCCTGAACCCATGTTGATGGGTTGTCACGAAGTCTCTTCTCTCCAGATGTGTTACTAGGTTTTTTCTCACAATCTTCTCCATCACCTTGCATGGTATACAAGTTAAGGACACTGGCCTGTAGTTCAGTGCCTCTTGTCTGTCTGTGTGTGTGTGTGTGTGTGTTCTTACCTATTTGTGCTTGCAGGATCGAGCATTGGCTCTTGGATTCCGCCTTTCCAGCCATCGGTTGTTAACAGCAATGACTCCTGTCCCATTTCCCTATCATACCTAATTTTAAAAGTATGAAGAGAGTTTGCACCCACAACCTGTTACCCAAGTGCATTCCATTTTTCCAATACTCTCACGCTAAAAGAAAACTTCCTAACATCTCTGTGACTCATCTGAGTTTCCAGTTTCCACCCATGTCCCCTCGTTCTGTACTTTTTTCGTGTGAACATTTCATCTATTTCCACTTAGTCAATTCCCCTGAGTATTTTATATGTTCCTATCATATCTCCTCTCTCCCTTCTTTTCTCTAGTGACGTAAGGTTCAGTTTCCTCAGACGCTCTTCATATCCCATCCCTCGTAACTCTGGGACAAGCCTCGTCGCAAACCTCTGAACTTTCTCCAGTTCCTTATGTGTTTCTTCAGGTGGGGGCTCCATGATGGTGCGACATGCTCTAAGACTGGTCTCACATAGGCAGTGTAAAGCGCCCTAAAAGCCTCCTCACTTAGGTTTTTGAATGAAGTTCTAATTTTCTCTAGTGTAGAGTACGCTGCTGTCGTTATCCTATATTATATGTGCCTCAGGAGTTAGATTAGGTGTCACATCCACTCCCAGATCTCTTTCTCTAATCGTTACAGGTAGGCAGTTCCCTTTCATGTTTCACTTTCATTGTCCCTTGGTCGTCTATCACCTGATCCATTTCCATAACTTTGCATTACTGGTGTTGAACTCCAGTAGCCATTTCCCTGACCATATCTGCAACCTGTTTAAGTCCTCTTGGAGGATCCTACAGTCCTCAGCTGTCACAACTCTTCTCATTAATTTTGCGTCTTCCGCAAACATTGACATGTAGGATTCCACTCCTGTAAACATATCATTTACGTAAATTAGAAAGAGGATTGGGCCCAGCACCGATCCTTGAGGTACTTCACTCGTTACTGTTCGCCAGTCCGACTTCTCGCCCTTACCATTACTCCTCTGGCTCCTTCCTGTTAGGTAGTTCCTCACCCATGCTAGGGCCTTTCCGCTTACTCCTGCCTGCCTCTCAAGTTTGTATAG
>WNGS01050105.1:0-13464 GCA_020271785.1 Procambarus virginalis
TAATTTTAAGTTTTAATGGTAATAATAAATTTTAATTGTTAATTGTAATAATAAATTTTAAGTCTTAATGGTGTCACGGTAATCTCTCAGGAAGAGGTTAGGCCTGCTCCATCATCCCCTATTCTACCACATCACGTCCGCATATTAAAGAATTTACAGCAAGAACAACAACAATTTCTCTGACGCCTAGACAGTACCACCAGTCTACCTCCCCCAGGGACCGTCAGCCCATCGCACCTGGCGACGGCCCCAGGATCATGCTACTGCCTGGAACAAGCGCAATGGTAGATTGAGTGAACTGGCTCCCAGTTATCGACGACACCAGTGCCACCTGGACGGCCGTTTCTCAAATATATAGAAGCCATCCTACCACCACATTTCAGAATACTCCTCCGTGCTCTACTGCAAAGATCTGTTGGCATACCTTGGTGTGGGTAGCAGGTTTATGCAGACTGGCTCACAGTGTTCCCGCACCATTTTATTGTTTGCACTTTAACATCATGTAAGTGTGATTGTTTGTATTGTTTATTTTGCACACTATGAGTAAAGCCAAGTTTGGAGACTATTTTTATTTGATGTAAGGTAATTTTTTAGTAAAGTATTTTCAATTTTTCTCTCTGATTTATCCTACAGTTACCTCAGTGTGACGTTAAATAGCAGTCTAACATTTTTTCTTTTTACATTTTTTGCTTTATGTGACTGGCATTCCATCTGCCCTAGAGAGACTGCGCTACCATTCATTTTTTCACGTCACAATGGTAATAATAAATTTAAACTAATAAATAAACGTATAGCCTTTTGCTAATATAATGTGGTTGATGTAAGTACATGAAGATATTACTAAGAAGTTAAGAACTTTTTGATGAGATCATTATTTAACCAATAGAGTGAAAGACAGCATCTTGAACAAGATTAAGCTGGGTAAGGCTTGGTCACTCATGTGTTACTTTCAGCATTGACATCGTATGACACTCGGTAAGTCATGGAAGTATGCTGGCTTTTAGTTATGCCTCAGACTTTAAAGAAGGCCATTAGTTGTTGGTCACCTTGTTGGTGATTATTCTTAGGATTGGTTAGTTAGTTTTTAAATGCCGCTTCTACTTGTGGTGTAACTTTCAGTGAATGATGGATTTTGACTTTAAGGTTCTTTTCTTTGTCAAGCTGCTGCATGGTAATGTAAATAATTTGGAAGTCGTTGTGTGGGATGTTATGCCACACATACAAGGTCTTACATTTATCAATAATAAAAAGCATTTGCCAGTCATCTGACCATTTGTGAAGTTTATGTAGCTATATAAGTAAGGTTTCAATATAATTTACATTTCCCACCTTACCATAAATCTTTGTCATCTGCAAATTTGATGATGTGGTTTGTAATATTCTCATCTTTGTCACAGATGCATATAACAAAAATAGATGGCCCCAAAATGGACCCCTTGTGGCACCCCCGAACACCACATTTCTCCAAACAGATTTCTTCCCATTTATTACTACTCTTTGTTTTAACCATTGTTTTATCCAGTCTAGTATTCTACCAATGTGCCAGTAATTTCCTTGCAAGTCTTTCATGTGTTACCTTACCAAAGGCTTTAGCAAAATCCTTATAACCTACATCAACCAAAAATCTTTTGTCTGAGTAGCTGGTAACGGTTTCCAAAAAAAATGTGAACAAGTTGGTAAGGCAGGATCAATTAACAAAAGATCAACAACATGAAACAACAGAATGACCAAAACACCATTAACAAGAAACACTGGTGTGACCGAAACACCACCAAGAAGTAACACCAGCGTGAACAAAACACCAACAAGAAACACCATCGTGACCAAACAACAACAAGAGATACCAAATATCATGACCAAAACAACAAAAAAACACCAGCGTGACCAAAACAACAGGAAACTCCAGCGTGACCAAACACCAACAACAAGAAACACCAGCGTGACCAAAAACACCGACAAGAACACGAGCATGACCAAAACATCAGCAACAGAAACTCCAGCGTGAACAAAACATCAGCATGACCAAAACACCACCAACAAGAACACCAGCATGACCAACAAGAGACACCAGCGTGACCAAAACACCAACCTCAAGAAACACCAGGGAACGCCGTCAAGCTAGAGGAGAAGGAATTGGTAGGATGTATCCCTTCTTCTGTTTGACATAGACCTAGGCCTAAGGTCTAGACTTTTGTGCGCCAAATAGGTCAGCTATAGCGGTACTAAGTGTGCACCTTCCCTCCTACCAACTGTGGTAGGCCGTGGATGTGAGGTTTGGCCAGAAATTAAGGCAGTAATTGTTAATGTGGCAATATCGAGGCATGCTGAAGGGAGCGTTGTGAGGTAGGAGGACTGCGCCCCACAGTTCCTGGGGCCCCGGGTACCGCTCGTGTTTAAAATAGTCTTTGTGCCCTCCCTACCCAAGGTCGCCGTTTGTACGCACGACTGCTGTGTTTACAAGGGAGACCGCCAGGTCACGCCTCTACTGTATAGTGCCCCTACACTACGTGTGAGAACTGTGACCCTAGTGACTTGCAGGTGTCTATATGTGTATGTGTGTGCAGGGTAGAGTACAGTGTTGAAGACATACCACTGTCCTATTCACAGAAAACTGTACTGTCATGTTCACAGAAAATGGTACCATCCGTTTTCTATGTGCGGCGGCTGGACGCCACGGAGAGAGGAGGTAAACAAAACACAGGACGCCTGCCAAGCTTGGAAGCTCTAGTCATGTAATCGTTTATAAGTATTAAAGTCAGTAACCAGGAATGACTTTACATCAACCTTACTACCAAGACTATCTCAGCTATATACAGATACCACATTGGCGACGACGATGAACTGGGAACGCAGGTATTTTGTTCAACAAAACACAAGGGAGAAGCATGCTGCCTCACGCGCCCGGAGGAGGAAAGAGAAGCTGTGAGCACCATACCCATGCTTATTTGTGCTGACTGTTGCTGTGTGCTGATCGTTGCTGTATGCTGGCCGTTGCTGTGTGCTGGCCAATGCTGTGTGCATCCCAAGCTATGTGCTGACAAGCTGTTTACTGAGTAATCTGCGATCCATGTGTGCCGACGCTGTGTACGAAACGACGCTTTCATGCAGTGTACCAAAACCTGATGTTTTGGTTACGAAACGACGCTTCGTGCTACAAAATTCTTCACGCTGTGAACTGACTGCTGTGCCAACTGCTGTACCAACTGCTGTACCAACTGCTGCCAACTGCTGTACCAAATTCTGTGCCAACTGCTGTGCCAACTGCTGACAACTGCTGTACCAACTGCTGACAACTGCTGTGTTGCTGTGAGTAGGAACAACACATGTACACAAGGGCTAGGTAAGAAATCAGTTGCTGCTGTATTGTGCACTGTTGTGAACTTTTGCATTAAAATGCTTGTGTGCTTTGCAAAATTAAAGTAATTACAGTGAATTCTTAAATAACATATACAGTGCAGTAAGTGTTATATATTCTGAGGAACATTTTAAGTGATAAGTTTAAATTTATTCAGTAAAAATGGCAAATATACCTCAGTTTCCTGCATTTGATCCTGACTGTGACCAGACAAACCTGTCACAGAGGTGGGTCAAATGGCTTAAAAGGTTTGAAAATTTGTTGATAGAGTCTGACATCAAAAGTGCTGAAAGAAAGCGTGCCTTTCTACTTCATTATGCAGGTGATAGAGTTTGTGACATCTTTGATACACTGAAAGACACTGGTGGTGCCAAAGATTATGACACTGCCAAGGCCAAATTAACTGAGCACTTCAAACCAAGGCAAAATACTGCTATGGAAATTATGCATTTCAGGAGAGCGAAACAACTCTCTAATGAAACTGTTGATCAATACCATACACGTCTGCAGGGTTTAGCAGCCCATTGTGAGTTTGCTGATGTTGACAAAGAAATCAAACAGCAAATAATTGAAACATGCACATCTACACGTCTCCGTCGAAGAGCTCTAGAACTTGTTGATGATGAAAGTTCTCTTACCAAGATACTGGATATGGCTCGTCGAATGGAAGATGCTGCACGTGATGCTCGTGTCATGGAGTGCAGTGCCAACAACGGTTCTGCCACTGTTACTAACAGTGATGAAGTATTAAGGTTCAGGGAGGACACCGTGATCATAGAAGATATCATGCCAAACCTAACATTAAATTGAGCCGAGAACCACATCACAACTGGAGTCATGGAACAAGACTCAAGCAGTCACAACGACTCACATCAGAGGTTGTCAACAATAAATGTTACAATTGTGGAGGAGACTACCCACACCAAGATAATGTTTGTCCTGCACAAGGTAAGAAGTGCTATGAGTGTAGAAAACTAGGTCATTTTGGTGCTATGTGTCGTTCCGCACTAAAGAAACCACAATCAATAAATAAAAGCAATGTACGAGGATCAAGTCATAGGAGTCGAGGTGGCAAACACAATATTGCACCTCAAATCAAGAATGTTAATAATATACAAGACAACATTTCATTACAACCAGTCTCAGATGACAGTGAATGTGATTACATTTGTGGAGTACAAGCAATCACAGAATGGAATGATCTTCCAAACAACCCAGAGACTATAGTATACATTGCTGGCATTTGTCTCAAAGTTCTCATTGACACTGGATCAAACATTGACACCATTGCTGAGTGCCACTATGAAAAATTTAAAAAACAGTTCCCAAAGCTTGAAAACTATAATGGCAAAGCCACTGCCTATGCTTCAAAGGTAGCCTTACCAGTGATTGGAACTTTCACTGCAGAGATTAAGTCAAAGAATGCAATGCTCATTACTACATTCCATGTTGTTAGGAATGCAAAGGAGTCTTTACTCAGTTACAAGACTTCAACCAAATTGGGGCTACTTCAGCTTTCTAATGCTGTAGCAGTGGAATCTGCAAACAATGTTGATGCTATTGTTGCTGAATTTTCTGATCGATTTAAATCCATAGGTTGTTATACTGATAGCAAGGTACATCTGCATATCAACCCAGATGTAATTCCAGTTGCCCAACCACATCGCCGACAACCATTCCATACTCGCAAGAAAGTCGATGCCGAACTGGATAGGCTGATAGAACTAGATATCATTGAACCGGTAACAGGCCCAACACCATGGGTAAGCCCAATTGTCACTCCACCAAAGCCGAAGAATCCAGATGAGATACGCATTTGTGTAGACATGCGTGTTCCCAACAAGGCAATAATGCGTGAACGCCATCCTACACCCACTGTAGATGATATGATCTACCGCTTGAATGGTGCAACTGTATTCAGCAAGTTAGATTTAAACAAGGGCTATCATCAGCTTGAACTTGATGATGAGAGTCGATTCATCACAACGTTTACGACACATCGAGGTCTGTATAGGTACAAGCGCCTGAGTTTTGGTATTAACAGTGCTGCTGAAGTATTCCAGCACATCATCAGCCAGGTATTGCAAGATATACCTAATGCTGACAACATGTCTGATGACATCATTGTTTATGGCCGTACCCAAGCTGAACACGACAAAGCTCTTCGTGCAACATTGCAACGCTTACGAGAAAAGAATTTGACGCTAAGCCGAGCAAAGTGTGAGTTCAATCAACATAAAATTGAATTCTTTGGACATGTACTTAGTGACAAAGGTCTGTCTCCAGATCCTAAGAAAGTTGCAGATATCAAGAATGCTGCACCTCCTTCAACATCCACTGAAGTACATAGTTTTCTGGGAATGGCAAACTACTGTTCTCGCTTCATTCCAGATTTTGCTACCATTACGAAGCCTCTACGTGAGCTCCTGAAGAAAAATGCATCATGGTACTGGAGCGATATCGAGCAAAATGCATTTGATGCTGTGAAAGATGCACTAGTAGAAAATGCGACTGCTGCATACTTTGATCCATCAATGGACACTGAGTTAACGGTGGATGCTAGTCCTGTTGGTTTAGGTGCTGTGTTAGCCCAACACAAACCTGGTCAACCAGATTCAAGAGTAGTAATTGCCTACGCCAGCCGTTCTCTCACAGATGTTGAGCAACGATACAGTCAGACAGAGAAGGAAGCTCTTGCTCTTGTATGGGGCTGTGAACACTTCAATGTGTATCTGCTTGGTGCACCCTTCACCACGATAGTCACTGACCACAAACCGTTGGAGACCATCTTCAATAATCCAAAGTCCAAACCACCAGCTCGCATTGAGAGATGGGCTCTTCGTCTGCAACCATACAACTTTACGGTGAAATACAAGCCAGGTGCAGGCAATCCCGCTGATTACATCAGTCGACATCCTGCCAACAGTTTCACCATCACCAAGCATCAGCAAGTTGCCGAGGAATATGTACACTCTGTAACCTGTGATGCAGTCCCTAAGGCTCTCACTCTTGATGAAATCCGTACTGCAACCCTAGAGGACCCAACTCTGCAAGCAACAGTGGATGCATTGACTAAGAAAAAGTTTCCACGCATCCCACCCTCAGGAGTTGACCAAGATGCATTCAAAGCACTTGAACGCATCCAGACAGAATTAAGTGTTACGCAACAACGCGACACCGTGCTGCGAGGTACTCGTATCGTCATTCCAGCTGTTCTCCAGCAACGTGCTCTGAAGCTTGCACATCAAGGACACCAAGGTCTTGTAAGGACCAAACAGCTGCTACGAGAAAAGGTGTGGTTTCCTGGCATTGATCGTCAAGCAAAGGACATGCATGATGCCTGTGTCCCTTGCCAAGCTGCAGTGGATACTTCAAGACCAACACCTCTACAACCTTCACCACTACCTGCTGCACCATGGACGGAAGTATCGATGGACTTCTGTGGACCGCTACCAACTGGAGAGTACTTGATGGTAGTCATTGATGATCACTCACGTTATCCAGAAGTAGAAATCATCACTTCCACATCTGCAAAGGCTGTCATCCCGAAACTCGACAAGATCTTTTCAAACTTTGGCATTCCTGAAGTTGTCAAGACGGACAATGGACCGCCATTCAATGGACAAGACTTCGTCAACTTTGCTGAGCATATTGGATTCAAACACCGCCGTGTGATGCCACTACATCCTCAAGCAAATGGAGAAGTCGAGAGATTCATGCAACCTCTCATGAAAGCGGTACGCTGTGCTCATGCTGAAGGACGATCCTACCTACCTTGAGTATACCTTGAGGTGCTTCCGGGGCTTAGCGTCCCCGCGGCCCGGTCATCGACCAGGCCTCCTGGTTGCTGGACTGATCAACCAGGCTGTTGGACGCGGCTGCTCGCAGCCTGACGTACGAGTCACAGCCTGGTTGATCAGGTATCCTTTGGAGGTGCTTATCCAGTTCTCTCTTGAACACTGTGAGGGGTTTGCCAGTTATGCCCCTTATGTGTAGCGGGAGCGTGTTGAACAGTCTCGGGCCCCTGATGTTGATGGAGTTCTCTCTCAGAGTACCAGTTGCACCTCTGTTTTTCAACGGGGGTATTCTGCACATCCTGCCATGTCTTCTGGTCTCATGTGATGTTATTTCTGTGTGCAGGTTTGGGACCAGCCCCTCTAATATTTTCCATGTGTAAATTATTATGTATCTCTCCCGCCTGCGCTCAAGGGAGTACAGATTTAGGCTCTTTAGTCGGTCCCAATAGTTTAGATGTTTTACCGAGTGGATTCTAGCAGTAAAGGATCTCTGCACGCTCTCCAGGTCAGCAATTTCTCCAGCTTTGAAAGGGGCTGTCATTGTGCAGCAGTACTCCACTCTAGAGAGCACCAGCGTTTTGAAAAGTATCATCATCGGTATAGCATCTCTAGTGTGAAAAGTTCTTGTTATCCAACCCGTCATTTTTCGTGCAGTTGTGACGGCCACTTTATTGTGTTCTTTAAAGGTAAGGTCTTCCGACATGAGTACACCCAAATCCTTTACATTGCCTTTTCGTGCTATGTTATGATTTGCCTGAGTTTTGTACGTGGTTTCCGTTTTTATATTTTCATTTTTTCCATAGCGCATGAGCTGGAACTTATCTTCGTTAAACACCATATTATTTTCTGTAGCCCATAGAAAGACCTGATCTACATCTGACTGGAGGTTTGCCGTGTCCTCTATGTTGCCTACTCTCATGAAGATCCTGGTGTCATCTGCAAAGGATGATACAGTGCTATAGGTTGTGTTCTTGTCTATGTCCGATATGAGGATGAGAAAAAGTACTGGGGCAAGCACAGTACCCTGGGGGACTGAGCTCTTAACGGTTGATGGGCTGGATTTTATTTTGTTGACTATTACACATTGGGTTCTGTTGGTCAGGAAATTGTAGATCCATCTGCCTATTTTTCCGGTAATTCCTTTTGAGCGCATTTTATGTGCAATAACACCATGGTCACATTTATCAAAAGCTTTTGCGAAATCTGTGTAAATTACATCAGCGTTTTGTTTGTCTTCCATAGCATCTAATGCCATATCATAGTGGTCCAGCAACTGCGACAGGCAAGAGCGCCCTGTTCTGAAACCATGTTGTCGGGGTTATGGAGATGCTGTGCTTCCATGTATTTTGTGAGCTTACTTCTTAGCACTCTCTCAAAAATTTTAATGATGTGCGATGTTAACGCTATCGGTCTGTAATTTTTTGCCTCTGCCTTATTTCCTCCTTTATGAAGTGGTGCTATCTCTGCTGTTTTTAGTATATCAGGAATAACGCCAGTATCTAGACTTTGTCTCCACAGAATGTGGAGGGCCTGCGATAGTGGTTTTTTGCAGTTCTTGATGAATATGGAGTTCCAAGAATCCGGGCCTGGTGCAGAGTGCATAGGCATACTGTTTATGGCTTCTTCAAAGTCCAGGGGGATAGGGTGACGTCTGATATATGATTTGATGTTGGTATCATATCCATGAAAAATTCATTTGGGTTACCGATCTTTAGTGCGTTTAATGGCTCGCTGAAAACCGAGTCGTACTGCTTCCTCAGTAGCTCGCTCATTTCTTTGTTGTCATCGGTGAAAGTTCCATCTTCCTTTCGCAGGGGCCCAATACTAGATGTGGTTTTCGATCTTGATTTTGCATAGGAGAAAAAATATTTCGGGTTTCTCTCTATTTCACTGATGGCCTTTTGCTCTCTTTGCCTCTCCTGCGTTTTGTATGATTCTTGTAGCTTGAGTTCAATTTTTCCTATTTCGCTACCTAGCCTTCTTCGCCGTTCCTGAGATAGGGTGTGACTCTCAAGTTGTTCCGCGATTCGTTTTCTTCGCTTATATAGGGAACGACGTTCTCGTTCCAATCTGCATCTCTTCCTCTTTTTTCTTAGGGGGATGCGGTTTGTACATATTTCTAGTGCTACTGAGCTTATTTTTTCCAGGCACTGGTTCAGGTTCGCATTTTCTAGCTGTTCTTCCCAGTTTATTTCTGTGAAGTCCTGGTTTATTTGCTCCCAGTTTATCTGTTTATTGTTGAAGTTGAATTTGCTGAAATCTCCTCCACCGGGAATCTGGACTGGTTTTGGAGGTCTATTCCCCATGGTTGTCATAACTTCAATTAAGTTGTGATCTGAGTAACAGGTATTTGTAATCATTATGTTCCTGATCAATTCATCATTATTAGTGAAAATGAGGTCCAGCGTGTTCTCCTTCCTAGTTGGTTCTACTATTTGCTGGTTTAAGGCAAACCTGTCGCACATCCGTAGCAGGTCATTTGCATGTGCCTGTTCATTAAGGCTACTTCCTGGTATTCTTTCTGATATTACTGTATTAGCCAGGTGCTTCCATTTCAGGTGCCGTAGGTTGAAGTCCCCAAGCAGAATGATGTTCGGAGCTGGATTTATGAGGTTTTCCAAGCAGTGTTCTATTTTCATTAGTTGGTCTTTAAACTGCTGAGGGTTTGCCTCCGGTGACTTATATACAAGGACAATAACTACATTTAGGATCTCTATTTTGATTATCAGCACTTCCACCATATCATTTGAGGTGTTTAGCAGCTCAGTACAGATGAGTGTGTCTTTGATGTATAGGCTGACCCCACCCTGAAGCCGGTGTTTCCTATCACATCTGAAAAGATTGTACTCTGAGATCCATATTTCACCATCATGATAGTCCTTTGTGTGGGTTTCTGTTAGGGCTGCAAACACTGCATTTGCCTCATGAAGGAGACCATCTATAAAGTGAACTTTGTTGGATTTGCGTGTTTTTATACCTTGAATGTTGGCAAATATAAATGATGTTATCGTGGTAGTGGAAGTGCCGGTTGCCTTACTTGGTGTTAATATCTGAGGCTCCGGTAAGGAGGCCACTGTGTTTGCGTCCAGGGTGTATTGTTTCCGAAGTGATTCGTCCAGTTTCGGTAGTGGGGCGGGTGTTGTGTGGTGTAGTACCTGTGTATTCGTTGGTAATGTGTATTCCAGTCTTGTGGGTATCTCCCTTCCCCTCTGTAATCCTGTAGTGGTTCCATCTGGCTGTTCCTCTCTCTTATATTTTCTACTCTGTTTCTGCCTTCCTCTAAAAAATTGTCAGTAGTGTCATATTGATCTTCCCGTCTATAACGCTGTGTACCTCTCACGTGGAATTCCGGACACTGAAGATTGTAGCATTTTTTGTCCCTAATTGAGGATTGACATAATTTGGGGTGGAAGTATCTACACCCTGTTCCAAAACGGCATGTACCCCTCCCCAACATGTTCCTGCATTTTCGAGGATGCAGAAAATGGCATTTTGTTCCTAATTTTCCATATTTGCATATTCCTTTAGCGTAGAATTTGCAAATGTGTTCCGGTTTTGCGTTTTTCAAGGTATTTATATCTGTGTCTGTCTTGTCTACCTCTTTATTGGAGCCATCTCCGCTTTTCGTCCCAATTCCTTCATTTATGCACTCTGTCTCACTGTTGCTCTCATCGTTTATATTACCTGGCTCTGCAATATTGCTGCTATCCTGTACTACAATACCCTCTTCCTCCACATTACTGCTGCGGTTCTCTAAACTATCTGTTCCTGGGTTTTGGTCGTTAACCAATGTTGTCTTTTCCCAGTCCGCATATATCACTGGTAGCTTGTCTGTGAATGATAATCTCTGTGACTCGGGAATGTTTTTCATCAGTGTAGTTATGTTCTCTAACATTAATCTGTCATTCTTGCAAACCCAGAAAACTCCTTGCCTTTTTGTGCATCCTGGAGATACTTCTGTACATCCCAGGTGGAATCTTATGTTACAAATGCAACACTTAACGCCTACATGACGTTTTCCTAGTGCTCCCGAACATTCGCCACACCTCTCCATTGTCTGATGTATTGTATTGTATTTGTGGTTCACTGTATGGATCACTTGTTGATGTCAGTCCTTTTAACTCTTTATAAATTATATGTATATATATTTATATGTTTAATATTTATAATATTATATGTATACCGTATATTTGTAATATTATGTATGTTGTTTTGTTCAAAGTATATAGCAGGTACTTAGCGTAGGTAGCGAGGCTGCTCCCCAGTCGGTGCAGGTGACCTCTTGTTGCCCCAGGTAGATGTCACCAGTTTCCAGTTACTCGATTTGTAACCACTGATTTCCGCCTCTTGCCACTATTCTATATTTCTAGTATTCTATATTTATAATATTCTATGCACGATTTTCCTTCACTTCCAACTTATATGTGTTGTGATACCCGTTCCACTTCACTGTTCCACGAACACCGTTCACTATTTTTTTCTCATACACGCATGTACACAAAGCCTCGTGCACTGGCTCACACGTGGTCTCCCGTTTATTCTCTATTTAACACAAAGTTCTATTGTTAATGACTATTTTTCAATTTTCCAGCGGGTCACTATGCACTTTGTTATGTCTGTAATCAGTAATCCATGGCAGTAGTCTAATAAATCCCGTTACATGTCACGATTTTGACGGAGCGCGCACGCGATGCGTCCCCCTCCCTCGACCTCGACTCGACCGACCTAGTCGCTGTTGACTCGACCTGAGGTCACAATTGATCCATACAGTTCAACACAAATACATACAATCATCAGCCATGGAGATGTATGGCGAGTGTTTTGACTAATTTAAAAGACAGACTGTAGGCATCAAGTGTTGCATCTGTAACACAAGATTTCACCTGAGCTTTGCAAATTAACTACAACATACACGAACAGACAAGGAATATACTGGGTTTGCAAAAACGACAGGATAATATGGGAAAAATAAAGAGTACCACCTCTGGCTGGAAGAAGGGGGACCCATAGCCTCGGAGGAAATCACACATAACGCATTGGAGGGAATGTAGGTCCCCTCCAATTTCAGTTTCTGTGTGCTTTTCTCCTACATATGGGAAAATATAACTCAACTGATGAAAAAGATTCCCGAATCACAGAGTTATCATTCACAGAAAAGCTACCATGGATATATGAGGACTGTGAAAAGAAAAACACTGGATAACGACCATAACTCAGGAACAGGAAGTTCAGAGTACCAGCAGCAGCAGTACGGAGGAAGATGGTATTGTGGTACAAAAGAACAGCAATATCGCAGAGCCAGGTAATATAAACAATATAAACGGTCCGTCTAATTACCCCAGCTACACAGGCTTCACAAAGCTTCCTGGCAATACGTTAGTAATGAATAAATATGATATATTTACTCAGTTATAATGTTGGTGCTGAACGTACAACACGAAAAACATAATTTTAATCTTGAAAAGTATCTTTTTTATAAAGAAATTAGACGAAAATAAGAGCTGGTGACGCCAAATATAGTCGCGATCCAACCGTCGGTTAGGTTAGGTTAGGTTTGGTTTGGTTTGGTTAGGTTAGGTTAGGTTAGGTTAGGTTAGGTTAGGGTAAATTAGGTTAGGTTAGGTCAAGTCAGCCTAACCTAACATTTCATATTTATTCATTACTAACGTATTGCCAGGAAGCATCGTGAAGCTTGTGTAGCTTGTGGTAGCTTGTGGTAATTATACGGACCCAATATAAACAATGAGAGCAACAGTGAGACAGGGTGCATAATGAAGAAATTGGGACGAAAGACGGAGATGGTTCCAAGAAAGAGGTAGACAAGACAGGCACAGGTATAAATACCCTGAAAAAAAGTAAAAACTGAAAATATTTCCAAATTCTATGCTCAAGGAATATGCAAATATGGGAAATTAGGTGCAAAATGCACTTTTCTGCATCATCGAAAATGCAGAAACATGTTGACGAGGGGTACGTGCCGTTTGGAACGGAGTGCAGATACTTCCACCCTAAACTATGTAAATTTTCAATTAGTGAAAAAAATGTTACTGTCATGTTCATAGCAAACGGCACCATCTGTTTGTATGTGCTGCGTTTCATACACCAGCAGTAGGAAAACAACAGAGAGCGTACAGGATGCCCGCCAATCTTGGAAGCTGCTAGTCATGTATAAAGCCCAATGTCACTCCACCAAAGCCGAAGAATCCAGATGAGATGCACATCTTGTGTGGACATGAGTGTTCCCAACAGGCAATAATGCGTGAACGCCATCCTACACCCCACTGTAGATGATATGATCTACTGCCTGAATGG
>WNGS01050106.1:0-13709 GCA_020271785.1 Procambarus virginalis
GCTAAAGATTATTAACTATAAGTAGTTTAGTTATGATCGTATAATTAATAAGACCTAAAGAAATATTAAAGCATTCAGTTAATTAAGTCCAGAAAGTGACTAGTAAAAGGTAAATTAAAAATTAATTTAAAAAGTAACAAAGAAACATTAGAATACCTAGCCCGCACTAGGTGACAAGGGGGTTAATTATGTTGACTCATTGGGAGTGATAATAAAGTGAGACAAACCACATTGGCAGAGGAAAGTGTTGAGGTTATCCTCATTAGTAATTGTAAACATTTTACCTGCAGCGGTCTTTCTCACTTTGATCAAGCCATTTCTAACGAAGCACTGATGAAGCGCATCTGGGTTTTGATGACGGATTTGACGCAGGCGGTAGAGGAGGTGCTGTCTTTTTCTAGTCAAGCACTCGTTGATGAAGATTCCCTTTCGTTGGGATGCAGCTGTCCAGACAAGATGCGATTTCGTGGACTGGGAGGCCAATTTCAGGCGAATTTTACGATGGTTTTGTCCAGATGGGTTCATTTTGCCTACTCTGTAGGCAGCAATAATGTCTGTTTTGTCTAGAGAGACCTGCAATTCTTGTTTTAAGAGATCCTGAACAATTTCAATACACTTTTCACCTTCGCTTTCCACTGGAATAGCTTGGGACGACACAACTACAGAGTCAAGCAGCTTTTGCTGATCTTGTTCATCCTGGGTGACGGAACGTTGGGCGGATAATGTATTGATACATGCAGTCGCTTTGCTGAGAGCTTCCTCTTGTTTTCTTGAATCTCTCGACTTCTCCATTTGCTTGAGGATGTAGTGGCATCACACGGCGGTGTTTGAATCCAATATGCTCAGCAAAGTTGACAAAGTCTTGTTCATTGAATGGCAGTCCATTGTCCGTCTTGACAACTTCAGGAATGCCAAAGTTTGAAAAGATCTTGTCGAGTTTCGGGATGACAGCCTTTGCAGATGTGGAAGTAATGATTTCTACTTCTGGATAACGTGAGTGATCATGAATGACTACCATCAAGTACTCTCCAGTTGGTAGCGGTCCGCAGAAGTTCATCGATACTTCTGTCCATGGTGCAGCAGGTAGGGGTGAAGGTTGTAGAGGTGTTGGTCTTGAAGTATCCACTGCAGCTTGGCAAGGGACACAGGCATCATGCATGTCCTTTGCTTGACGATCAATGCCAGGAAACCACACCTTTTCTCGTAGCAGTTGTTTGGTCCTAACAAGACCTTGGTGTCCTTGATGTGCAAGCTTCAGAGCACGTTGCTGGAGAACAGCTGGAATGATGATACGAGTACCTCGCAGCACGGTGTCGCGTTGTTGCGTAACACTTAATTCTGTCTGGATGCGTTCAAGTGCTTTGAATGCATCTTGATCAACTCCTGAGGGTGGGATGCGTGGAAACTTTTTTTTAGTCAATGCATCCACTGTTGCTTGCAGAGTTGGGTCCTCTAGAGTTGCAGTACGAATTTCATCAAGAGTGAGAGCCTTAAGGACTGCATCACAGGTTACAGAGTGTACATATTCCTCGGCAACTTGCTGGTGCTTGGTGATGGTGAAACTGTTGGCAGGATGTCGACTGATGTAATCAGCGGGATTGCCTGCACCCGGCTTGTATTTCACCGTGAAGTTGTGTGGTTGCACACGAAGAGCCCATCTCTCAATGCGAGCTGGTGGTTTGGACTTTGGATTATTGAAGATGGTCTCCAACGGTTTGTGGTCAGTGACTATCGTGGTGAAGGGTGCACCAAGCAGATACACATTGAAGCGTTCACAGCCCCATACAAGAGCAAGAGCTTCCTTCTCTGTCTGACTGTATCGTTGCTCAACATCTGTGAGAGAACGGCTGGCGTAGGCAATTACTACTCTGGAATCTGGTTGACCAGGTTTGTGTTGGGCTAACACAGCACCTAGACCAACAGGACTAGCATCCACCGTTAACTCAGTGTCCATTGATGGACCAAAGTACGCAGCAGTCGCATTCTCTACTAGTGCATCTTTCACAGCATCAAATATATTTTGCTCGATATCGCTCCAGTACCATGATGCATTTTTCTTCAGGAGCTCACGTAGAGGCTTCGTAATGGTAGCAAAATCTGGAATGGAGCGAGAACAGTAGTTTGCCATTCCCAGAAAACTATGTACTTCAGTGGATGTTGAAGGAGGTGCAGCATTCTTGATATCTGCAACTTTATTAGGATCTGGAGACAGACCTTTGTCACTAAGTACATGTCCAAAGAATTCAATTTTATGTTGATTGAACTCACACTTTGGTCGGCATAGTGTCAGATTCTTATCTCGTAAGCGTTGCAATGTTGCACGAAGAGCTTCGTCGTGTTCAGCTTGGGTACGGCCATAAACAATGATGTCTTCAGACATGTTGTCAGCATTAGGTATATCTTGCAATAACTGGCTGATGATGTGCTGGAATACCTCAGCAGCACTGTTAATACCAAAACTCAGGCGCTTGTACCTATACAGACCTCGATGTGTCGTAAACGTTGTGATGAAGCGACTCTCATCATCAAGTTCAAGCTGATGATAGCCCTTGTTTAAATCTAACTTGCTGAATACAGTTGCACCATTCAAGCGGCAGATCATATCATCTACAGTGGGTGTAGGATGGCGTTCACGCATTATTGCCTTGTTGGGAACACGCATGTCTACACAAATGCGTATCTCATCTGGATTCTTCGGCTTTGGTGGAGTGACAATTGGGCTTACCCATGGTGTTGGGCCTGTTACCGGTTCAATGATATCTAGTTCTATCAGCCTATCCAGTTCGGCATCGACTTTCTTGCGAGTATGGAGTGGTTGTCAGCGATGTGGTTGGGCAACTGGAATTACATCTGGGTTGATATGCAGATGTACTTTGCTATCAGTATAACAACCTATGGATTCAAATCGATCAGAAAATTCAGCAACAATGGCATCAACATTGTTTGCAGATTCCACTGCTACAGCATTAGAAAGCTGAAGTAGCCCCAATTTGGTTGGTCTTGTAACTGAGTAGAGACTCCTTTGCATTCCTAACAACATGGAATGTAGTAATGAGCATTGCACTCTTTGACTTAATCTCTGCAGTGAAAGTTCCAATCACTGGCAAGGCTACCTTTGAAGCATAGGCAGTGGCTTTGCCATTGTAGTTTTCAAGCTTTGGGAACTGTTTTTTAAATTTATCATAGTGACATTCAGCAATGGTGTCAATGTTTGATCCAGTGTCAATGAGAACTTTGAGACAAATACCAGCAATGTATACTATAGTCTCTGGGTTGTTTGGAAGATCATTCCATTCTGTGATTGATTGTACTCCATGAATATAATCACATTCACTGTCATCTAAGACTGGTTGTAATGAAATGTTGTCTTGTATATTATTAACATTCTGGATATGAGATGCAATATTGTGTTTGCCACCTCGACACCTATGACCTGATCTTCGTACAGTGCTTTTATTCACTGACTATGGTTTCTTTAGTGCTGAACGACACATAGCACCAAGATGACCTAGTTTTGCACACTCATAGCACTTCTTACCTTGAGCAGGACAAACATTACCTTGGTGTGGGTAGTCTCCTCCACAATTGTAACATTTATTGTTGACAACCTCTGATGCGAGTCGTTGTGACTGCTTGAGTCTTGTTCCATGACTCCAGTTGTGATGTGGTTCTCGGCTCAATTTGCTGTTAGGTTTGGCATGATATCTTCTTTGATCATGGTGTCCTCCCTGAACCTTATGTACCTCATCACTGTTAGTAACAGTGGCAGAACTGTTGTTGGCACTACACTCCATGACACAAGCATCACGTGCAGCATCTTCCATTCGACGAGCAATATCCAGTATCTTGGTAAGAGAACTGTCATCATCAACAAGTTCTAGAGCTCTTCGACGGAGACGTGTAGATGTGCATGTTTCAATTATTTGCTGTTTTATTTCTTTGTCAACATCAGCAAACTCACAATGGGCTTCTAAACCCTGCAGACGTGTGTGGTATTGATCCACAGTTTCATTAGAGTTGGTTCGCTCTCCTGAAATGCATAATTTCCATTGCAGTATTTTGTCTTGGTTTGAAATGTTCTGTTAATTTGGCTTTGGCAGTGTCATAATCTTTGGCACCACCAGTGTCTTTCAGTGTGTCAAAGATGTCACAAACTCTATCACCTGCATAATGAAGTAGAAAGGCATGCTTTCTTTCAGCACTTTTGATGTCAGAAACTATCAACAAATTTTCAAACCTTTTAAGCCATTTGGTCCACCTCTGTGACAGGTTTGTCTGGTCACAGTCAGGATCAATTGCAGGAAACTGAGGTATATTTTGCCATTTTTTATTGTATAAAAGTAAACTTATCACTTAAATGTTCCTCAGAATACTAAACACTTACTGCACTGTATATGTTAGTTAAGAATTCACTGTGATTACTTTAATTTTGCAAAGCACACAAGCATTTTAATGCAAAAGTTCACAGCAGTGCACAATACAGCAGCAACTGACTTCTTACCTAGCCTTTGTGTACATGTGTTGTTCCTACTCACAGCACCACAGCAGTTGTTAGCAGTTGGCACAGCAGTCAGTTCATAGCGTGAAGAATTGTGTAGCACAGAGCGTCGTTTCGTACACAAAACATTGGGTTTTGTACACAACATCAAAGTGTCGTTTCGAACACAGTATCGGCAGATTCCTCATATTCCTTAGTACACAGCTTCAGTCAGCACATAGCATTGGTTAGCACATAGCTTGGGTTAGCACACAGCATCAGTTAGCACACAGCATTGGTTAGCACACAGCATCAGTTAGCACACAGCATTGGTTAGCACACAGCATCAGTTAGCACACAGCATTGGTTAGCACACAGCATCGGGTATGGTGCTCACAGACAGCACGATTTCCTTCCTCCTCCAGGGGCGAGACCACATGTTCTTCCTTGTGTTTTAAGCTGAACAAATACCTGCATTCCCAGTTCATCCTCGTCGCCAGTGTGGTGTTTGTGTGTTGCTGAGGAAGTCTTGGTTGTAGGGGTGATATAAAGCCATTGCTTGGTTACTGACTTTAATACTTATAAACGATTACATGACTAGCTGCTTCCAAGCGGGTCCGTCTAATTACCACAAGCTACCACAGGCTACACAGGCTTCAGAAAGCTTCCTGGCAATACGTTAGTAATGAATATATATGATATGTTAGGTTAGGCTGACGTAACCTAACCTAACCTAACCTAACCTAACCTAACCTAACCTATCCTAACCTAACCTAACCTAATCTAACTTAACCAAACAAAACCTAACCTAACCTAACCGAAGCTTGGATCGTCGACTAGTGACGTCACAACTTTCCAACCTGGAGGCATAAACCACATATTGCTATGTATATGAACCTAATATGTTTACCTCAAAATAGAGGCAAATATATTAGGTTCATTGAGACAGCTGGGATGAAATAGACACTGCTTCCCAAAGCGGTGAAGTTTCTGTGGGAAGAAAACGTATTACCATGAGTTTGTGAATAGTTTTTTCTGCTCAGGGGGAAAAAGACACAAACTGATTTGGGGCTATTTTTTAAAATTGGAGATGGTAATTAAATTCTGCAGAACGTGTATTGATAAACAAAAGTAACATACCCATGTCTACTGAGTACTAATATTTAACTTAAATTGTACACCCGTATTAAGTCAAATACGATGAGCAAGGGTTTTATAAGTTAAAGAAGCAAGCAGCGATGGTAGACCTTAACCCTAACCCACATTAACTTAGCGTGTATAACGCAAGCAGCAAGAGACAAAATTGCGCAAATAATGAATTAACTTAACGACCGTTGCCGAATAGTGAACTGCAAAATCGTGCCCCGGAACATCAGCCGCTGGAGCATCACCGCTGGGACACCTGCTGCTGGACATCGGCGGCTGGGCATCAACATCTGATGGAGATAGGAAATAGCGTCAACTGGCCACTAGGGAAGACTTCAGTGGTAAGTAGGAGTCCGGCTGCAAGACAATTTAGGCAAAAGCCTGTAAATATAACTGTCAGTAGAGAATAACGGGAACTGGGCAAATAATGAATTAACTTAACGACCGTTGCCGAATAGTGAACTGCAAAATCGTGCCCCGGAACATCAGCCGCTGGAGCATCACCGCTGGGACACCTGCTGCTGGACATCGGCGGCTGGGCATCAACATCTGATGGAGATAGGAAATAGCGTCAACTGGCCACTAGGGAAGACTTCAGTGGTAAGTAGGAGTCCGGCTGCAAGACAATTTAGGCAAAAGCCTGTAAATATAACTGTCAGTAGAGAATAACGGGAACTGGGCATGAAGCTGGGAATACCATAAATAAATACTCTAAGGCTGGAAAGAGTGAGAAATTGGTAGGGATAACGTCAGGTGGAACGCTGCAGCTGGGCTTCATGAGCCATGTCATCAGCAGCTTGAACATTGGCAGCTGGGGAAGCGGCAGCTAGGACAGCAGCGCCACCGGCCGGGACATCGGCTGCCGGGAATCGACCATGGAACTGGGGCGTCAGCGCCACCACCACTGCAACTGGCACATCCCGGCTGACGTTACTTAATAACTTCTCTGGCGAGAAGCGAAAGCTAACGACCGTGAATGTAAAATCTGTAAAGTAAAACAGTAGTATGGATAATCGTGAAGCAAGAGGCATGAGCCCAGTAACACAGCAGCTGGCACATCCTAGCTGACCTGACGTAGTAGCTTTGAGGCAATGAGCTGAATTAACAACATAAATGTAATTAGTAGTAAGTCACATACATATGTAGCCAGAGCTAACCGTAGAATACTGATATAAATTTCCGGGGAAACTAATCAAAATGCAGGGCCAGGAAATCTTGGAGCAAGAGGCAAGGGCCCGTAACACCGCTACTAGCACATCCTTGCCGACCTTAGTTACTGACTTAAGGCCAAGCTGAAGTTAAACAACCAAAATTGTAAACACAGCAAAGTAACAAACATGCATGATGGGCAATACATCCAAAGTAGTATGAAATTGTGGTAGGCTAAATGTTACATTTAGCCCAAAATGTTAAAACACCCATCTGTAACCGGTAGTAAGCAACATAAATGTGCAGCAAATACCAGGCGTAAAGTAAGGTAATAAATTTAAGAGGGACGTCGACACGGATCCTGAACCTGTGACACTTACCAATTGCTGAAACTTACCGCAGCCCTGATGAATAATTATAAGGGCATGCTCAGCTGGAACGCCGCTAGCTGAGCCTTCGGCCGCTTGACCATCGGCGGGTAACACATCCGCCAGGACGTCACCTGCTGTAGCATCGGCTGAGGCACATCAGCAGTCGGGTTCGGCCCCCAGGGGACATGTTCAGCTGTAACACCATCAGCCGGCCCATCTGCCGCCAGACCATTGGCAGGGACCACATCAGCAACATCAGAATCAGCCGCGGGTCGTGTCCCATGGCAGCTGCCGGATCGTCGTCTGGGACCACATCTGGCAGAACATCAGCGGGTGGGGGTGGCCCCCCCACGGGACATACTCAGCTGGAACCCCACCAGCTGTGCCAGCGGCTGCTGGGACATCGGCAGCGTAACATAATGGTTAATTATTACCTGTAAATAACTAAACAACAAGTGAGTAAGAAGAAGACTGCAACAGCACATTCCAGCTGACTTTACTTAATAACTTTACACAAGAGGCGAGGGCCCGTAGACTTTAACTAGCGCATCCAAGCCGCCCTAGATAATAACTTAAAGGCAGCTAAAGTTAAACAACCGGTCTGCAAAGACAGCAATATTAACCTAGACATGCAGCATGAGCAATGCACCAAACGTAGGGAGTTTATAAGTAGTTAATAACGTAAGAGGCAAAGCTAAAGTTTAAACAGCCTGACTGTAAAGACAGCAGAAGTAACATGGACATGCAACATGGGCAAGGCATCAAATGTAGTAATAAAGCGTGCTAGGCTAAACGTAAACATTTAGCCCGCGCACTGATAACCACATAAATGTAACCATAGTAAGCAACATGACTGTGCAGCCAAGTCCCGGCATACAGACTGTAATAAGTTAATAAATTATTGAGGGGTTACAGCAAAGGGGTTTGGTTACAGCAAAGTAACCAAACATGCAACATAAGCAAAGCACCCAATGTAGTATTAAAATGTGGTAGGCTAAATGTAACCATGTTAGTCCGAAAATGATAACAGCATAAATGCGACCAGAGTCAGCAACATATAATGTGCAGCCAAAAGTACTGTAATAAATACGGCAGGACGTTGACGATGTATCCTGGACCTGTGGCACTTACCGATTGCTGAAGTTACAGTACCTGTGATGAGTAGTTATAAGGCATGCTCAGCTGGAACACCGCCGCCCGGGCCTTCAGCTGCTGGACAGTGGCGGCATAACATAATGGGTAATCAATAACCGTAAATAAAGTAATGCCGGGCAACACCGGCCAGACATGAGTCTGGAACAAACGTCCTGTGAACATCAGGCCAACCTCAAGCATTGGTCGGAGCATCCAACATCAGTCGGGACACCTTGGACCACATCAGTCGGACACCGGCCGCTGGGCCATCAGCTGCAGGATCATCATATGGGCCCACTTCAGCGGGGGAGTTGTCCCGCAGGGGACATGCACAGCTGGAACACAACCAGCTGTGGCAGCTGGTGCAGGGCCATCGGCAGCATAACATAATGTTTAATTGTAACCATAAAGGACTAAATAATGCCGGCAACACCGGCCTGACTTAAGTCTGGAACATCAGTCAAAACCTCGAGCATCAGTCGGAAAATCAAACATCAGTCGGGACATCAAACATTAGTCGAGACATCAAACATCAGTCGGGACATCAAACATCAGTCGGGACATCAAACATCGGTCGGGACATCAAACATCGGTCGGGACATCAAACATCGGTCGGGACATCAAACATCGGTCGGGACATCAAACATCGGTCGGTACATCAAACATCGGTCGGGACATCAAACATCAGTCGGGACATCGGCCGCTGGGCCGTACCCCATGGCAGCCGGGCCATCACCTGGTGGATCCTCGACTGGGGCCATATCAGCGGGTGGGGTTGGGCCCCCGGGTGCATACTCGGCTGGAACACCATCGGCTGTGCTAACAGGTGCTGGGGCAACAGCAGCATAACATAATGTTAATTATTAACCTGTAACTAACTCAACAATGCCGTCGACATCGGCCAGACTTAAGTCTGGAACATACCTCCTGTGAGCCCATCAGTCGGTACAGCGGCCACAGGGCCGTGCCCCGTGGCAACTGGGCCAGCAACTGCAGGACATCATATGGGGCCACTGCTGCCGTCACTTGGGCTGGCGGGGCGGGCCCGCAGGAGGCATGCACAGCTGGAGCACCACCAGCTGGTCATGTTCAGCAGAACATAATGGGTAATCTTTCGCCATAAATAACTGGTGAGAATAAGCGCGGTGTAATACTTGAAGAATGGCTACAGTAATTAATTAATAGGGATACCCCCGTAAATAGGTATAATAAAACTGCTGGATCGTGCCCCACGGCAGCTGGGCCATTTGCTGCTGGGTCGTCGTCTGGGGCCCCATCAGCTGGGACGTCGCGGGCGGCCGGCCCCGTGGGGATACACTCAGCTGGGACACCACCAGCTGGCGCAGCAGCTGCTTGGACATCAGCATCATAACATAATGGGTAATTATTAACCGTAATTACTGGTTAAGAGCGGGTTTTGAAAAATGATCAACAGCCACAAACAATGGAATTAACAACAAATGATAGATGGGACTAAATATAGGTCCTGTGTCAACGTCAGGGAACACATCAGCTGAGCCAACGACAGCAGAACGTAATGAGTAATCAGTAACCATAAGCAACTGGTTAAATTAGCGGGGTTGAATAGGTGAGTAAGACCCACGAACGCATAAATAAATTTACTAAAATTAATAGATGAAATAATTATAAGCCAAGTGACATCAGCAGGAATCGCGTCCGCTGGGCCAATGTCAGCATGACATAATGGTAAGCAGGAAACCACAAATAACTGGTTAAATGGCAGGTGGAATAGATGAATGAAAGCCACAAACGGATAGTTAAAATAACTAGCAAATAAATAAATGAAATTATAGGCCATGGGTCAATCATCAGGAATCACATCTGCTGGGTCAAAAGCAGACCTACGTAACAGGGAAACAGAACCACAAATAACTGGGTAAAATAGTGTATTCGTGTAAGTGTTTAATAGCCGCAGCTATTAATTAAGGGACAAACGAATTAAATGAATAAACATAAGGCCATGAGTCATCGGCGTGAAACACCTCCACCAGGCGGGCAGCGTCAGTAGCTGGGCTTGGCCCCCAAGGGACACCCCCAGCCAGGCCAGCAACTGCTGAGCATCGGCTGCATACCATAATGGGGAGTAGTAACCATAAATAACGTAAAATTAGCGTGAATGAATATTTGTTGAATGGCCACAACGTGTAAAAAGAAAAGAAACGGATTTAAGGTCATGATCATCGGCGGGACTCACAAACACCAGACCGGCCAGGACAACAGCTGAGCCAGCCCGGGCTTGGCCACCATGGGACATGTGCTCAGGCCGCACCCAGGGTCCGGGCAGGGCGACACCCGTGCCCGGGACGCTGCAGGGCCCCCCAGGGCACGCACAGTAAACACGTGCGCACGTACGTACGTGCACACGCTCGCACGTGCAATCCATGCCGGATGCCGTCCGCTAAGGACGGGGCCCAGCACCCGCTGGCCTGTGGCAGAGGGGCAGGAAGGCTGGACACGGCCCAGGGCGCGCGCTCCAAGGAGCTCCTTGCCGCATGGGCGTCTCGACCAGGGCGTGGGCCCCGGGAACAGGCCCAGTCATAGGCCTGGAGCCTGGTCACATGTTGAGGTCGACTTGGCTTGGGCCCTAGGGGCCGGGCCCGAGGGCCGCCCCCCCCCCAGCCACGTGGTGAGCACGGCCCAGGGTGTGCGCTCCAAGGAGCGCCTCGCCGCGTGGGCGTCACGACCAGGGCGTGGGCCCCGGGAACAGGCCCGGGCGGAGGCCTGGAGCCTGGCCACGTGTCGAGCCGACTTGGCTTGGGCTCTAGGGGCCGGGCCCGAGGGCGGAGGGCCGCCCTCACCCGGCCACGTGGCGAACACGGCCCAGGGCGTGCGCTCCAAGGAGCGCCTTGCCGCGTGGGCGTCACGACCAGGGCGCGGGCCCTGGGGACAGGCCACCTGGAGCCTGGCCACGTGTCGACGCCGACTTGGCTTGGGCCCTAAGGGCCGGGCCCAAGGGCGGAGGGCCGCCCCCGCCCGGCCACGTGGTGAGCACGGCCTGGGGCGTGCGCTCCAAGGAGCGCCTTGCTGCGTGCGCGTCACGACCAGGCGTGGGCCCCGGGGACAGGCCGCCTGGAGCCTGGCCACGTGTCGACGCCGACTTGGCTTGGGCCCTAAGGCCGGGCCCAAGGGCGGAGGGCCGCCACCTCCTGGCCACGTGGCATCAACGCCAAGGGCAAAGCGACCCAGAAAGCATCGCACGGCGGAATCTGGCGCGAACCCTAAGGGCGCTCCTGCTTCCCCAGGGCAGCAGGAGGCCAAGGTAGCTAGCTAAGGCGGTACACACGGTCCGCTAGGGGATGGCGCTTTTCACACGCCGCACTGAGGAAGTCCTGACTAGATTAAAACAGAAACTTCACTTTTACCGTGGCGATAGGAGTGTGGGGCAGGAGGCCCCTGCCGAAGCAAGTTGCGAGGTCGAGGGTACCAACACGTCCAGTAGAGCGAGGTCTGGTACCAGGGTAGCCGTCACGTTGTCCATCTCGTGCGTGGTCCGACGTTGTGAGGAGAGGAGGAGTTTCGAGCACTGTTGTGGTGACTGTGAGAGTGAGGCTGATTCTCCCGCTCCTTCCCTATTTATAAGCTCCCATACCTTCCAAAGCAGGCCACGGAAGGCGCTGCGCAAGTGTTTCTTTGTCCCCCTTTTCAGAAAAATCTCCGCTTTTATGCAATCAGAGGTCATTAAATTGTACACCTGTATTAAGTGAGTAAGCTTAGCCTAGTGACATGGTAAACACGTTCTGCAGAAACCTAATGTCATTATAGTGAATTATACAACTTAATAATTATATACTAGTTCAAGCAATTATATAACTAGTTCAATCCATTATATACTTCGTAATTATATAACTAGTTCAATCAATTATGTGAACTTAGTAATTATATAACTAGTTCAATCAATTATATAAACTTAACTATAGAAACTAGTTCAATCAATTATATAAACTTAACTATAAAAACTAGTTCAATCAAGTGAATAGGCCACATAACACTTAACGGAGTCCGACTGGGCAAAGAATTAGCTGCGGACAGCGGGACACTTGTGGACCGGCGCTGCATCCCCCCCTCCCGGACTTGGAGAGGGAAGACTGGAGGGAAACTGGCACAGTGCAAGACAGGGGACCGCCACGCATGAGGGGAGGCGGGTGGGAGTTTCGAGCACTGTTGTGGTGACGGTGAGAGTGAGGCTGATCCTCCCGCTCCATCCCCATTTATAAGCTCCCATACCTTCCCGCGCAGGCCGCGGAAGACGCTGCGCAAGTGTTTCTTTGTCCCCCTTTTCAGAAAAATCTCCGCTCTTATGCAATCAGAGGTCATTTTCTGCTCAGGGGGAAAAAGACACAAACTGATTTGGGGCTATTTATTAAAATTGGAGATGGTAATTAAATTCTGCAGAACGTGTATTGATAAACAAATGTAACATACCCATGTCTACTGAGTACTAATATTTAACTTAAATTGTACACCCGTATTAAGTGAGTAAGCTTAGCCTAGTGACATGGTAAACACGTTCTGCAGAAACCTAATGTCATTATAGTGAATTATACAACTTAATAATTATATACTAGTTCAAGCAATTATATAACTAGGACTTAGAGGCATGTGGGTCGCCACCCAGGATATCTCTCGTGGTGCCTCGTGATCAGTGGTCCGCCTCTCGGGTCCCACCACCTGGTCCTCGTTCATTCATGGTGTTCCTCGTGCACGTTCTACCGTGGATCTGGAAGTATTTAAGGCAGTAAGAGGGGGCAGAAGCTGGCATGCAGTGGTAACGTGTAAGGCAACGGCACGGTTGTGGTGGGCCCACACCAAACGCGTACTGGTATCAGCGAGGCTGCAAGAGTGGGGTTAACTGGATGCTGCACCTGTTGCGAGAGGCAGGAATGTTAGATTTGACTAAAGTCCCAAGCATAACTGAGTGGGGGGACAGAGAAGCCTGGCAAAGGTACTGCCAGATACAAAAGCCCTAACTCCTGGCACAAACGGACACCTCCACAGCGGGAACTAAGGGAATTAGTGAAAAGACAGCGTCCAGTAATAATCAACGACCGTAAATGTAAACCCAGAAAGTAAATTGAACAGGCGTGAATGAGCGTAAAGCAAGAACCATGAGGCCCGTACTCCGCAAACGGTACATCCTATCTGACTTTACGTAGTAGTGGAGAGGCAAATAGCCGAGTAAAGAACGCAAATGTAACCAGTGGTGAGTAACCTAATTATGCAGCAAGACCAAGCGTAAAAGCGCCTCCTTGCTGACTTACTTAATAACTTAAGAGGCAAGCAAGTGAAACGACAACTGTAATCACAGCAAATTAAACGACATGCTACATGGGCAATACATCAATTACAGAATTAAACTGTGGTAGGCTAAATGTAACATTTAGGGCATAAATGATGAACGACATAACTTACCA
>WNGS01050113.1:6649-16949 GCA_020271785.1 Procambarus virginalis
CAGGTGCCTGTGACAGCTGCTGGCGGCCCTCCTGCTGTAGTCTAGGTGCCTGTGACAGCTGCTGGGGCCCTCCTGCTGTAGTCTAGGTGCCTGGCAGTGCTGGGGCCCTCCTGCTGTAGTCTAGGTGCCTGTGACAGCTGCTGGGGGCCTCCTGCTGTAGTCTAGGTGCTGTGACAGCTGCTGGCGGCCCTCCTGCTGTAGTCTAGGTGCCTGTGACAGTGCTGGCGGCCCTCCTGCTGTAGTCTAGGGCCTGTGACAGCTGCTGGCGGCCTCCTGCTGTAGTCTAGGTGCCTGTGACAGCTGCTGGGGGCTCCTGCTGTAGTCTAGGTGCTGTGACAGCTGCTGGGGGCCCTGCTGTAGTTTAGGTGCCTGTGACAGCTGCTGGGGGCCCTCCTGCTGTAGTCTAGGTGCCTGTGACAGCTGCTGGCGGCCCTCCTGCTGTAGTCTAGGTGCCTGTGACAGCTGCTGGCGGCCCTCCTGCTGTAGCCCAGGTGCCTGTGACAGCTGCTGGGGCCCTCCTGCTGTAGCCCAGGTGCCTGAGACAGCTGCTGGGGGCCCTCCTGCTGTAGCCTAGGTGCCTGAGACAGCTGCTGGAGGCCCTCCTGCTGTAGTCTAGGTGCCTGAGACAGCTTGGGCGCCCTCCTGCTGTAGTCTAGGTGCCTGAGACAGCTGCTGGGGGGCCTCCTGCTGTAGCCCAGGTCCCTGAGACAGCTGCTGGGGGTCCTAGTGCTGTAGCCCAGGTCTCTGAGACAGCTGCTGGCGGCCCTCCTGCTGTAGTCTAGGTGCCTGAGGCAGCTGCTGGCGGCCCTCCTGCTGTAGCCAGGTCCCTGAGACAGCTGCTGGGGGCCCTCTGCTGTAGCCCAGGTGCCTATGACAGCTGCTGGCGGCCTCCTGCTGTAGCCCAGGTGCCTGTGACAACTGCTGGGGCCTCCTGCTGTAGCCCAGGTGCCTGAGACAGCTGGGGGGCCCTCCTGCTGTAGCCTAGGTGCTGAGACAGCTGCTGGAGGCCCTCCTGTTGTAGTCTAGGTGCCTGAGACAGCTGCTGGAGGCCCTCCTGCTGTAGTCTAGGTGCCTGAGACAGCTGCTGGTGGTCCTCCTGCTGTAGCCAGGTGCCTGAGACAGCTGCTGGGGGCCCTCTGCTGTAGCCTAGGTGCCTGAGACAGCTGCTGGAGGCCCTCCTGCTGTAGTTTAGGTGCCTGAGACAGTGCTGGGGGCCATCCTGCTGTAGTCTAGGTGCCTGAGACAGCTGCTGGTGGCCTCCTGCTGTAGTCTAGGTGCTGAGACAGCTGCTGGGGGCCCTCCTGCTGTAGCCCAGGTGCCTGAGACAGCTGCTGGCGGCCTCCTGCTGTAGCCCAGGTGCCTGAGACAGCTGCTGGGGGCCCTCCTGCTGTAGTCTAGGGCCTGAGACAGCTGCTGGGGGCCCTCCTGGTAGTCTAGGTGCCTGAGACAGCTGCTGGGGGCCCTCCTGCTGTAGCCCAGGTGCCTGTGATAGCTGCTGGCGGCCCTCCTGCTGTAGTCTAGGTGCTGAGACAGCTGCTTGGGGCCCTCCTGCTGTAGCCCAGGTGCCTGTGACAGCTGCTGGCGGCCCTCCTGCTGTAGCGCCGTCAGGAGAAGCATGCTGACGAGGCACTTAAGGTGACGGTACTGTGGTTGTGGTTCAGGGTCGAGCCCTCGAGGGTGCTACGAGGAGTTATGGTCGGTCACCAGATCACAGCCGGGTCACTCAGATCACAACCGGGTCACTCTGGTCTCCGCCGGGTCACTCAGATCACAGCCGGGTCGCTCTGGTCCCAGTCGGGCCACTCAGATCTCACCGGGTCACTCAGATCACAGCCGGGTCACTCAGATCACAGCCGGGTCACTCAGATCACAGCCGGGTCACTCTGGTCCCAGTCGGGTCACTCAGATCACAGCCGGGTCACTCTGGTCCCAGTCGGGCCACTCAGATCTCAGCCGGGTCACTCAGATCACAGCCGGGTCACTCAGATCACAGCCGGGTCACTCTGGTCTCAGTCGAGTCACTCTGGTCCCAGTCGGGTCACTCAGATCACAGTCGGGTCACTCTGGTCTCAGTCGGGTCACTCAGATCACAGCTGGGTCACTCAGATCACAGCCGGGTCACTCTGGTCTCAGTCGTGTCACTCTGGTCCCAGTCGGGTCACTCAGATCACAGTCGGGTCACTCTGGTCTCAGTCGGGTCACTCTGGTCTTAGTCGGGTCACTCAGATCACAGCCGGGTCACTCTGGTCTCAGTCGGGTCACTCAGATCACAGCCGGGTCACTCTGGTCTCAGTCGGGTCACTCAGATCACAGCCGGGTCACTCTGGTCTCAGCCGGGTCACTCTGGTCTCAGCCGCGTCACTCAGATCACAGCTGGGTCACTCAGATCACAGCCGGGTCACTCAGATCACAGCCGGGTCACTCAGATCACATTCTGGTCATTCAGATCACTGCCGGGTCACTCAGATCACAGCGGGTCACTCAGATCACAGCCGGGTCACTCAGATCACAGCAGGGTCACTCAGATCACAGCTGGGTCACTCAGATCGCAGCTGGGTCACTCTGGTCTCAACAGGGACACTCAGATCACAGCCGGGTCACTCAGATCACAGCAGGGTCACTCAGATCACAGCTGGGTCACTCTGGTCTCAGCAAGGACACTCAGATCACAGCTGGGTCACTGGTCTCAGCAGTGTCACTCAGATCACAGCTGGGTCTCAGCTGTGATCACTCAGATCACATACTGCTAGAATCCACTCGGTAAAACATCTAAACTATTGGGACCGACTAAAGAGCCTAAATCTGTACTCCCTTGAGCGCAGGCGGGAGAGATACATAATAATTTACACATGGAAAATATTAGAGGGGCTGGTCCCAAACCTGCACACAGAAATAACATCACATGAGACCAGAAGACATGGCAGGATGTGCAGAATACCCCCGTTGAAAAACAGAGGTGCAACTGGTACTCTGAGAGAGAACTCTATCAACATCAGAGGCCCGAGACGGTTCAACACGCTTCCGCTACACATAAGGGGCATAACTGGCAAACCCCTCACAGTGTTCAAGAGAGAACTGGATAAGCACCTCCAAAGGATACCTGATCAACCAGGCTGTGACTCATACGTCAGGCTGCGAGCAGCCGCGTCCAACAGCCTGGTTGATCAGTCCAGCAACCAGGAGGCCTGGTCGATGACCGGGCCGTGGGGACGCTAAGCCCCGGAAGCACCTCAAGGTAACCTCAAGGTGGGTCACTCAGATCACAGCCGGGCCACTCTGGTCTCAGTAGGGACACTCAGATCACAGCCGGGTCACTCTGGACTCAGCAGGGACACTCAGATCACAGCCGGGCCACTCTGGTCTCAGTAGGGACACTCAGATCACAGCCGGGTCACTCTGGTCTCAGCAGGGACACTCAGATCACAGCCGGGTCACTCTGGTCTTAGCAGGGACACTCAGATCACAGCCGGGTCACTCTGGTCTCAGCCGTGTCACTCAGATCACAGCTGGGTCACTCAGATGACAGCTGGGTCACTCAGATCACAGCTGGGTCACTCAGATCACAGCAACAAAGACAGGCCAGGAAACATTAGCGGCTGGGAGCTAGGACTGTGTGTACAGCCTTTACATAAGCACAGCTTTTCTGGTCCGACTGAACTGTTGCACTTGCACAAGTTAACTGCAACTCAAAGTAATTCAATTAAAATTTAATCCACAATATTTGTTAACACTAATTTGCCACTAGGGACTGCAATATCTATTAATATTAAAATGGACTCCAAATAGCAATGTTTAATGTTTTATTTTGGTCGTATATATATATATATATATATATATATATATAATATATATATATATATATATATATATATATATATATATATATATATATATATATATAAATATATATATATATATATATATATCACTTAGAACTCTTTGACCCGGCCAGGATTCGAACCCATGCCGTCCAGGATCACCCCTAAACGTACACAGTACCGTGACCACCGCACCGGTGGTCACGGTACTGTGTACGTTTAGGGGTGATCCTGGACGGCATGGGTTCGAATCCTGGCCGGGTCAAAGAGTTCTAAGTGATATATGGCTTGCGCGTTCATGCAGCTTTCTCACACACATATATATATATATATATATATATATATATATATATATATATATATATATATATATATATATATATATATATATATATAGTTGGTAGTTCTTACACTCTGGCCATTGTACCAATGGCCAGAGTGTAAGTGTACCTATGATCAGGGTGTAGGTGGTCAGTGTACCTATGATCAGGGTGTAGGTGGTCAGTGTACCTATGATCAGGGTGTAGGTGGTCAGTGTACCTATGATCAGGGTGTAGGTGGTCAGTGTACCTATGATCAAGGTGTAGGTGGTCAGTGTACCTATGATCAGGGTGTAGGTGGTCAGTGTACCTATGATCAGGGTGTAGCTGGTCAGTGTACCTATGATCAAGGTGTAGGTGGTCAGTGTACCTATGATCAAGGTGTAGGTGGTCAGTGTACCTATGATCAGGGTGTAGGTGGTCAGTGTACCTATGATCAGGGTGTAGGTGGTCAATGTACCTATGATCAGGGTGTAGGTGGTCAGTGTACCTATGATCAGGGTGTAGGTGGTCAGTGTACCTATGATCAAGGTGTAGGTGGTCAGTGTACCTATGATCAAGGTGTAGGTGGTCAGTGTACCTATGATCAGGGTGTAGGTGGTCAGTGTACCTATGATCAAGGTGTAGGTGGTCAGTGTACCTATGATCAAGGTGTAGGTGGTCAGTGTACCTATGATCAAGGTGTAGGTGGTCAGTGTACCTATGATCAAGGTGTAGGTGATGAGAGTGTAGCTGACCGTGGTGTTCAACACGAAGGTGGCCAAACTTTAGAAAACGTTAAGAAAACGTTAAAAACGTTACAAAAACGTTAAAAATGTTACAAAAATGTTTTAAAGTTGTAAAAAAAAATTATAAAAAAAAAATAACTGTTTGTTATGCGCGTGTGTGATGGGTGGTCGCGTGCGGAACTAGAGGACCGTAGAAGTACAAGTTTCGGGCCAAGATCGGCAGCCAATTCGAGAAGCCCGTAACGATAGCGTGAGTGTCAAAGATCGGACTGGGTGATTCCTGGCGTCAATGACGCAAGTTCCGGGGCAACTGGTCGTAAGGAACCTTTCATTCGTTGGCAATTTTCGAGGGATGAGAGGACGGGGGAGCGTGAAGGATTAACTAGGGGTGGCGGCACTGCAAGAATAGATTAGTAAAAGACAGTAACTTTGTGGTAAGATGTTAGCAAGTGTGCGTGCACGCACACACACGCGCGTGACTGCGTAGACACATGCCACATACACACACCACATATGCATCACATATACCACACTCACACCACATATGCATCACACACACACACACACACACACACACACACACACACACACACACACACACACACACACACACACACACACACACACACACACACACACACACTCCCCCACTCGCCCCCCATTCACCCCCACAGCCCCCACTCGCCCCCCAGACACCCACCAGTCCCCCCAGACCCCCGGTGAAAGGGGAACTCAGACACCCGAGTTTCCAAGAAGAGTCTCAAGGTGTGGTACACCAATGCTGATGGGGTAGCCAATAAAGCAGAAGAGATAAAAGAACGAGTTAGTGAGGCAGACCCAGACATAGTGGCAATAGTGGAAACTAAAATAAATGACATGATCTCGGATGCAATCTTTCCGGAGGGGTACCAGGTGATAAGAAAAGAAAGGACACAGAGACAGGGAGGAGGAGTGGCACTCCTAATAAAGCGGAAATGGAAGTTTGATGAGCTGGAAAATCCGGGTACCAATGAAAGCACGAGCTCCATACATGGAACTCTGACAGTGGATGGGAAGAAGATTGTAATCTTGATACTCTACAATCCCCCACCAAACAGTAGAAGGCCCAGGCAGGAGTACGAGGACAGCAACAAGGCATGTATAGATGAACTGCAGATGGCAGCAACAATAGCGCATAGAATGAAGGCGAAGCTACTGGTCATGGGGGACCTAAACCACGGAGAGATAGATTGGGAAACGAGGAATCCCCATGGCGGGGAGGAGACCTGGGGAGCGAAGCTGGTAGACGTTATTGACAGGAATTTCCTAACACAGCATGTGAAGGAAGATACTAGGGAAAGAGGAGGGGATACGCCCAGCCTATTAGATCTCATCTTCACCCAGAATGTAGAAGACATCGAGCAGTTGGAACATGAAATACCACTAGGAGCCAGTGACCATTGTGTCCTAGTCTTTGACTACATGATGGAGCTTAAAATTGTGACCAACGGTCAAGAGGTACGGGGAAGGAGAATTGATTACAGAAAAGGGGACTACAGAAGGATAAGGGACTACCTGGGAGAAGTGCAGTGGGAGGAAGAGCTTATAGGAAAAACAGTGCAAGGTATGATGAACCAAGTCATATTGAAATGCAAAGAGGCTGAAGAGAGATTTATTCCAACAATAAAGGAAAAAAGCAGGAGGGAATATAATAACCCATGGTTTGATAGACAATGTCAGGAAGCAAAGGTGAGAAGCAGGAGGGAGTGGAGGAAGTACAGAAGACAAAGGACAGAGGACAACAGGATTAGATGTAACAGAGCTAGGAATGATTACATTAACATAAGACGAATGTCGGAAAGAAATTATGAGAATGATATTGCAGTCAAAGCGAAAAAGCAACCTAAATTACTACATAGCCATATAAGAAGGAAGATGTCGGTAAATGACCAAGTGACAAGACTGAGGAAAACAGAGGGGCATATACAGAAAGCGACAAGGAAATCTGCGAGGTACTGAATGCAAATTTCCATGGAGTGTTCACAACCGAGCCTGAGCAGCTCCCATTGTTAGAAGCGATTACCCTAAATGACAGACTATCAGACATAGAGGTGACAGCAGAGGAGGTAATGAAACAGTTGACAACACTGGATGCAAATAAAGCTGTTGGACCAGACAAAGTATCACCGTGGATACTTAAAGAGGCAGCGCAGGCTCTCAGTGTGCCTCTGGCAATGATCTTTAATGAGTCACTTATGTCGGGAGAATTGCCCAGTTGCTGGAAGGAGGCAAATGTCGTACCGATTTTCAAGAAAGGTGACAGGGAGGAGGCACTTAACTACAGACCCGTATCATTGACAAGCATCCCCTGCAAAATACTTGAAAGAATAATTAGGCTAAGACTTGTTGAGCACCTGGAGAGCATTGGGTTTGTAAACAAGCACCAACATGGTTTCTGGACAGGGAAATCATGCCTAACAAACCTTTTAGAATTCTATGATAAAGTAACAAGGATAAGGCAGGACAGAGAAGGCTGGGCAGACTGCATATTTCTTGACTGCCAAAAGGCCTTTGATACAGTACCGCACATGAGACTGCTATACAAACTTGAGAGGCAGGCAGGAGTAAGCGGAAAGGCCCTAGAATGGGTGAAGAACTACCTAACAGGAAGGAGCCAGAGGGTAATGGTAAGGGGCGAGAAGTCGGACTGGAGAACAGTAACAAGTGGAGTACCTCAAGGATCGGTGCTGGGACCAATCCTCTTTCTAATTTACGTAAATGACATGTTTACAGGAGTGGAGTCATACATGTCAATGTTTGCGGATGACGCAAAATTAATGAGAAGAGTTGTGACAGACGAGGATTGTAGGATCCTCCAAGAGGACTTAAACAGGTTGCAGAGATGGTCAGGGAAATGGCTACTGGAGTTTAACACCAGTAAATGTAAAGTTATGGAAATGGGATCAGGTGATAGGAGACCAAAGGGACAGTACACAATGAAGGGGAACAGCCTACCTGTAACGATTCGAGAAAGAGATCTGGGAGTGGATGTGACACCTAATCTAACTCCTGAGGCACATATAAATAGGATAACGACAGCAGCGTACTCTACACTGGCGAAAATTAGAACTTCATTCAGAAACCTAAATGAGGAGGCTTTTAGGGCGCTTTACACTGCATACGTGAGACCCGTCTTAGAGTATGCCGCGCCATCATGGAGCCCCCACCTGAAGAAACACATAAGGAAACTGGAGAAGGTTCAGAGGTTTGCGACGAGGCTTGTCCCAGAGTTACGAGGGAAGGGATATGAAGAGCGACTGAAGGAACTGAACCTTACGACACTAGAGAAAAGAAGGGAGAGAGGAGATATGATAGGGACATATAAAATACTCAGGGGAATTGACAAAGTGGAAATAGATGAAATGTTCACACGTAATAATAACAGAACGAGGGACATGGGTGGAAACTGGAAACTCAGATGAGTCACAGAGATGTTAGGAAGTTTTCTTTTAGCGTGAGAGTAGTGGAAAAATGGAATGCACTTGGGGAACAGGTTGTGGAAGCAAATACTATTCATACTTTTAAGACTAGGTATGATAGGGAAATGGGACAGGAGTCATTGCTGTAAACAACCGATAGCTGGAAAGGCGGGATCCAAGAGTCAATGCTCGATCCTGCAAGCACAAATAGGTAAGTACAAATAGGTAAGTACACACACACACACACACACACACACACACACACAACACACACACACACATACACACACACAACACACACACACACACACACACACACACACACACACACACACGCGCGCGCGCGCGCGCGCGCATACATACACATACACGCATACACACACACACACACACACACACACACACACACACACACACACACACACACACACATACACACACACACACACATGCAGGTATATATAACAAGTATCTTTTAACGTATTACTTGTCCCCAGTAATACATTACAAGAGGCCTGGTCGAGGACCGGGCCGCGGGAACGTTGTGTCCAGAAATCATTGCAAGGTAAGATAACCAATCAAGACAAATCTCACATATTACGTGCCATAGACACACTCAAGCAATACTCTGTGAATATCAGAGGTCAACAGCTATTCAATATCCTAAAATCAAACTCAAGATATACTGTATAACCAAACCAAAAATGGTTCAAGAAACAGTCATAGACATGTTCCTGCACGAAGTGCCTAACTCCGTAGTGATTATGAGGGCCTGCGGGCCACCTAAAGCAACAGCCTGTTGGACCAAGTTATCACAAGTCAAGCCTGGTGTCAGGCTTAGGGATAGGCTATTAGCGCAACTCCCAGAACCCTCTGCAGGTATAGTCCAGGTATGCTCCAGGTATACATGGAAGGGATATGAGGATAAGGAGTGAAAAAGAGCTGGACACCCACTTGGTACTCTAGGGATCGAACGCCGACCCTGCAAGAAGCTAGGCTGCCCCTCTACCGGCCAGTCGAAATACATAGAAAATCATCTGATACAGAAAACCCACTCACGGCTTAATAGTGTTCCCTTCTCCACATTAAATAAGGCAAAGGTTGGGAAGGCGAGGCTGAAGAGCTATCACCCAACCTAACAAGAGTAATTGTGAACTCTCTCGTCTCAATGACCAATCTTTACTACAAACTTTTTACCTAAATTTTATACAGAAGAAGAAAAAATATTTAAACATTTTACAAGTTGTCTAAAATAGTTTTCTAATAATTTTTGTCTCTTGAGTTTGGTTATAGTTGTGTTTGAGCTTCGTTAAGAGGTTCCCAACGTCTCTTTTGATGAGAGTTTGGTGCACGACCATTGGCTAGGCCGGCAGGCGCTCGCTCTCTTTATCCTCCCTGTGTATGTGTGCACACTTAAAAGTCAAACTGTCTGAGGTCAAATGTAAACTGTCTTCATGTGCAAGTCAAACCAGGCTGAAGGACACTTTATGGATTAAAACCCCACATAATGTTTTATTTTCTGTCGTAGAGCTGTGAGAGGAGCCTTTGTAGGTGCAGGTGTTCCGACGACTGTGGGTGTTGAGCTGTAGCTCTCGGGCCAACTTTTAATCCTGTAATGTGCCTGTCTAATTACCCAAAGTTACCTAAAACTACCAAAAGCCACCAAAAGTTACCCAAAGCTTCCTAGCATTACCTAAGTAATGAAGAAATATGATATATATACTCACTATATGTATATAGTACTGAATGTAGAACACGAATAATACATATTGTTACTCTGGAAAAATGTTAATATTACGAAATTAGACAAATTAAGAGCAGTGACGCCATAGGAAGTCGACGATCCGACTTCCTGTACCTAACCTAACCTAAAGGACGCCATAGGATGTCGACGATCCGAGCGACAATGTTGTGGAGCGACTTATCCAAGAGATATATTGTTGTCTGGAAGTTATATTAGGTTAGGTTAGATTAGG
>WNGS01050114.1:0-11426 GCA_020271785.1 Procambarus virginalis
ACCTAACTGCCGGTATGCAAAGAGTTCCAACCGGATACTCGGTAATGATGATGATATGCAATAAACACAAAGGCACTGTCAATGGGACAGGCAATAACATGCACAATAATAATCACACAATACTAAATGTGGTGTGTATGTGAAGCTCACATTCACAGACGAGTGAAATGCCGTGATACCACACAGATAAACACGCATTCACCGTCGATTCACCTATAACCCGCGACAGGTATAAGAAGGTGAGATCTGTGGTTGATCCCTCAGATCAACACAGACCCAATAAACAATGACAAGATCCTGTACTTACAGATAAGGTACCATTCCTTACTCACTCACTCAGTCAGGCACATTATACAAGCACTCGTAGGTGGCCTGACAATTGGTTTCGCTCGTAGACACGGAGGGTACTCGCAGTCTCTTGAGATGGTTTCGTGAGTAGGGCGTGCTGTATGCTTAAAAGACAGACACACGCGCACACACTGGCACTGGCGGTGTGTAGGGTGGTGACGTCACGTAGGACAGTGAGGGCGGCGGCGGCGGCTGGCGGCAGTTGGCGGCGGGCGCTCGAGGCACTGAGGTACTGAGGTACACGCTCGGAATGAGTGGCGGCTGGCGGCTTCTGTGGTATACCATGCAGGTACAGTTGTGGTAAAGTCACACACACAGGTTATGTTTCATCTGTCGATGTTGTTGTAGAATGATTAGTTGTGGTCAGGAATTGGAGTACCAAACGTCCGATGCTTTTCCTTAGTTTTATTATAAATATATGTATTCTTGTACACCGGGCCAGGAGCTAGCTAGTGTGTGTAAGGGGAGCGCGTGTGGACGTTCCAATGCCCAGGCTGTGTCTGGTCTGAGCTCTGCTGGGTAGGGCAGATTGCATTAAATTCTGCTGACCACGCTGACCACGGTGTTGATACTTATTAAGTTGTTTAGCTTAAATACAGGAAGAAGTTTAGCATACTGTCCATCAAGGGTCAGTGAGTACATGGTTGGTGCCCGCGTGGGACCGAGGGGAGACGCCAGCAGCGTCTGACCTCTGGGGTCAACCGGCGCGATGTTGAATAACAGCTATGACGTGTTCATGACGTCACTCCTGCTACTGCTCATCGAACGAGCTAATATGATTGGTTCCCGCTCATTTTCTGCATTGCTATTGGTCAATTGTAACTCTTTTGTGTTGTGTGCCCACGAGACGCCCGGAGCTTCAGGCAAGATTCATTCTTGTGAGGGATCTCTTGCAAAGTGTACGTGTTCTGTTCTACCAGCCAATAGACTGAATACCGTCTATTCCTCACCGTCAAGTTAACTCAGCGTCTTTGCGATATACCACACACCCGCCCAGAATCACGAGTGCGAATATATTGTTTAGAAGCCTAAAGTGACAAATCTCCAGAGCGAAACAGACTGGTATCAGGTAACCCTGGTGACAAAGATCGTCGTGAGTGACCTAGAGTGAACTAAGGCAGTGCCGCCGCCTAAGTAATCTGTGTGTGACATTACCACAGTGTACCTGTACCACAGTGTACAGTGTAGTGCATGGTACCGCCGCCAGCCGCCGCCAGCCGCCGCCAGCCGCCGCCTCGAGCGCCCACCGCCAGCCGCCGCCACCCTAGCTCCTACGTGACGTCACCACCTCACGCACCGTCAGTGCCAGTGTGTGCGCGTGTGTCTGTCTGTAAGCATACAGCACGCCCTACGCCCTACTCACGAAATCATCTCAAGATACTGCGAGTACCCTCCGTGTCTACGAGCGAAACCAGCTATCAGGCCACCTACGAGTGCTTGTATAAACGAGTCTGAGTGAGTGCGTAAGGAAAGGTACCTTATCTGTAAGTACAAGATCTTGTCATTGTTTATTGTGTCTGTGTTGATCTGAGGGATCAACCACAGTTCTCACCTTCTTATACCTGTCGCAGGTTATAGGTGAATCGACGGTGAATGCGTGTTTATCTGTGTGGTATCACGGCATTTCATTCTTCTGTGGATGTGAGCTTCACATACACCACACATTTAGTTATTGTGTGATTATTATTGTGTTTATTGCATATCATCATTACCGAGTATCCGGTTGGAACTCTTGTGATCCCTTTGCATACCGGCAGTTAGGTTGCCGTGTTAGTGATTGGCTGTCAACTGTGTTAAGTTAGGTGTTTCTCCACGAGTGGATACGAGTCGATTAGCCAGACGTCAAGAGTCTCGCTAATGCAACCATAGCTTTGCTGACGCCAATCTAAAGTAAATCAAGCACCCTGTGTATTAGTGGTTAAGTTAGTAAATAAACTACTGTTAAGCTGTGTGCGGTGTTTCCGTTGAACCACTTCTGAATATACTGCCAATATTACTCAAGCCTTCAGCTCTAAGTGTCTTCAACACCGAGTTGCCTGTAAGTCACTAAACTATAAATTTGATGAGGACCCTAGGAGTCCCTTAAAGTGTTACATCATTGAGGAGATTCCAACGACCAACGTGGAGCAGGACCAGGTGAGGCTAGTCTGAGAAGAGACCCACAAGGACTCTAACTCGACCTTGCTCCCAGGCCCTGTACGGTTGCTCTCGTATTTTCTATTTTGCTAATTCCGACAGCTTCGTGAAGCGTCTGCCACATGTACATTGGCGACGTACGCATTGCAGTCGTGACAGCAAAAAAAAAAGAAAAACCCCCACACTCACCTGGGAATCTCCCACAACCAAAATTCGCTTCGATCCTCCCTTTTCTCTTGGGGCACTTTGAGGGACCCGCGCTTCAATGTTCCTCGCCGCTATGCCCTTACCTCCACGCTGCACCATAGGTTCACCACAGCACTCGTCCTCCAACACATCAAATGCGTTTGAAATCCTTACCAATCAAGCTGCCAATGTAATCAATCAGAGCTTTAATATACCAATGTGCTTTAATATACTTACTATTCTCTCTCATCTCATTTTTTTCTTGCAATGTATTTGTTATCATTTATTAATTCTGATAGAAATTACCTACTTAAAATTATCTGTTAGATTAAGGACCTGCCCGAAATGCTGCGCGTACTATAGTGGCTTTACAAGATTGTAAATATTGTACTATTCAATGTATTCTCACAAACCCAATGTACCTTCTTGTATATAAATAAATAAATAAATAAATAAATAAATAAATAAATAAATAAATAAATAAATAAATAAATAAATCTAGGGCGACAAAATAGCCCTCAAGTCGACTATTTCCTTAACAGCATGAATTCCTGTATGCTCATCCCCGCAATCATATTCGCAATCATATCTACCAAAACTCAATATACTTAGCACTTGCCAATATGGTTTCAGACCCAATAAAATCACTAACGATGCACTTATTAGTATGATTAACTTGATACATACAGCTCTTGATAAAAATGAGTTCCCTGTTGGGTTACTTATGGACCTACGTAAGGTTTTTGACACTCAACCACCAAAACATTCTTCTTAAATTACATCATTATGGAGTCAGAGGTCACTCCCTGCAATACCTTCAGTCTTACCTTACTGACAGGCTTCAGTATGTTTATGTTAATAATTCCATTTCTCCTACACTACCCATAAACATTGGTGTTCCACAGGGCAGCATACTTGGCCCTCTCCTCTTTCTCATCTACATTAATGACTTTCCAAATGCCTCTCAACACCTTAAACCAATCTTATTTGTTGATGACACAACTTTCATTTTCTCCAGTCCTGACCCGCTTGCTCTAAATGTCACTGTGAATACTGAAGTATATAAATTCCATCTTTGGCTAACTGCTAACAAACTCACCCTTAACATTGACAAAACTTTCTATATTTTGTTTCGTAATAAATCCTCAAATGAAATTAATCTAAGAATAAACAATATATAAATCAGTAGTAAAGTTGATGATAAATTCCTTGGTGTCCTCATCGATAACAAGCTGAATTCCTAGGGACACATCCTAAATATAGCAAAAAAAGTTTCGAAAACTGTTGGCATTCTTTCTAAGATCAGATATTAAATTCAAATTCAAATTCAAATGTTTATTCATTTAAAGTACATACATACAAGGTGTGCTACAAACATTGATGGATTATAGATAGAGCTAGGTACATACAATGCCTAAAAACACTATTACACAAAGCGTTTCCGGCAGGAAAAACGCTATATATAAAGACTAAAACCGTATACTAATTGAGAGATTAAAGTATAAATTGTTTTAGTTAGTTAGTTTAGTTCATTTATTATTGCACACCCATACCCATCTTGTGGGCGGGTAGTGGAAGGGGTACAGAGGCACATATGGGCTCAGGGACTGAACCCCACGAATCATTTAGCTAAGAAAGTTACATCTTGATGAGCTAGATTACAAAAATTCCCCAAATATAAGTCCCAGCATCAACATGGGTTCGAGGAGCGACCCCCCTCAATACAGGTTCTAAATTAAGCAACTTACATGTGGAGAGCTAGTGTCATAATTCATATGTTTGTCCTGCCCACACCCGACCCCCCCCCATCCAGTGGGCAGCGGTGGATACAATAGGTTACAATCACTCAGTTACCTACCTACAGTTAGCAAACTGGGGGATATTTGGCTAAAATTTCGGATAGCAGATCATTTTGAATGAAATATTTCCCCATCGCTGGAACGATGGTTATAAACTTGTCTCTAAATTCACGTGCTGAGAAAATATAAAAAAAAAAGGGGGGAACATGGCAGGAAAAATAGCATATATACAATTTGGTCGACAAACAGCATTGTTTAAAATAGCAGACAGTGGGTTGACATTTAGGGGTAAGGTAGGGTAAAGGGAGTTTAATTGAGGTAGCGCTATAGTTTTATCCTTAAACTTGTTGGGAGAGATACAGTCTTTAACATGAATTGGGAAGGTCGTTCCAACATTTCTGCGGTCCCTGATTTATGTAGAGCACATTTCTAGTTTGATAAGTCATACCTCTGGGAAGTTTATCATCCACATAGCTAATGTTTTCGCTGGACCTTTTAGTTACGAAGTTTAAAAGTGCATTGATGAACACATTGAACAGAGTACGAATGAGGACACCTCCCTGTGGAGAGCCAAGTTCAAAATCTCTTGTTACACTCCTATGCCCTTGGAACAGTACCGATGACTTCCTGTTGGATAGAAAGCCTCTTATCCACCGTAGAAGCCATCCTTCAACATTCGTTTTAGCAAGTTCGCTCAAATGACATGTGGGTTAGCAATGTCAAAGTGCTGACTTCAGGTTCTAGGAAAGTGGTATATGACCTATCATTATGCAGGGTGAGGAATTTGGTAATACAGTGATGTACAATCTTTCCATGCGTAAAGCCATATATCTGGGGAGATAACACGTTACTAATTCTATAAAGGAGACGGTTAAGAACCGTCCTCTCAAGACACTTACAGACACAACTTGTGAGGGAGACTGGGCGACAAGGCACTCTGCTGGTTTGATTTAGGAATGGGAATAATGAGACTGTTAGTCCGTGACTTTGGAAGCTCCCCAGTTAACATAGCTCATATTATGGACCCTGATTTTTTGGCACGAAAAGCCGTGGAGTTTCTAATCGGGATGAGGAAGAGACAATTGTGCAGCGCGTTCCGCGGGCGCGGTGCGGCTAGTCTGGGTGGCATAAATAGCGTGAGAGGAGAGGTCTTGCCCTCACTCCATTCCCGCCACAGTCCGCAACTCACGAAGCTCCACGAACCTGCACTGCGGGCCTCATCGCCACGTGGGCCAGTACTCTATCCTGCATTTCCAGTCCGCTTTATGGTGTACACGGGACTTCTCAAGCAATGGACCCTCACGGCCACTAGCCACGGTCCCAGATCCTGCACGCCACCGTGATCCTACGGGGCCTTCGACCCTCACCTGTCTGATACGGCAAGGGGGGTCCCCCCCTGCCCTACTCAGCCAAACCTAAGGTAAAGAGAGGTTTCTGTTCAAGTTAGGCAGGACTTTCCCCAGTGCTGGCTTGTGGTTGCGCCGTCCCTCGTGGTCCGTCCGTGCCACCTTAGCTAGTTCCCTAGGGCTTTCTGCCCGTTTGCCTGTCTGGGGTATGCAGGTGCGCCACTTCAGGACGTGACTGGGTGCTTCTGTTTGCTGCTGCTGCAACGCCCAGGCCGGCGTGTGTTCCTGTCGCCGTGCCCCGTGACGGGCCGTGCCAGGTAGTACTTCCTCCTCCAAGATGTGCACTAGGGGGCACTGGTCTGCCGTGTTCCCTAGGCGTGCCCGTAGGGGCCCTGGTTGTGCTGCGCACCCGGGCCCGTGCGTGCCCGGGCCTAGTCTTCCTAAAAGTGGGTCTTGGCGTCGCCCTCTGCAGGGCGACGCCACATGGGCCAAGTTTCAGTGTGGGTCCCTTGTCCCTGGGACATACCTGCTGGGCCCAGGCCCTAGGGGACGCAAGCCCAAGTCGGCGGCGCCCGCGTGGCTTGGAGCTCGGTGGAGCGCTTGCCCTGGGTTATGTTATGTTTCGCTTCCTTCCTGTCCCTTTTTTTCCTCACGCCCCGGGCAGGGAGATGCCACATGTGAGTGGTGGGGTCCCTTGGTGGGCAGGGTAGGCCCTGAAGCTTCCTTGCCTATGGGCTGCCTTGGCGTCAGGGTTGGGCTTAGCCGAGAGTCTTCCCGTCTTCTGCTGTCTCTTATGGCCCAGAGCTGGCGGCCATATACAGCTGTCGGTGATTGCGGCTTAGGCACAATGCAGTGGACTTGTTGCCCTACGGCCGCCCCTGGGCAGCCCTGGTCCCGGTTTGTTCCTGCTATGTTAGCAGGGTGGCTGGCAGGTTCCGTCCAGTGTAGCCAGGGCATGTTTGTTTCCCAAACGTTTTTCTGTCTGGTGTAGCCCAGCACGTTTGTTCCCAGATGTCATGTCTGATCTGTGTTGCCGGCACAAGTGTTCCCAGACGTTTCGTCTGACCGGTGTAGGCCCGGCACGTGTTTCCCAGACGTTTTGTTCTGGACCTGTTAAGCCCGGTCTTGTTTGTACCAGTACCAGACGTTTCTCTGGCCGGTGTAGCCCGGCATGTTGTCCCAGGACGTTTGTCTGTCCGGTGTATCCTCGGCTTGTCGTGTCCCCCACTGTTTTTGCCTGGCTGGTGTAGCCCGGTTATGTTCGTTCCAGGCCGTTTTGTCTGTCCGGTGTAGCCCGGCATGTTCGTACACAGACGTTTTGTCTGGCCGGTTTAGCCCAATGTTGTTTCCACACGGGCCCCGGTTCTCCCCCTAGTTCAGTTCTACTACCTAAGTGTAGGGCGCCCTGCCGTCGAGCGGTCTGTCCGTTTTGGTGGTCTTATGCTAATGTTTATTTATATTATTTATTTAAGCATTTTCTAAATTAATTTATTACCAATTGTCAGCCTTTCCAGTTATGTCTTTGTATTTACTTTTATAATACTGTGCATGAGTCTTAAGCAGTGCCCATTTCTAGTTGGATACTCAAATAATTTTGAATTGCACTTTTGAGAATCAATATTGTTTTAATCTGAACCAAACTATACCTTGGAATAATACTTTGTTTTAAAATCTATCAAAACTATACCATGAATAATACTGTTTTAATATAACCAAACTAACACGAATAATACTGTTTTATCTAACCGAATTGATTGATTTGATTGAGAGATATTAAGCCATCCAAAAGGTGTCACGAGCATGAATAGCCCGTAAGTGGTGCGCCTTTTGAGCCTATCACCAGTATCACAAGTTGATACTGGAGATCTGTGGAGGTGGCACTGCACCCTGCAACGTGACCGGGAGTATGATACCTAGCTGTCCAGCCCTGTGAGTTATTATTCGGGATGATGATGATAAAAGATTAAGGCACCCGAAGAGGTGGCACGGGCAGGAAATATGCCCTTAAATGGTGGCACCTTTTCAGGCCATATACCTAGTATTCAATAGATGATATTGGAAATCTGTGGAGGTGCGAATGCAACCCTGCGTGACGGGAGATGTCCTTCCGCTGAGTTATCTAATTGCGATTGAATGGATGATAAAGATTTAAGCCACCCAAGAGGTGGCACGGGCATGAATAGACCGTATAATTGGGTGGCCCTTCTTGATCTATTACCAGTATCAAGAGCTGTATACTGGAGATCTGTGGAGGGCGCCGAACTGCACCCCATTGCGATTGACGGGAGATGTCTCCCGGGCCAGATGGTGACCAAATGGTGTAATCTAACCAAACTATATCAGCCTAATATGACTGTTTTACATCTAATTCTATATGTTCAGCTTAAGTCACAGTATAGTATATATACTGTTTTTATAATATATTAACTGTTCAGCCTTTCAGTATGTTCCTTGGATTTACTATACTCCGCTATTTATTCCGCTGCATTTTCTAGCATTGCTTAAGCCTCATGCCTATCTTGTTTTTGGCCTTGCATTCATGTTTTGTATCCATCACGGCACGTTATTCGACAGGGAGTCTGCTCCTATTTTGGTGTTTTTAATTATCTATATTATTTAACTGTGGTTTCAGCTAGTCTACATTTACATTGTTAGTTTTTCAGTTTGAGTGTTAAGAAGCCTCTGTTTTTTCCTCCTGCAATTTAGCTTTGCTTAGCTTAGCCTTAGCTTAGCCTTAGCTTAGCTTTTGCTGTGCCTTTTGCCTTTAATCTTTAGTTCATTGGTCTTGCAATTTACTTGTACTCTTCTCTGCAAGTTTGTCTGCAATTTAAAGCATGGATATCCAGTCTTCGTGTTTAAATGCAATTTACTTATCTCTGGCTGTCCAATTATGTTTTGTTTTAAATTTCGCTTACAGTCTTGAGTCACTAAGTCACTTGTTCAGGCTAGGTCGTACTAGTTGTGTGTATACATGGTTGGACCCTCCCCTCCCCATTTTTTCCTCTCATTTCATCGTCCTATCCTCTTGTCATTCTTGCAAGTTATTCTATTTGAAGGTGACTTTTTCTTTTTAATGTGCAACATATTCCTTTGTTCTAAGTACTTAAACCCTTTCTCCTCGGGCTGGTCCTGCCTTCCCTTCTTGCTCAGTTGTCCGTTACGGCGAACGTTTCTCCTTCTGCCTTCCTCGGACCTTTCCCTGTTATTCTCGTTTCATCCCAGCCGTCACGGCTTCCCCCCCCCACTCCTGCCGCCCAGTGTCGGGGGGGCGTGTCCTAGGCTCAGCGCTCCTTGCTGCTGACGCTCTCACATCCCTCCATCGTCAGTGTTCCTCTCCAAGCCCTTATTTCGAGCATTTGTTACTGTGTCGTTAGTTCTCACTCACGTATACTGTCGGTCACTTAATTTTACTTTTGCATTCGTTTACTCGTGTATGTGACGTTTGCTGGTGCGGCCAGCTGGATCTCCCTGCCTGCTTTTTTCCCGTTAGTCCAACCGATGCTTACTTTTTCATCTTCCGCAGTCGGACCGGAAGCACGACGGATGTTACGACTCTGGGTTCTTTAGAGGGAAACCAGAGGTCAAAATTTGAGCTTATTGAGCTACCATAGAATAAAAATGCATTGCGAGTGGCATTTGGTCGTATCTTCCCTGCCAGTCGAATTTAGAGACAATCTTAACCAGTGTTCCAGCGATGGTGTAAATATTTCATTCAAAATTATCTGCTACCCCAGAAATTTTAGCCAAATATCCCCAGTTTGCTAACTATTGGTAGTAACTGAGTGATTGTAACCTATCCACGCTGCCCATTGGATGGGGGGGCGGTGTGGCAGGACAGACATATAATTGTGACACTAGCTCTCCACATTTATCAGTTGCTTAATTTAGAACCTGTATTTGAGGTCGATCTCGAACCCATTGTTGATGTGACTTCTTATATTGAATTTTGTAACTACTCATCAAGATTGTAACTTGCTTAGCTACATGTAATTGTGGGGTTCAGTCCCTTGAGCCCATTATGTGCCGCCTGTAACCCTTTCCACTACCGCCCAACAAGATGGGTAGGGGGTGCATAATAAATGAACTAATACTAACCTAAAGTCGTAAGATTAGTCTTGTTTCTCGAAGAGTATTTAAAGATTGAGCTTGGGGTTGATTATTCAATACATAAAAAGTATGGCACCAACTATGTTTACTATTACTTTCTAATCATTTGTAACGTAAACCTGAGTAAATTTTGGATCGGGCGCCGGTATGATTAGTTGAACAATCTGCCGGCAGCATTAGTCCATCGGAGGATGGAGACGGAGGGACTTGCTCGTTCTTCCTTCTCTGCTGACTGGTTGAGGTGGAAGGAAGTGCCTCTCCTTCCTCGTATTTATTTATTTCTGTATCTTCGTCGGGTTAAGTCTTCTTTGCTATTTTTATGGTTATATGTCTGGCATACCTATCGTTCTATGTGTAGAGTAGTATCCCTGGGGGTAGGAAAAGTAGTATTTAAGTGTTTATCTTACCGGTTATGCTAACGGGGGTCCCAGTGTACACGTGGTCCCCTACCCTAAGCTCGGACTCTACCAGTGTTGTTATAGTAGAGCTTTACCTAGCTTGTTTCCAGTGTAAACCTTGTCTCCTGCCTAAGTGGACCAAGGCTTTTAACGTAAGATTGTGTGGTAAAGTTTAGTATTAAATTGTTATTGGTGGATGTGTATGGGGGTGTGTTTGAGGGGTTTAATAAATAAGTAAGTTTGAACAGAGTATCCCTTTTTCCTGTGTGGGAGTACAATAGTCGATTCCTAGACTAACCGGGTTTAGTAGCAAGCATGTATCATTGTGGATATTTTACGTTGGGGGGGGCCCGGGGCCCTTTAGTTTCTCCCATTTTTTTTGATACCTCTGTATTCGTACTTACCCCTTACCCCTTAATAGTACCCTTCCCCCATCAGCAAGCCCAAACACCATTTTATAAGCACCGTGAACCTAGCAGCAACTGCAACCGGAAGAGGGCTCCTTACCCTTAACCTTGAGGATACCTTGAGGTGCTTCCGGGGCTTATTCGTCCACCGCGGGGCCCGGACATCGCCCAGGCCTCCTGGTTGATGGACTGATCACCCAGGCTGGTTGGGACGCAGGCCTGCTCGCAGGGCCTGACGTATGAGGTCACAGCCTGGTTGATCAGGTTATCCTATGGAGGCGTTTATCCAGTTCTCTCTTTGAACACTGTGAGGGGTTTTGCCAGTTTATGTCCCTTATGTGTAGTGGACGCGTGTTGAACAGTTCCGGGCTCTCTGATGTTGATAAGATTCCTTCTCTCAGAGTACCAGTTAGCCACCTTCTGCTTGTCAACGGGGGTATTCTGCACATCCTTGCATGTCTTCTGGTCTCATGGTGATGTTATTTCTGTGTGCAGGTTTGTGGGACCAGCCCCTCTATGTTTGCCCACGTGTAAAATTTTTATGTATTTCTCCCGCCTGTGCTCTAGAGATTACAGATTTAGGCTCTTAAGTCCGGTCCCAATAGTTTTCACGATAGTTTTTACCAGAGTGGAATTCTAGCAGTAAAGGACCTATGCACACTCTCCAGGTCAGCACTTTCACCAGCCGTGAAAGGGGGT
>WNGS01050124.1:0-12135 GCA_020271785.1 Procambarus virginalis
GGGCGTGCCAAAAGCATCAGTAACGACAAGCGCACGAAGAGCACAATAAAACCAGGGTAAAATATAAACAAGGAATACACAAACAAAAATAACACAAACGCAAAACACACCACGCACCATACCACACAACAGCAGAAAACACACCACAGAATCGAGAACACAATAACAGAACATGGTAATATAACACTGGAAATACATCATAGTAAATAAAATGCAGGAAAATAACAGGGAATACAACAAAGCAATACACAGCACAGTACATAGATCAAAGAAAACAGAACACATTTGCATTACATAGTAAAATATCAAAATAAAAAATAAATAATCAGTATAGCACAAACCAATATTGAACATATAACACAGTAAATAGGACACAGATAAGAGAACAAATCGTAAATAAGCATAAACAAAAATGGAATCTTACACATAGGTAACAATGAAATACAGTCAAAAAAAAAAAACACTAGAGCATTATAACCCAGCAATAACTAGGTAAGAAAACAGGGAAAAAAAGAAACCCGTATCACATAGCTCAACAAAACAATGAAAGAAATAAAGCAACACAAAGCAAGAACCACACACACAGTCAACCATCTTCATATTTATCCGGATAGAAACGACGCGGGTACTTCTTCCTGTAGGCATCCCACTGTGCTCACATTTCCATAGGCGTGTTAACGTGACTACGTGATCCTCGCGGTCAATACATGAAGTCAGAAAACATCCATTTCGGCTCCCTCCACCACGGGGGCGTTAGGCACGGGAAGAGGTTGCACAGAGGGCTTTGATACAGATGGTGGAACCATCTGTATCAAGACTGAAGCACAGGAGTCGGCCGGACACAGGCCGACAACATAGCGGGCGGAGTCGCAGGGGACGCAAGCACAGAGGGCGATGGTGCAGGGGCGACACCACAGGGGACAGAGTAACAAAGGACGGCTGAGCAGAGGGCAAAAGCGTGGAAGGCACAGACATGGACGCCAGAGGTACGGAGGCCGCCGGAACAGAAGCATTTTTAAGAACCAGCACCAAGGCCCTTCCCTCTCTCGCAATCTCGGCCGGTGCCACAACCTCTCAACTCAGGGAACCAGCAGCCGGTGATGCAGAGGCAGCCGGAGAAGACACCGGACCAGGGCCAGGCGACAATCCCACCACAGGACCCATTACCGCCGCAACACGGCCCACAGGAGCCGCAGGCACTCCAACAGCATCGCACACATCACCATCCCCAGAAGACAAACTTCCGGAGTCCTCAAATTCCCCGACGTCGGCTCAGGCCGCATCACGAGGCGCAGACAGACTCAAAGCTTGCCGTGAACGCTTGGACACAGGTCGCAGATTGTCGGAACTATCACCTCCGCTAGGAAGCACCGTAACAGAACCGCTGGTTGCCCGCGCAACTCCTCGCAGCGCACGATCACTCAACATCGCAGCCTCAACAACCCAGGGAACAGGACCACACACCGCAGGAAACATCAGAGTGTGCACGTCGACACGGGTCGAAGACACAGCTGCCAGAGACAGTACAGGCCAAGGAGCAGCCTCGACGTCTGGAGTCACGAGACCACACACCACAGGAGACACAACTGGAGACTCGACTGGAGACGAGGCAGGCAGGGGAGGCGGAGGTGCAGGAGCCGGGGATGCACTTTCTTCCACTCCGATACCCACAGCCACATCGAGGCTGGCATCAGAGACCGGCAACGGGGCACCAGAGGACTGGGAAGTAACATTTTCCACAGCAGCACCTTCCGACAGGTCCGGGACTGCCAACGGAGGAAAGTCCTCCTCCCTGAAGAGGTTCACAGGCCTGACCTGGCTCGCATCACATCCTGCAGCCTGATGGCCCGAGAGTCCACACCGGAAACACGGCCGGGGCTGACCCCCATAGAACATGCATATCATGAAGCCCAGAAGCTGGACAGACGAAGGGATGGAGTCTTTCAAGCGCAGCGCCACAGTGCGGGTCCCATTCCGGATACCCTTCCACCGCCCGGAGGAGACTGCATTCATTTGGACACTCAAGAGCCGCCCATACCGGGTAAAATGACGCTGGAGAAGAGAGTCGGGTAACTCAAAGGGAGCACCATGAACTGTCACATAGGTAGTCTCACTGCACCTGTCCGACACTACCACCGAACCACCACCCTCGGGCAGAGTAAATGTCCTCCGTCATAGCGGTCCACAAAGTCACGATACACAGCCTTAGAGCAGAATTTCACAACGGCTCGATGCTCGGATACAAGTTGAACGCCGCACACAGACGCCACATCCACCCCAACATGTCGATCACCACCACCTCAACTAACGGGTAAGATGCTGGGCCAGTAAATTCTAGGCCAATGGTATCTCTCCGCTTCACAGGGGGCCGCCATCCCTCCAGCCGCCACGGCCCCAAGGGTCCGCTCACACACACAAACTACCACGGGTTAGCAAACCATGAGCTCACAGGCGACACGTCCACCTCCGCCCAGAGCTAGGCGAAACTCTCACAGCCCTGTATACTGGTGGCTTGTGATGATATCCTAATATTATCCACAGCTCTGTATACTGGCGGCACCTGATGATATCCTAACATTATCACGAGCCACCAGTATACAGGGCTGTGGATAATGTCCTAACATTATCCTACATTTTCTGCAAATTAAATTCTCCCTTAATATGTCATATGTCGGGGTGTCTCTCTCTCTCTCAACAGTCACCACCAAGTAGTCGTAGCGATAACTGTTACTTACTGTAGCCCTGCGGGTCTTCACTCAATCCTCGCGGCGCCACTGTTCACCAGGAGAGTCTCCCAGTCTATCTCCGGCCGGCCTTATAGCCTGAAGACGAGTGGGAACACGATCTACTCTTGATCATGTGAGCGCCTCGACAAAGGGCTCTACTGCTAACTGAAAGGTCGCCAACGGATGTTCTCCGTGTCCAGTAACACGTCAGTGGTATTGTGGAATTGTGGTAGTGGCAGAGAGCACACTAATCAAATTTGGGTAACAGGCAGGTATATGTCTCACTCACTCTCTCTTTTCATATGAACTCAATAGCACCAAGTAATGGAAGGATAACACAAACACGAAGGTGGTTTTGTATTTTACTTAAAAGATTAAAGTATTATATCACTGGATCAACAACAAGGCCAAGCAATACATGAGCAGCAAATCACTCCCTCTACATAAATCTGGAACACGTCGAGATGGCAACACACCCCTCCTGTCATTCTCACGGTCCAAATTCAGTATTATCGAGCGTTTGGCAATGAGCGAGAGGCCACGCCCCCCTCACTATATCTCACTGTACTTGTTGCTCTGGCGTGGAGCGCCTATTTCTTCACATTCACGGTAAATCACTATACTGCCAATAAACACAGTAAATCACTTCAATGGCAATAACTACAATAAACCATTGCACTGGCATTAAACACAGTAGATCGCTATACTGGCCATAAACACAATAGATCACTATAATAACAATAAACACAATAAATCACTGTACTGGTATTAAATATTAAGTCACTTCAATGGCAATAAACACAGTAAATCACTGTACACATGAATATAATATTCAATACTCCAGCATATATATAGATCACTTCATCAATATTAATAATAATGAGATAATACTGGGGGCACAACCTTACACCAATAAATGGTACATTTATATATATATATTCTCTGGCACTAACTTATAGTATTAATGTCACATGAATGTAAATGTCCTCGACGCAGCAATCTTTTCGATAAATCACAGGTGCACTCACACACCATATATATATTTCGTGAGAGCTCTCTACAGCATCTCTCTTCACAATTGTGCCTTACTATGACAGACATTGGTGAGCCCTGTTCACGACATAGAAGATACTCTGGCTAAATAGCTGACTAAAGGGGAATGGGGAGGGAGAACTGAATTACCTACTTCCACCATCAAAGATGTGGACTCGTCCTCTGTTGAGAGTTGAATTGAAGCTCATGGTCCCGGCTCTCGACTCGTTGTAGGGAACGCCCCCACACACACACTGATGCTCTCTCCAGGAACCCAATCAACGCCCAAAAAAACGCGTCTTCTCCGTGCTGCTCCTCACTGCAGGCCCGTGCTCCTCCACAACCTCTTGAAGGGTTGGAGTCGGTCTCCTGGCCATCGACTTCTCCTCACAACTACGTCTGCAGCCCTTTCTCTCTGCTGCAGTCGTTCCAATTCCCAGCTAGTTTCTTCTCCTGCCTCTCTATGGATTGTCCCAGCCGCTACGTCGTCACCTAACTGGTGAGACTGCACAGTCGTCCCGGACGTCACTGCACAGATTTCACTTCTTCCAAAGCACCTGTCACTGGAGCACTTACTGCTTGATTCTCGTCAATTCCTCCTTCTGTCCAACACATGGAAAATAGGAAGACCTCACAGGGTGCTTGCAGACTACAGGCGACGCGTAAATCCACCGGACAGGGGTGAAAACTGTCAGACTGACAGGACCCCCGATCGCACGTCTGACCTTCTCGACTTGTCGTGTCAAACTCCTTGGCGCCACTGGGCGCGCCGTCCGGACCCCCTTGCACTCGTGACGTCATACTTGCCAGGCGCGTTTCTCATTGGCACCCTGTACTACGTCATCGTTCCTGACCAATCTGGTGCCACTGACATAACGTTTTGGCGGCAAAACGTATGGGCCGGCACCATCTTGGAGTCCTAAAGGGCTTAAACCAATGGCCAAAACACTCTTCTTTTGCGAATTTCTCGCCAACGCGAGAACACTTCATGCTCCCACATATGTAAAATTGTTCCCCGTAACATAGAGAACGTTCGGGTAAAGTGGATACGACTCTTACAGCTGGCGTGGGAGAAATATAAGGGGGAGGGGGAGAACACCATCACACATAGGCTAAAGTTGAGCGTTTTCTATGGCTAACCAACACTGGTCCTTGTTTGCCTAAGATCCAAATGTTAATCATGATGTGTTGCTTAACAACACACATGATTGTTAAAAAGAGTGAATCAACAGATATTTACTATATATTATTATATAATAATTATACCTTTGAATGGTGAAAGCTGTTACTGTATCATCCAACGGTTAGCTCACAGGGATGAGCTAACTTGAGTTATTCCATTAGTGACACTAATTATCACTCAAGTAAACCTGTGTATAGTTATGTAAAAATTACCAATTTAGTTGTAAACCTCCACAAGAGGTAGGATTGTAGGCTAATGACAAATTTAACCACTTGGCTACTCTTATTACCTGCTCAGTATTTATGAGCAAATACCCCAGTTATTTCCATATCAAAATTATGGGAGCAACAAAACCAAATCCAGTAGCCAGTACAACAGACGGAATGTTTACCACCAATATGTTAACTACAGATCTATGTGAGCTACAAAGGACATGTGACTAAGGGGGCACGAGATTGGAATATTAAAAGTTGTTCTAGTGCAATTAAAATTTATTGGTGTTTTACATGTAAAACGGGCTGCAACTGGTCCAAGTTTCGGCTTCGCAGCCTAAATAGAGAGGGAGAAAAAAAATAAATATCATATTTTACAAAAATTTTCAACATTTTCAACGTTGAATAACAAACACAAGAGTCAACCGAAATCCTTTCTATGATACTCAGCTATCACATTGCTATATAATAAAGGTTTGGGAGTTATATTTCTATCCCAAATGTATTTAGTGCAATAATACAAATTTTCCAAGTTCACCCAAAAAATTATGTAGCAAAATGTTTATAAATATTTATAAAGTCAATAAATGAACTTATGAGAAAAACAAACCTAGGGTTTTTAGAGGCAAAAACTCTACATATAATGTGCAAGTTTCATGTAAATTGAATAATAAATGAAAAAGTTATTCAACCATGTAGTTGGTAATTACTTACCTGTAGAAAATAAATGTCCAAGTTCAGCCACCTGTAGCCGAAGTTGATGTCGACCAATTTCATTCAAAATTGGCACTCTTGTAGATAAGCATGCCTTCAGTAAGGTGTGCACGTTCCATGAAGATCGCCTGATAACAAAAGAAAAAAAACATTTAAATAAAAAAAAAATGTGTCCATCAGTTTTATGTTTACAATTATTTATGATGTAATATCAAAATATAACACTAAAACATACTAACCTAACATAATTGGTCTGAAATATGGGTCCTCAAAGTGGCACTGCATTGGCACTAGTAGGCACCTGCCCCATAGCCAGGGTCAGCTTCCTCAGGGGCCTTTCTTGGCTTGGTGGTGCGTGTTGTTGGTTTCTGCATCATCTTGTCCTTCATGTTGAAGTACCAGTACCATCAAGAGCGAGAACGTCTGGAGGAACGTCTGTGGCTGGGTGGCAGTATGAGGTGGCGAGGCGGGCAGTGACGCCACCTCTATTTTCACTCAACAGAATGCGGTTTTGTGTCAATCTAGCTCTCTGTTCCTTCTTTACTTTGCTAGGGGTATATACCTTTTGCTTTTCGAGCTTTCGTCTTCTTCTACAACAAACCCATTGTGCAGTAGATACTACAAAAAAGCGATTCACAGGAAGATTTGTGTGAGCGCCACAATGATAGAACCACCCGCACAGGGACAGTGTGCGAGTTAGCTAGTCACCTCAACCTCCTTACTCCCACACGAGACTGTTGCCAATGAGCAAGTTTATAATCTGTATAAATAACAAGTTATTTTCCACTATTACGAAATATTAGCCGTTTACAACGTATAACGTATCACCCTACGACGCACCCGAGCCGCGAGGACCGGATTTGGGACAATTACGGCTGGAAAATTTACTCTAATTACGTTATTTTTCATCATAACATAAAACGGTTTGCACCACGGTGTTGCCACAACGTTGTAGTATTTAGAATTTTTTCAGAAATATTCGATTTTGGTCGAATTTTTCAAGCTCCTACCCCCTAAGCACCTGAATAAATGTGATCTGGTATCACAGTCGTCAAATGTGACTTGAATTAATAGAAAGCCACATAAAGGTGGCCAAACAAGAACTACAAAAGGGCTGCAAAGGCAGTGAATAATCATATTCAAAGCCTCGTCAAACAAAAAGTTCATCCAGACATACTAGACACCTTCCTCGCCAAAACGGTATAATAGGAGGAGGCAGTCCAAGATAGTCTTGATAAATTTACACCGCTCTTAGAGCAATTAAATATAAAATGTCTCAAAATGGTCTAACAGCAATGAAACCAATACTTTTGACCCCATCCCTGAAGTTCGTCTACCTGCCATTGATTTGCCAGAATTTTATGGCAGTGACGAGGAAAACTTTGAATAATACTGGAACACGTTCCATTCATTAGCGAACTCTAAAGGTTCCATTAATAAAACCAAGAAATTCCTCTATATGCAAAGTACCCTAAAGGGAGTAGTGAAGGTAGTTATTGACCTTCTGGTTCCTAGTGATGACTACGATACTGACACACAGTTTTAACAAGTCAACCATTGTAACAAGGACATTGGTATAGCTAATCTCTACTATAAACTGAGAGCTATGCCTACCCCAGATAAAACACCTGAAACTATACTTTAGAATCCAAGTGGAGCTTCTATTTAAAGCTCTTGCTGCTAAGGCTAATGTTCCTCGAGCAGTATTTGTGTTGAAATTAGGGAATTCGGAGCAAATTCCCCAAAGAGATCCTAAAATCTCTCTGCTCTCACTATCAAACAGAAATCCTCATCCTGGATGAAATCTTTGAAGGGTTGAGGATGATTTGTGAATCGAATGTGAGCATACAAGAAAATAGTATTTTCACAGTTCTTCAACTGACAAGTCTAAAATAACGAAGTCAATGGTGACCACAGGTACTAACAATAAATCTAACCAACTACTTCCACACCAAGGTGGAAATCTGGCAGATGCAGTGGGTCCCTCAAAGTCTATAATTGCTGTGTTACCCAAGGCTGTGACTCCACAAGGTGCTGTAGGCTGGAGGATATGTTTGTTCTGCCAAAAAGACCATTCTGTGTACCACTGCACCAATTATCCCGATTGTGTCACCCGTGCTAAGCGACTAAAGGAGTTGCAAAAAAAAAAAATGCACGAGGTGTCTCAGGTTACATGACACCAGCACATGCGAGACCCAACTACTCGCCTGCAACAGGTGTAACAAGGGTCAACACTATGCAGCACTGAGCAGAGATATAAAATGTCTCTACAAAATCCAAGGTGGAAAAAGATGACACTCCCATCACCATACAGTACTGCAAAGTGTGACAGAAAATCAGTGTCCAATTGACAAAGTTCAACAATGATGCGACTTTGTTATGGTAAGTTGGGTGGTAGGCAAACAAAGGGGCCGAGGTCTATACCCGCAATCGTAGATTCTGGAGCACAAATACTGTAGGTGAGATATTGAGAGAGGAGCGAATAATAGTGTAACCACGACAGGGCGAGGTAATAAGTATTGTTTTGGGTAAGAGGCGAGAGAATTGCTATTATTTCAGAGATTTTATACTTGATTTAATGTCAACGTAAGTTCATCTTGTTGTCAATGTGAACTCAAAGGAATTATCCTTCTAATTTGTACATTTGAAATTGTTAATTATTAGGTTGTTAATTTGATTTGAGGGCTTGTTATCAAACATGTAAAATGTTTTGTAAATTCAATGCATAGATTTGATGGCAAACATTAAGAACTTATTTTTAGTATTCAGTGTCATTTAGAATAGATGATTTAGAATATTGTCATTTACATTAGTATTAAACAAATTTAAAATTGCATCTAACCTAAGCAATTTTTTTTTACCACAGGATAACAAGTGTCACGCGCCGCTCACCTTGGCCTTGTGTTACATGAAGTTACAGTTAAACAGCGGGGGATCGTGCTACTGATCCTATAATCTCACGCCGTGGGTCTCCGCCTCCTCCACTAGGATATCACATATTAACCCCAGGGAGCTCTCCTAGTCATGCCTCAAGACTGGCCACCATTTGACCTTGGACCCAAGGGGGAGAGGAGAAGGCCCAGCCCACAATGCTAACCTCAATCCTGCAGTGTGTGACTCCCCCACCGAGCCTGCCCACCTATGCGTGCAGAGAATTTGCCGGACTTCCAGCCGTATCCTCACTTCCACCTCTTACCTTCTGGTCGCCAGTTGGGTAATTCTCTCTGCGTCCCAGCAATGCCGTTAGTTCAAATATAATATATTTACAGCGGCCTAAGACCGTACTATGTGCGGCCAGTACTAGAATTCAAATGTACAGTTGTGTTGCCAACTCAGGGTCACTCTATAGGGAATGCCAGTACCAGTGTTCAAATTTAATGTCGTGTTGCCAACCAAGGTCTCTCCCTATGTCATGTCGATAACAGTACAGTATAATCATATGTCATTTATCCACAGAGCTCAGAGAGAAAGAGGTTACACGAAAAGCAGTGATACAATAATAAAAAGTTTACTTAAAGTAAACTACAACACACGAGATACATGTATGAACTTAATGGAAATAATAATGGTGACAGCAGCGCTCCTCTGGTGGCCGCCGGCAGCTTGCATCAGCTGATGAATTAAAGGGATTACTGACCCACCCTCACTGGGGCGGCTCCATCAGCGTCGCTCTTCAGTCCTTCACAGGCCGGCCACTCGCTGTCTTCACCAATCAGTAGAATGATATATACGTGCTGTCCCACAGCCTAATCTACTCCTGTGACTTATATGCACTCTAATATATGGCTAAGCATAACAATAGGCCTATCTTGCCTAACAATTAAGGGAAATATGGGAAGGAAAAATTATGTACCTTAACATATCCTGTCATCAGATGCCTAGGCTTCAGTCGCCGTTCGTTGGGTACTACGTTCCTCACGTCGTTCCTCAGAGTTCCAGAAGCATCACCAGTCCATAGGCGTCGTGAAGATCCTTGTCATCTCCGTGCTCCTTCCCTGAGTGAAGTTCCAGGGCGTTGACTCGTCATTGCACACATCGTCCCCTCGAGCATTCCTTCACCGAGACCACACTCAAGGATCATAACACAACAGCTCTGAATGCTTTGGAGTTCCACTGACGGCGAGTCACTCACTCCTCCAGCTGTAGTAACTCGCTCTCAACTTCTCCAAGACTAATCAGCTCACGGTCCACGGCGCCCTTACACAGCTGGAATAGGCTTCGCACTTCCCTGAAGTACTGCAGTCCTTGGTAGTCACTATATACTTGTCAGGCTGTGTATATCTACTTAAGGAGGCTCCTAAACCTCGGAACTCGAGAGCTCAATCGGCGCACGTCCGCACACAATGAAGTGCCAACTATCAATGAAGTCACGTGATCTCAGCCAGCCAATCACTAACCGGCGGGAACCGTACACAAAATGGTGGATTTTCAGGCCAGGGGACGCCATTTTGTAGTACCAAGGGCACGAGTTTTCCACTTTCCTGCAAATTTACAAATGCAAATTTCTCCCCAAATAAGCAACCATTTTGGAAGCCTCATTCCTCAAAAGATTCCCTGCATCTCAGAGAACCTGCAGGTAAGCTGATATGACTCTTACAGCTGGCATATGGGAGAAACTGGAGAGGGCACCGTCACACAAGCCAGAACAATGTTAAATCTGTTTTAATAATTACGATAATATGTTACGGCCTCGCTCACTGCCGTGTGGTTATACATTCTGCGCCGTCTGCATTAAAAAAGCTGTCAAGAATGGTGAACTGATGTGTCCAAGGTGCGGCAACTGGCACGGTGCCACGGCTCAGTGCCCGATCAATTGTGGTTTGGTGGCCCTTATCAGGAAAGGTACCCAGTTATCAGCAGTGGGAACAGTTTTAACAAAAAGCATACAAAACTCATCCAAGAAGCATGAGCAGAAAGTTACGGTCTCTGATGGACGTAAAGAAGAGCAGCATCATTAGCCTCGTTACTAGCTGTTTAGAGGAACTATTCCAACTGGGAAAGTACTGGGACCAACTGGAAGACTTGACTCACAACATACAATTCCAGGACCAACTCTATGGTCTGGTCCTGCAGAACCAGGCAGCATTGAAGCTGTTGGAACAGGAGGATACTTGCTGAATCACAAAATCACAATGGCATAATATATTTAGGAAAATCACTTGAGCAATCCAGGTATTCGAACTCGAGTTCTGGGTCACCCCAAACACATGCTTTTAACCCACTGGATCACAAAGTAATTTAGCCTCTGATACTACAGGATTTACTGGGTGTCTTCAAGACCCCTAATGAAGGCACCGAGATGATGTCTCCATCATCGGTATTACCTGTGCTCTACCTGTAGGTAATCGAGTTGAAGTGCACAGCTGGGTGATGGTTATAATGCAGGTTGGAATCTCCGGATTGCTCTCAACATTCCTGCTAAGATATACAGCAGCATTGTGATTTTGTATTGTAGTGTATTTGAGGGGAGCGTTGAGATACACCAGCGTGCACGAGGATAATTTGTACGAACTTATAATGAAGCATCAGACACTGAGCAAAAGATGGATGGCTAAGTCCCAAGAATTTAAAAAGTTTTCAATGTTGATTATAATAGAAATGAATGTTCAAGGTTGGAGTCCGGACTGTGAAGAGCTGAAATAAAGGGAGGGGGGAAGGGTAGAGAGAGTTGGAGTGGTGGATATGTGTGTGGCATTATATAAAAGTACAATTAGTTGTGAAAGTACTCATTTCTATAATAAAAATGGCATATTTCTTCAAAGCCATAAACGCTCAGTGTTCTGGTAATAATGGGGGCCGACACTGTCGTCCAGTTGATAATGGGGGCCGACACCGCCCTCATTGATAATGGGTCCGACACTGTCGCCCACAGTTGACAATGGGGTCGACACCGCCCACAGTTATAATGGGTCGACACCTGTTGCGGCCCTACTGTACGCAACCGGGTTCTTTCTCCGTGGAGGTATTTTGGGAATCCGGCCCCAAGTTGTAGAGGCTTTCAAGGGGTGTGTTCCATAATGCAATTTAAAAGCACGGAGAGGATACCCAAACCCAGCAAACAATTTTGGTTGCCACAACGTATCTTGAAATTGTTGAAAGTATTGGCAACGTTTGTTTGCACGCATTAGATGCGTAATTTTGTGTGGATGTAAAGAAGATTCTGAAACGTTTTGCACGAACGTTGGCTAAAAAAATTTTGAAACCTTGTGGCAACCTTAAATGTTTCATAATCGTATTTTTTTATTGCTGTTATTTATATAATGTAGAA
>WNGS01050128.1:0-10312 GCA_020271785.1 Procambarus virginalis
TTTGGTAGCAGTCTTTCCTGTAGACATATAATATATTATTAAATATGACCGAAAAAGTAGATTAATAATTCTAACACGAATTTTCTCTATTTTCCTTATGTTTCTTCTTTTTACTGGTGACGGTAAATGAAAAATCAATTCTCCAAAATTCATTTTTATTTCTAGTCTGACGCGACACTTGAGCGCGTTCGTAAAACTTATTACATTTTCAAAGACTTTAGTTTACACACAAACAAAACAACTATAACTGAACAGAGTTTAAACAGCTTTTCTTTTTTATACCTGCATTTGGGTGAGGTGACATGTTACAATGGTTTGGGGTGAGGTGAACACAACACAGAACACGAAACATGGGTATAAGCTAAAGGGAAGAATAGATCTGTAACTGCAGAAGGCCTATTGGCCCATATTTCTTGATGTTTCTATATTGGAGCGAGTCTTGAAGTGGGTAGAATATAGTTGTGCGTTAATTGGCTGTTGATTGCTGGTTGATTGATTGTTGATTGCCAGCAATCAACAGCCAATTAACGCACAACTATATTCTACCCACTTCAAGACTCCGCTCCATATAGAAACATCAAGAATATGGGCCAATAGGCCTTCTGCAGTTACAGATCTATTCTTCCCTTTAGCTTATACCCATTGTTTCGTGTTCTGTGTTGTGTTCACCTCACCCCAAACCATTGTAACATGTCCACCTCACCCCAAATGCAGGTATAAAAAAGAAAAGCTGTTTAAACTCTGTTCAGTTATTGTTGTTTTGTGTGTGTGTAAACTAAAGTCTTTGAAAATGTAATAAGTTTTACGAAACGCGCTCAAGTGTCGCGTCAGACTAGAAAGTAAAAATGAATTTTGGAGAATTGATTTTTCATTTACCGTCACCAGTAAAAAGAAGAAACATAAGGAAAATAGAGAAAATTCGTGTTAGAATTATTATCTTACTTTTTCGGTCATATTTACTATAATATATATATATATATATATATATATATAGATATATATATATATATATATATATATAAATCCAGGAGCAAGGTGCAGTTTTAGGCCTCACCCTGAACCCTTCTAAATGTGAAATAATATGTTCCAACCAGGGCATCGTAGAGAGAATAGAGGGTCTTCTGCCAAACATCCATAAAACTAAACCTGAAGACAGCACACTCCTAGGAGCTCCCTGGGGTTGAAAGCCATCGATGAGGTCCTTGATAAGAAAATCGCCGACCTTAAGAGGATGGATGGGAGGATTGAGGATATTGATGCTCATGATGCACTCTACCTCATCACCAGATGTCTGTCCCTCCCCAGGTTAACCTACTTTCTGAGGTGTTCACCATCTTACAGTAGCCAAAAACTAAGTGAGTATGACCGGTTACTGAAATCAATGCTAGAAAAAGCCCTTAACCTCTCTCTTGATGACCTGCAGTGGAAACAAGCCTCTCTTCCCGTAAGACTTGGGGGCCTCGGAGTTCGAACAGCAACGCAAATCGCTGTTCCAGCCTTCCTGTCCTCCTTATCAGCATCCGACGACCTTGTGAAGGAAATTCTACCTGCCCACTTACATCAGCTGGCAGGTGTACATGATCCCAATTTTACACGCTGTGCCACAGAGTGGGCCTCTCGTGCAGGCCCATCACCTCAACCACCATCCCAAAAGCCCACAGGCAATCCAGCTGGGATGGCCCCATTGTAGACAAAGTTGCTGCAGAGTGCCTGGGTGCTGCATCAACACAGCACGACATTGCTCGCCTCACAGCAGTAGCAGCCCCTCATGCAGGGGATTTCCTGTTAGCAACCCCAATGTCGGCAACTGGCACGCGTCTCACACCACACGCCCTCCGAATTGCTGTGGCCCTCCGCCTTGCTGCCCCAATCCACACCAGATATAGGTGTATTTGCGGCGAGGTGGTGGCTGACAGGTACGGCCACCATGGCCTACTCTGCCAAAGCACGGGAGGATGGCACTCGAGGCACAGTGAAGTTAACGACATCATCAAGAGGAGCCTCACCACAGCTGGATGCCCAGCCGAGAGAGAGCCTCGTTACCTAACGCCCCGTAACTCTGATGCTCTTATTGGTCGCCCGGATGGTATCACAGTGAACCCCTGGAAGAATGGCAAGCAGTTGGTATGGGACTACACGTGCGTATCAACCCTGGCTAACACCTACATTGACCTCAGTGTTGCACAACCAGGTGGCGCTGCCACCCACAGGGAAGCAGCCAAATCCCGTAAGTATAGAGAACTTGATCACCACTACAATTTTGTCCCCATTGCTTCTGAGACACTCGGCGCCTGGGGTAAAAGTGCTACCAGTTTTTGAAGGAACTGGGTTCTAGGCTCATTGAAACAACAAGGGACCCTAGAGCTGCCAGCTTTCTTTTCCAGCGCCTCAGCGTGGCGATACAGAGGGGAAATGCGCACTGCATCCAGGGTTCCTGCCCGCCATCTGAGGAGCTGGAGGAACTCGACAACCTATGATAACCATCTTTGTAACCTATATGTAACTCCTTTTTTGTAACACAGTTCAAATAAAGCAATATATATGTGTACATACAAAAGAATGGGGGTGGTAGGAGAAGAAAATATTAGTGTTCAGTGAGAAACCACAAGGTCTCCTCTGAATACGTTTTATTTTCTTCTCCGAGGCTATGGGTCCCCACATTGGCACCAGAGGTGGTACCCTCACAAAATTTATATATATATATATATATATATATATATATATATATATATATATATATATATATATATATATATATATGTGTGTGTGTGTGTGTGTGTAATATTAAATATGACCGAAAAAGTAAGAATAATAATTCTAACACGAATTTTCTCGATTTTCCTTATGTTTCTTTTTATTGGTGACGGTAAATTAAAAATCAATTCTCCAAAATTCATTTTTATTTCTATTCTGACGCGACACTTGAGCGCGTTTCGTAAAACTTATTACATTTTCAAAGACTTTAGTTTATCAACACACAACTTATGCCTGAAACACCTTTGGCTCTTATACCTGCATTTGGGTGAGGTGATGTAATACAATAGTGGGGTGAGAAACAAACTTTCAACACAGAACGGGGTATAGAAGTTGGGTATTATATATAGTTGGGAAGAATATTTTATATATTCTATATATAATAATTATATATTATATTCTATATATAATAATTCTATATATATATAGAATTATATATATATATATATATATATATATATATATATATATATATATATATATATATATATATATATATATATATATATATATATATATATATATATATATGCAATTGACGATCACTAAACACTGATCATTTGTATGCGGAAAAACCACAAAGAAATGTAGAAAGGGGGATGAACGTTTCGGCTTTTCAAGGCCTTTGTCAACACCAGACTGACTGAGGACAGGAGAAAGAAGATACAGGTCATCACCTATACCTGACCAACCCATCCCTAGGAAAGGATTACCAGAAACAGGAAGGGTCAAAGAGGATTAAGTGGTCAGAGAATTAAGGATGAAAGATTAAGGAAAACCTCATGGACACAATAAATGAATATACAATTGTAATGAAACATTGTATGCCTCAATTTAAGAGTTTTTTCTTAAACTGTTGTGTAATATTGTAACTTAAAACTGGGTCAAGTTTGTACATACCAGTACTAACATTGAGAAGATTTGGACATTGACTAATTAGCGCAGACTCAATTAAATTCCGTTCCACAAAGCCATTGCAATAGGTAATGCTTTTAGCCCCATCCCAATTAATAGTGTGATCACACAAACTTGTGAGTAGATACAAAGCATTAGACGCTTGGGCAGTTCTTATACTATAAGCATGTTGGGACATACGCAATTGTAAGGATTTTCCTGTTTGTCCAAGGTACACAGACTCACAATCATTGCAGGGAATCGAATACACACAACCTGCTGTCCCAGGGGAGTTTTTTATTAAATTAGACTTGATCGTATTATTAGTAAACACCAAATTGATATTAAGGGTCTTAAAAACTGGGGAAAGTTTCTCAAATCCCATCGCATAAGGTACCACCAATGAGTTTCTATTTTCTGGTTTCGCTTTGGAGACATTATTATAAAACGTACGTTTAGCATTCCCAAACGAACAATCCAAAAACATCTTAGGGTACTGTAAACTTTTCCCAATTTCATATATTTTAGCTATCTCTTCATCAAAAATCTCAGGGCTGCATACCCTCAAAGCTCGAAGAAACATTCCTGAAAATACTGCCTGTTTAACTTTACTATGATGATTCGAATAATAATGAACAAACGACCCGACGTTGGTAGGTTTTCTATACACATTAAATTTGAACCTTCTATTGACTCTATGAATCATAATGTCCAAAAATGGAAGAGTACCATTCTCCTCATTTTCGCACGTGAATTTTATTGAAGGTACCAAAGAATTAAGTTCATTAAGAAAAACATTTTGGTCTTGGTCACTCGGCCATAAGCACAAAATATCGTCGACATACCTAAACCAGACTACATTAGTTGGGATAATCCTGGATAAGATCTTTGTTTCGAAGAACTCCATATACAAATTGCTCAAAACGGGGGAAAGGGGATTGCCCATAGCCATACCAAATGTTTGTTTGAAAAATTTTCCATTGAAACTGAAATAATTGTCTTTTATACATAATTTGATAAGTTCCAACACATTATTGGTCTGCAAGCTCAAATTATGTTTAGGCAGTTCCTCACGTAGGTATTCTAACAAATCATCAACAGGTACTTTAGTGAATAAAGCAGTCACGTCAAAACTTACTAGTTTAAAGTCAAAATTCAAATTTAGTGTGGATAGCTTATTAATTAAGTCTACATTGTTAGTTAAGTGCGAGTTAGAAATAGTACCAACGATAGGGGACAAAACTTTAACCAACCACTTAGAAAGTTTATAAGCCGCCGAACCAATTGAACTAATAATCGGTCTAACTGGATTATGAGGTTTATGGGTTTTTATAAGTCCATACATATAAGGTAGAGAGGGAGATCGACTTGTTAGCCTAGAAATCAATTCTTTATCGCCTTTGCACACAGTTTTGAGAGTTTTGTTAAAATGTGCGATCACTTTTTCAGTAGGATCTCTGTTAACCAATAGGTAAGTATCCCTATCTTCCAAAAGTAACTCCATTTTTCGAACATAGTCATCCTTATTCATAATAACTACTGCATTTGACTTATCAGCCTTGGTAATATGTAAGGAATTATCTTTTTTGAGGTTTTTGAACGCATGAAAAAATCGACTTGGACAGTTAGGAACAGAATTGTTAAGTAAAACACCATACATCATACCTTTGCACACATTAATATCTTCAACTGAGACATCACTATACTTTTCGAGATTACAGAAACCTTTGGCAATATCTACAAAATTAACTGTCCCGTTAGACGTGGCAAAGCTCAGGCCATATCCTAATGCAGTAATCGTGTTGTTATCAAGTTGTCTATCCGAGAGGTTGATGACAAAATCACGGTTGGAGTGTTTACTCCAGTTACTTTGTTTAATAAGTCTCTTCAATTTTAAATCCAGTTTAGTACTCACCTTTCTGTAGGTAGATCTCAGAATAGTGTAACAATAATCCATCAAACAGCGGTTCCATTCGGGCGGAATGGCTTGGAGAAAGGCATATTTACAATTGTGTCCAATTTCATTTATTGTGTCCATGAGGTTTTTCCTTAATCTTTCATCCTTAATTCTCTGACCACTTAATCCTCTTTGACCCTTCCTGTTTCTGGTAATCCTTTCCTAGGGATGGGTTGGTCAGGTATAGGTGATGACCTGTATCTTCTTTCTCCTGTCCTCAGTCAGTCTGGTGTTGACAAAGGCCTTGAAAAGCCGAAACGTTCACCCCCCTTTCTGCATTTCTTTGTGGTTTTTTATATATATATATATATATATATATATATATATATATATATATATATATATATATATATATATATATATATATATATATATATATATATATATATATATATATATATATATATATATATATATGCAACAATGATCACAAAAACACTGATACAAGTATGCAGAATAACCACATATGAAAAATGGAAAATGCTTAACGCGTTTTCGGCTAATTCGCCTTCATCAGAGCAAAGTAGAATGAAGATGATCTTCGTTCAACTTTGCTCTGATGAAGGCGAATTAGCCGAAAACGCGTTAAGCATTTTCCATTTTTCACATGTGGTTATTCTGCATATATATATATATATATATATATATATATATATATATATATATATATATATATATATATATATATATATATATATATATATATATATATATATATATATATATAATATATATATATATATATATATATATATATATATATATATATATATATATATATATATATATATATATATATATATATTGGTATATTTGGTAGCAGTCTTTCCTGTAGACATGTATTATTAAATGTGACCGAAAAAGTAAGATTAATAATTCTGACACGAATTTTCTCGATTTTCCTTATGTTTCCACACCATGCGAAACACCATGCAACCTCTGAAGAGACAACTAATACAACACCTATACCCCATATTAGACTATTTTACAGGAACTTCTTCTCTACATCTCATAAAACGGAGGAAAGGGTCCTGAAAGATATTGTTAATAGAAATGTTATCCCTACAGACAAAAATCAGTAGATACAACTAACGATTTACTATAAAACCCCAAAAAAAAAGGCCAGCCTACTCATGAGAATCTCTCCAGACGCGGAGCAGAACGCTCTGAAAGAGACAAACGTCGTCTATGCCTTCAAATGCCCTCATGGGGACTGTAAGCCTCAAAAAACTCAGTATATAGGCAAGACAGCAACATCTCTTTCCAGGCATTTAACGATGCACAAGCAACAGGGCTCCATTAAGGATCATATATTCTCTTCCCACAACCAAACCATCACCAGAGAAATCTTAACAAACAACACAGAAATCATTGATAGATACAGCGACAGCAGGCGGCTCAACATCTGCGAGGCACTACACATCAAGAAGTCAACACCAGCAATCAACAGCCAATTAACGCACAACTATATTCTACCCACTTCAAGACTCCGCTCCAATATAGAAACATCAAGAAATATGGGCCAATAGGCCTTCTGCGGTTCTATTTGTACCCAACTTCCATATCCCGTTCTGTGTTTTGTTGAAAGTTTGTTTTTCACCTTACTATTGTATTACATCACCTTACCCAATTGCAGGTATAAGAGCCAATGTTGTTTCAGGCATAAGTTGTGTGTTGATAAACTAAAGTCTTTGAAAATGTAATAAGTTTTGCAAAACGCACTCAAGTGTCGCGTCAGACTTGAAATAAAAATTTTGGAGAATTGATTTTTCCTTTACCGTCACCAGTAAAAAGAAACATAAGGAAAATCGAGAAAATTCGTGTTAGAATTATTAATCTTACTTTTTCGGTCATATTTAATAACTCGAACCCAGAAAGCACAACTATCTTCAAATAGCTGCCATTACTAGTATGCCTTAACCCACTACACCAAGTCAGACCCTTAAAAGAGATAGAGACTTCGAAGTATTTACCTCAAATATGTCCACCTCCCAAGGGCGCCAGATTAGTGAGGGGTCACTCAAGCATTTTTCATCAAGCCACTGTCAATGTGGGAGAACTCGTGTCTATGCTATAAGCACATACTTGCATAAAATGCCCATTAAGGGCATTAAGCATAGGCACAGTGTATTCCCATATTCAACAGGGACTTGATGAAAAAACGTTAATTTGACCCCTCATTAGCTCTGGTGGTCTTGGGAGGTGGTGATCTTTGGCGTGTTGAAATGCCCCAAAATTACCATCTCTTTTAAGGGTCTGAGCGTGGTGGAGTGGGTTAAGGCGTTACCTGTCATGCCAGGTGGCTGGAAGGCTTCTGTGCTGGCTAGGGTTCGAGTCTCCTGGTGGGAAAGTGTTCTATAGTTGAATAACTACTCTCGCATATTTAGGCGAGTTGGGCATTAACATAGACACAGTGTATTCCCATATTCAACAGGGACTTGATGAAAAAACGTAAATTTGACCCCTCACTAGCTCTGGTGCTCTTGGGAGGTGGTGATCTTTGGAGTGTTGAAATGCCCCAAAATTACCATCTCTTTTAAGGGTCTGAGCGTGGTGGAGTGGGTTAAGGCGTTACCTGTCATGCCAGGTGGCTGGAAGGCTTCTGTGCTGGCTAGGGTTCGAGTCTCCTGGTGGTAAAGTGTTCTATAGTTGAATAACTACTCTCGCGTGTTTAGGCGAGTTGGGCATTAAGCATAGACACAGTGTATTCCCATATTCAACAGGGACTTGATGAAAAACGTAAATTTGACCCCTCACTAGCTCTGGTGCTCTTGGAGGTGGTGATCTTTGGAGTGTTGAAATGCCCCAAAATTACCATCTCTTTTAAGGGTCTGAGCGTGGAGGAGTGGGTTAAGGCGTTACCTGTCATGCCAGGTGGATGAAAGGCTTCTGTGCTGGCTAGGGTTCGAGTCTTCTGGTGGGAAAGTGTTCTATATATATATATATATATATATATATATATATATATATATATATATATATATATATATATATATATTGCTGTCAACAGCCAATTAACGCACAACTATATCTACCCACTTCAAGACTCCGCTCCATTATAGAAACAACAAGAAATATGGGCTAATAGGCCTTCTGCAGTTCTATATTTACCAAACTTCTATCTATACCCATTGTTCTGTACCCCACTATTCAGTACCTCGTATTGTATTACATCACCTCACCCAAATGCAGGTATAAGAGTCAATGTTGTTTCAGTCATAAGTTGTGTGTAGATAAACTAAAGTCTTTGAAAATGTAATAAGTTTTACGAAACGCGCTCAAGTGTCGCGTCAGATTAGAAATAAAAATGAATTTTGGTGAATTGATTTTCATTTACCGTCACCAGTAAAAAGAAACATAAGGAAATAGAGAGAATTCGTGTTAGAATTATTAATCTTACTTTTTCGGTCATATTTAATAATATATGTCTACAGGAAGACTGCTATCAAAATATATATATATATACTATAGGCATATATATATATATATATATATATATATATATATATATATATATATATAGTATATATATATATATGTCGTACCTAGTAGCCAGAATCGCACTTCTCAGCCAACTATGCAAGGCCCGATTTGCCTAATAAGCCAAGTTTTCATGAAGTTAATATATTTTCTCTAATTTCTTTCTTGTGAAGATGATAAAGCTACCCATTTTCATTATATATTGAGGTCAATTCTTTTATTGGGTTAATAATTAACGCCACGTTATATGACCGAACCTAATCAACCCTACCTAACCTAACCTAACCTATCTTTATAGGTTAGGTTTAGGTTAGGTGGCCGAAAAAGTTAGGTTAGGTTAGGTTAGGTCGGTTAGGTAGTCGAAAAACAATTAATTCAGTGAAAACTTGGCTTATTAGCGAAATCGGGCCTTGCATAGTGGAAACGATGTTCTGCACAGGACAGAACAAGGTGCTGACTAGGTGTCACTGTGACTACTAGGTACAGCATCGAATATATATATATTAAATTTTATATATATATATATTTATATATATATAAATATGTCGTACCTAGTAGCCAGAACCACTTCTCTTGCCACTATGCAAGGGCCCGATTTGCCTAATAAGCAAGTTTTACCTGAATTAATATATTTCTCTCTAATTTTTTTCTTATGAAATATAAACACTACCCATTTCATTATGTGTGAGGTCAATTTTTTTTTATCTGGAGTTAAAAATTAACGTAGATATATGACCGCAGTTTAACCAACCACTTCCTAACCTAAACCTAACCTAACTCTAGTTAGTAGGATAGGTAGCCGAAAAAGTTATGGTTTAGGTTAGGTTAGGTAGGTTAGGTAGTACGAAAACAATTAATTCATGAACAATTGGCTCTGATGTAGGCAAATCGGGCGCTTGCTAGTAGGCTGAGAAGTGCGTTCTGGCTACGTGTATGACAATATATATATATATTATATATATATATACTTATAATATAATATATATATATAATATATATATAATATATATAATATATAATTATATATATATATATCTATAATATATATATATTATATATATATATATATATATATATATATATATATAATCGTCGTACCTAGTAGCATGAACGCACTTCTCAGCCTACTATGCAAGGGCCCGCGATTTGCCTAATAGGCCAAGTTTTCATGAAATTAATGTTTTCTTCGACTACCTACCTACCTAACCTAACCTAACCTAACTTTTA
>WNGS01050131.1:0-12734 GCA_020271785.1 Procambarus virginalis
GGTAAATCCATGTTTCTCGCAGTGTCTCAGGCGGATTGGAATATAAATGTGAGCAAGTTCCGAAATCACAGAGGCAATGGGATGGGAAAGCGACCATTGGAAAGGGGGGAGGGAGAGGGGGAAGGGGGGGAGGGAGGGGGAAGGAGGGAAGGAAGGAGGGAGAGGGGGAAGAAAGGGAAGAGGGAGAAAATGAAAGCTGAAAAGGTTTTCAGTTTCTTAATCTGGAACACCATTGAAAGAATTCATCTCTGAATTCTGCCATTTTGATAACATAATTTTGATAATTTTTGACAGCCTTTGACAGGCTGACAGACATCCATTGACAGGCTGACAGACAGCCTTTGACAGCTCTGAGACGCTGTACATTGTCGACCCAGTCTGACTACAGTATGGTGGTACAGTCGAACCTCGAGTACAAGGAATTTGTATCTGGGGAGGGGGGGGGAGGCAGATTCACGAAGCAGTTACGCAAGCACTTACGAACCTGGGGCCAGATTCACGAAGCAGCTACGCAAGCACTTACACACCTGTCCATCTTTTCTCAATCTTTGGCGGCTTTGTTTACAATTATTAAACAGTTAATGAGCTCCGAAGCACCAGGAGGCTGTTTATAACAATAACAACAGTTGATTGGCAAGTTTTCATGCTTGTAAACTGTTTAATAAATGTAACCAAAGCCGTCAAAGATTGAGGAAAGAGGTACACGTTCGTAAGTGCTTGCGTAACTGCTTCGTGAATCTGGCCTCTGGTTACCTAAGTGGAGCAGAGAGCCATCATACAGCCCCATCTTGCAGTCCAACCATCAACTTGTGCTTAGTACATACTTAAGAATACCTCGGAGGGCCGGTATGCACATGGTATGAACATGTTTTGAGATTTTGGGGGTTAGCAAAAAATGAATAATGACTCAGGGGAATTATGAGGTCGGGGATCGAACCTGGGTGTCCTAGGTAACCTCAGACGCATGGGTTTGGCCCCCTCACGGGGCCAAACACTCACCAGGGGGAGCAGCCCGCCCCACGGGGGCCAAACACTCACCAGGGGGGAGCAGCCCGCCCCACGGGGACCAAACACTCACCAGGGGGGAGCAGCCCGCCCCACGGGGACCAAACACTCACCAGGGGGAGCAGCCCGCCCCACGGGGGCCAAACACTCACCAGGGGGAGCAGCCTGCCCCACGGGGACCAAACACTCACCAGGGGCAGCAGCCCGCCCCACGGGGACCAAACTCTCACCAGAGGAACAGCCCGCCCCACGGGGCCAAACACTCACCAGGGGAACTTCCCCCCCCCCCGCTCAGCTCGTTGATGCCGTCAGGTGGGCTTAGTGGGCGGCTGCCGGAGTGTGATGCTCCTTGGGACAGTCCTCTGTCCTTTTGTAGCCTTGTGCTCCCGCTGCTGTCCTCTCCAATTGTGCTGAGCAACTTTTTCTTTTCCTTCTGTTTCATTCTTCTTCCCCCTCTTCTCCTATCTGCTTGCCGTTTCCTGCCGACCTTTTGCTTGTTTTGGTTATTCCTTTGGACTTCTTCTATTTTGACACCCGGGTGCTTGAGGAGGCATGCTCTTGCACCCGTAGAACTGTAGTACCCAACGTCGAGAGTGAGGGGAACCTTTTATTGTCAATCCCCCTTTCGTCACTGAACCCGATCTCGACAGACTGTCGGTTCTTAAGGTGGCGTTTGTGGGGCGTATACTCACGACGCACCCCTAGGGGGCCCCGGCATGATCGGCGATAGCTTCTTGTTGGGTGTCCTGCCTCTAATTGTGGCTCCATGGTGGGTGTGGGGGCACATTCGTCAATGAATGTTTCTTTTTGGTAGTCATCATGTATACTGTTTCTCCTTTACCTTCTCAGGCTCGTGTGGTGGGTGACCAAGCCTCCGAGTCGGTCCGTGTTGGAAGACCGGGCTCTGTAGCCTCCGCTGCATTGGGCCCCGACCTTGCTCCTCCTTTGGCCTCTCTGACTCCTCCCCTCGGCTCCCCTCCCTCCTCTGTGGTTGGGTCGAGCCCCAAGCCCCCAGTGGTGACTACCTCGTCCCTTGACGCGGCTCCATCTCTAGTTGTAACTACTGCTCCTTTTTACCACTCTCTCTTTGGGGGTTCTCAACGCTGTCCTCGTCACGGCCGCCCTCACTCGATTCCATCCTGTTCTGATACCTATCAAGCTTTGTTTGGTCCCGCTTCGTGGGCCAAATATTTTGATCTCCTCCCTCTTGATTCTGCGCCTCGTGCCGATTTCTCCCTCCATCGACATCTCGTTGATTCCGTGGATGCCTCTGTTACCTTCAACCCCACTCGTCTCGGTACACATGTCGTTGCTTCTCCTTCTCAGGATGCAGCTTCCCGCTTGGCTGCCTTATCCTGCCTTGGCGAGACCCCTGTTCGGGTCTCAAAGAACGCTCAGTTGAACGCCAGTGTTGGCACTATTCTGCTCCCGCCCCATGTTGCGACCGGTGTTCGGGATCTGCGAGACTGCCACGACGATAATCGACATATCCTTGATGCTCAGGGCCATTTTATTCTCCATGTGGACACGTTAATCGTCCCACTCGTGGTAGTCGCCGTCAACCCCTTCAGGTTGTGAAGAGTACCTTTGATGTTCGGACCCTTCCACCCTGTCATTCTTGCTGGTGTCAGGTGCTCTGTCCAGGAGTACATTCCTTCTCCTAGGTTCTGTAACAAGTGCTGGAGGTTTGGGCATGGTGCCCTCCGCTGCTCTGGGACTGTCTCTCTCTGTCCTTTATGTGGTGGCGAAGGTCACTCCAAGTCGGAGTGCACTTCTCCCCGGGCTCGTTGCCTCAACTGCGGTGAGGCCCATCCTACCTTCTCCTGTGCATGTGTCCATTACAAGCTTGAGTCAGCCGTCCTCAACTTGAAGCACCGGGAGCGTTTATCTTTTCCTGAGGCGAGGCGCCAGGTTCGCCGGCTCCCGCCTTATGCTAATATCTCTTATGCTCGCGTGTTGCGCTCTTCCTCTCCTCGTCCTTCCCACCTTCCTCAGACTCACAACCGTTTCCGGGCCTTGGACCCTGATACGCCCACTGCCCCCTCCTCTGTTCCTTTGAGTTCTGTCCCGAAGGGTCCCCCTCCTGGTCCTCTGTCTGGGGTTCCCCTTCTTTCTACCCGGTCTGTCATGTCTCCTGTGTCTTCTTCCTCGTCTCCCTCCGATCCTCCTTCCCATCCTTCCCTCCGTCTCTTGACTCTCCCCGCCGCCTGTCGGTGCGGGCTGATGTCCATCGCTCTCCTAACGGCCGTCGTGTGTGCTCTCGTTCAGCTTCTCCTGTTGAGACGCTGGAATCCGTTGCCCAGTACGTAGTTGCTGGGACACCTGTCTCTTTAAGTCAGAAGCGTAAGCCTGGCTCCTCTCCTTCCTCCTCCCCGGCGGGTAAGAAGGCTTCGCTTTCTTCCTCGGCCCCTACTTCTGCCTCTATCGCTCCTTCCCCTCCCATTTCGGTGGTTGCGCCCCCTGTTCCTGCTATGGAGGTTTCTTTGGCCCCTGCTTCCCTCTCGGTTGCTGCCCTTGCTGAGGTGCGCTCCCCTCTTTCTACTCCCCCTCTTCCTGCTGCTGTCCTTGACTGCTCCTCTCCGTTGTCTCCTCCTCCTCCGGACCCCGCCCGCCCACCTCTGGTCTGTTCTCCCGCTTCCTTCCCTCCGTCTTTGCTCAGTTTACCCATGCCCCCTAACCCTGACTTTGCTGACCCTGATATTCTTTAACGTGCTATGTTGCTCTTTCGCCTTTGTTTCTTCCTTGTTCTCTGTTGTTGTCCTTTCTCTTCTCGTCGATGTCTATTCTTCAATGGAACGTTCGAGGTTATTACGCCAATTTCCTCGAACTCCAACTTCTGATTTCGCCCCTTTGTGTCTGTCTCCAGGAGCCGATGCTTGGTGCTCGTCCTGGTCGTTTTCGTGGCTATTCCTTTCTCTCCCCCCCCCCCAGCCGTTGCTGGGGCTCCTAATTCTTCTGCTCTCTTGATTCGCTCTGATGTTCCCTTTGTCCCCTTACTTTTTCCTTCGCCTCTCCATTGTTCTGCTGCTCGTATCTTTGTGGGGAAATGGTACACAGTTTGTTCCATTTATCTCCCCCCGAGTGTCCCGCTTTCTCTTCCTGATCTGAAACACCTACTGGACTCCTTGCCGGAGCCTGTGCTCCTGCTGGGTGATTTCAATTGTCATTCTCTTTGGGGTGATGTTCTGACGAATACCCGAGGTCGCCTTCTTGAGCCGTTTATCCTCTCTTCTTCCCTGTCTCTTCTGAATTCTGGTGAGCCCACTCATTTGGACTCTCGGACTCGCACCCTTTCCTGTCTTGATCTTTCTCTTTGCTCTTCTTCTCTTTACTTAGATTTCACGTGGCAGGTTCTTGATGACCTCCATGGCAGTGACCATTTCCCCATCCTTGTTTCCTTTTTCTCTTTTCGCCCTTCCCTCTCCTTCCCTAGGTGGCAGTTTGCTAAAGCGGACTGGAACCTATTTACCCTCAGTGCTGCTCTCTCTGACCTCTCCCTTGCGCTCTCCTCCTTTTTCATGACACTGTCTTCGACGCTGCCCTCCGCTCTATTCCTCGCTCTTCCTCTCGGGGTCCACGGAAGTGCGTTCCCTGGTGGAATGCAGACTGTGCTCGGGCTGTCCGCTGTAAGCGTGCAGCCTGGAAGAGGCACCGCCGTCGGCAGACGGCCGATTCTTTTCTTTTCTTTTCTTTCGGAAGCGAGTGCGGTGGCCCGTAGGGCCATCCGTACGGCTAAACGTGAATGTTGGGCTTCTTATGTCTCCACAATTACGTCCGAAACTCCCCTGCCACAGATCTGGAAGCGTATCCGCAAGATAGCGGGTAAGTTCGTTCCCGATGTTTCACCGGTCCTTCACCTCCGTGGTACTCTTGTGGCGGACCCGTTGCAGGTCGCTACCGAACTGGGTTCCCACTTTTCTTCTGTTAGCTCTGGTCTTCATCTTCCCCAATCTTTCCTTCTTCGTAAACCTGTCCTTGAGTCTCGTCCTTTAGATTTCTGCACTCGTCTTCGACTTTCCTATAACGATCCCTTCTCTCTCTCTGAACTTCGTTCTGCCCTGGCCCTCTGCGGTTCTACGGCGGCGGGCTCCGATGGTATTCATTATGAGATGCTTCGCCATCTCCCTCCGTGCACGTCTCAGTATTTACTGAGTCTGTATAATCGGATCTGGGAGTCGTCGTCAGTCCCTGAGGACTGGCTCGATGCCGTTGTCCTCCCTGTTCGCAAACCAGGGTCTCTGGGAACTTCCCCTAAGGACTTTCGCCCTATTGCCCTCACAAGTTGTGTCTGCAAACTCTTTGAACGTATGGTTAACGTTCGTCTGATGTGGTTCCTGGAACACCATCACCTCCTCTCCCCTTCTCAATTTGGTTTCCGCAAGTGCCGCAGCACGACAGATGTCCTGGTGAACTTGGAGGTCTATATTCGTACTGCTTTTGCTGCGAAGACCTCCGTTGTTGCCGTCCTTTTTGACCTGGAAAAGGCTTACGACACCACTTGGCGATATCATATTCTATCCCAGCTTCATTCTTTTGGCCTTCGTGGTCATCTCCCTCTCTTTCTCCGCAGCTTCCTCTCTCGTCGTTCCTTTCGGGTGCGGCTTGGTACCGCTCTCTCTGCCTCTTTTCAGCAATACGAAGGTGTGCCCCAGGGTAGTGTTCTGAGCACTACTCTTTTTCTGGTTGCCCTCAATGGTCTTCTTTCCTCTTCCTTCAGGTGTCTTCTCCGCTCTCTTGTCGATGATCTTACCCTTTGCTGTCAGGGTGATGATTCGCCTCTCCTTCAGCGCCGGCTTCAACTTGCGATTGATGCCGTGTCGTCTTGGGCCACCGATCATGGCTTCAAGTTCTCTAGTTCTCTACTCTACTTCTAAGACTTGTGCCATGTCTTTTACTCGGAAACGGGTCGTTCTTCGTCCCTCTTTGTCACTTTATGGTCATCCCCTTGAGTACAAAGATTCCGCGAAGCTTTTGGGGTTATTCCTTGACACTCGTTTGTCTTGGTCTCCCCATATCTCTTACCTCCGTGTTGAGTGCTCTAAGGCCCTTACCCTCCTTCGGGTATTGTCCCATACTTCTTGGGGAGCGGATAGGCGCACTCTCCTTGCTTTACATTCCTCTCTCGTCCTGTCTAAGCTCGATTATGGTTGCCCTGCTTACTCGTCTGCTTCTCCTTCTACTCTTCGCCGTCTTGATGCTTTGCACCATACTGGGTTGCGCCTCAGTTCTGGTGCCTTTCGTTCGACTCCCGTCCTTAGCTTGTATGTTGACACTGGCTTCCTGTCTCTCCAGGACCGCCGTGATCGCTACTGTCTTCGCTATCTTGCGCGGTCCTTACAACATCCTTCCTCTCGCCTCTGTCGTGCTTTAACTTTTACCCTCCTGCGGTTCCTGTTCCTCTTCACCACCTCCCTCTTTCTGTCCGGTTATCTCGCTTACAGGATTCTCTTTCCGTTCGTGTTTCTAATGTTTCTCCTCGTGTTGTTCCTTCTTTGCCCCCGTGGAGAGTCCCCCTTCCGCAGTTTTGTACATCCTTGACCCGCGTCACTAAAGCTTTTACCCCTCCTACGGTTCTAAAACGCCTTTTCCTTGAGCACTTTTCTTCTCACTCCCGCTCCGTTTCTGTCTTCACCGATGGGTCTAAGTCTGCGGACGGTGTTGGCTACTCTGTTGTTTTTCCTGATCGCACTTATATGTGTCGCTTACCTCCGGAGACTAGCATCTTTACAGCGGAGCTTTATGCTATTCTCTATGCTCTTCGTCTCCTGCTTTCTCGTTGTCAGTCTTCCTTTGTAGTTGTTGTTGACTCTCGTAGTGCCCTCATGGCTCTCGGGTCCTTTAATCCGGTTCATCCAGTAGTTGTCGAGATCCAGCATTGGCTGTTTCTTGTTCACAGTAATTTAAGTCGGTTGAGTTTTGTTGGGTTCCCAGCCATATTGGTGTGTCTTTAAATGAGCGTGCGGATGCTGCCGCCAAGGAAGCTGTCCGCTCTTGTCCCATCTCTCGTAAAGGTATTCCATATTCCGACTTTTACCCGGTTATCCATTCCTCCATCCTTACCCTTTGGCAGGCTTCTTGGTCGTCTGTTACTGGTAACAAACTACGTACTCTTAAATGTTGTGTTTCCTCGTGGCCGTCCTCCTACCACCATAACCGGCGATGGGAAACGGCTCTGGCGAGGTTGCATATTGGCCATACTCGCTTAACCCATGGTCACTTGATGGAGCGCGCCCTGCTCCTTATTGTCCTAATTGCATTGTCCCTCTTATGGTCGTGGTTGTCCTTCTTGAATGTCCTGACTTCCAGGACGAGCATGTGTCTTGCTTTCCGACCGCCCCTCGCGGTCGCCTGTCCCTCGATAGAATTCTTGGTGACTCGGATACTTTTGATATCGTTCACCTTATGCGTTTTTGTTCTCGTATTGGCATCCTTGGTGATATTTAGCGCCCTCTGATTATCCCGCACATTTGATGGTGCTACATAGCCTTCCCGGTTTGGTGCCTTCTTTTGATAATTACTTACTTACTCACCAGGGGAAGCAGCCCGCCCCACGGGGCCAAACACTCACCAGGGGAACAGCCCGCCCTACGGGGCCAAACACTCACTAGGGGGAGCAGCCCGCCCCACGGGGGCCAAACACTCACCAGGGGGAGCAGCCCGCCCCACGGGGACCAAACACTCACCAGGGGAAGCAGCCCGCCCGCCCCACGGGGCCAAACACCAGGGGGAGCAGCCCGCCCCACGGGGACCAAACACTCACCAGGGGGAGCAGCCCGCCCCACGGGGACCAAACACTCACCAGGGGAAGCAGCCCGCCCGCCCTACGGGGCCAAACACCAGGGGGAGCAGCCCGCCCCACGGGGACCAAACACCAGGGGGAGCAGCCCGCCCCACGGGGGCCAAACACTCACCAGGGGGAGCAGCCCGCCCCACGGGGCCAAACACTCACCAGGGGAGCAGCCCGCCCCACGGGGCCAAACACTCACCAGGGGGAGCAGCCCGCCCCACGGGGGCAAACACTCACGAGGGGGAGCAGCCCGCCCCACGGGGGCAAACACTCACCAGGTGGAGCAGCCCGCCCCACGGGGCCAAACACTCACCAGGGGAGCAGCCCGCCCCACGGGGCCAAACACTCACCAGGGGGAGCAGCCCGCCCCACGGGCCCAAACACTCACCAGGGGGAGCAGCCCGCCCCACGGGGGCAAACACTCACCAGGGGGAGCAGCCCGCCCCACAGGGCCAAACACTCACCAGGGGGAGCAGCCCGCCCCACGGGGCCAAACACTCACCAGGGGGAGCAGCCCGCCCCACGGGGGCAAACACTCACCAGGGAGAGCAGCCCGCCCCACGGGGGCCAAACACTCACCAGGGGGAGCAGCCCGCCCCATGGGGCCAAACACTCACCAGGGGAGCAGCCCGCCCCACGGGGCCAAACACTCACCAGGGGGAGCAGCCCGCCCCACAGGGGCCAAACACTCACCAGGGGGAGCAGCCCGCCCCACGGGGCCAAACACTCACCAGGGGGAGCAGCCCGCCCCACGGGGGCCAAACACTCACCAGGGGGAGCAGTCCGCCCCACGGGGGCCAAACACTCACCAGGGGGAGCAGCCCGCGCCACGGGGCCAAACACTCACCAGGGGGTGCAGCCCGCCCCACGGGGCCAAACACTCACCAAGGGGAGCAGCCCGCCCCACGGGGCCAAACACTCACCAGGGGAAGCAGCCCGCCCCACAGGGGCCAAACACTCACCAGGGGGAGCAGCCCGCCCCACGGGGCCAAACACTCACCAGGGGAAGCAGCCCGCCCCACGGGGGCCAAACACTCACCAGGGGGAGCAGCCCGCCCCACGGGGGCCAAACACTCACCAGGGGGAGCAGCCCGCCCCACGGGGCCAAACACTCACCAGGGGGAGCAGCCCGCCCCACGGGGCCAAACACTCACCAGGAGGAGCAGCCCGCCCCACGGGGCCAAACACTCACCAGGGGGAGCAGCCCGCCCCACGGGGGCCAAACACTCACCAGGGGGAGCAGCCCGCCCCACGGGGGCCAAACACTCACCAGGGGGAGCAGCCCGCCCCACAGGGGCCAAACACTCACCAGGGGGAGCAGCCCGCCCCACAGGGGCCAAACACTCACCAGGGGGAGCAGCCCGCCCCACAGGGGCCAAACACTCACCAGGGGGAGCAGCCCGCCCCACAGGGGCCAAACACTCACCAGGGGGAGCAGCCCGCCCCACAGGGGCCAAACACTCACCAGGGGGAGCAGCCCGCCCCACAGGGGCCAAACACTCACCAGGGGGAGCAGCCCGCCCCACGGGGGCCAAACACTCACCAGGGGGTGCAGCCCGCCCCACGGGGGCCAAACACTCACCAGGGGGGAGCAGCCCGCCCCACAGAGCCAAACATTCACCAGGAGGAGCAGCCCGCTCTACGGGGCCAAACACTCACCAGGGGGAGCAGCCCGCCCCACGGTGCCAAACACTCACCAGGGGGAGCAGCCCGCCCCACGGGGACCAAACACTCACCAGGGGGAGCAGCCCGCCCCACGGGGACCAAACACTCACCAGGAGGAGCAGCCCGCCCCACGGTGCCAAACACTCACCAGGGGGAGCAGCCCGCCCCACGGGGACCAAACACTCACCAGGGGCAGCAGCCCGCCCCACGGGGACCAAACACTCACCAGGGGGTGCAGCCCGCCCCACGGGGCCAAACACTCACCAGGGGGAGCAGCCCGCCCCACGGGGCCAAACACTCACCAGGAGAATCACTTACCATATCTACTCTGGTAGTTTGATCGAACGTTTGCGCTACATTCGTGCTACATTCGTGCTACATTTGTTCTACGTTTGTGCTACGTTTATGCTACATTTGTTCTACGTTTGTGCTACGTTTGTGCTACATTCGTGGTGCGTTTGTGGTAGGTTTGTGCTACGTTTGTGCTACATTTGGGCTACATTCGTGCTACGTTTGTGCTACGTTTGTGCTACGTTTGTGCTACATTCATTCTACAGTTGTGGTACAATATTGTAATTCTTTGTAACGTGACGCTGTAAACATTAGTAAATTTGTTGTGTGAAAGATGAACTTTAAGTATGTTGGATTAAGTAAGCACCGCTACACTCAGCATCAACACGGGGGTTTCCTCCTGCTAATCGTAACTCTCCCCAAAAATCCAGTTGCACAACGTTGATAAGTGTTTACGTAGCAGTATAACACTGCAAAAGGACACGATATAACGATATAATGATTTAATTCTCCTGTGAAGGGTATAAGTAACACCAAGTCTGTGAGAGTTAGTGAGGGTCGCTGGACGCGCTGGACCTCGTGTCAGTGTTGGGGTGGTGACCCCGACGGAAGGTAGGACGGGTGTGTGCTGTGTTCTGACGTCATTTTCGAGTTATAACTCGGATATCCTGGATTTACAAGGACGAGTTACGAGTGCGAGAGATTAAGTGCATGTACTGGAACAGTTTGGTATGTTATTGACGCACAGAACTGTGTGATATATGGTGTTTTTGGTATGTGTTTAAGTAGGTAGAAATAGCCTAAGATATTCGATCATCTTGAGATGCATATTATTGTCTATAAACTTGTTGTGATGTTTTGGAGACTTACATATAAACTTGTATATGTACATGACTGGAAATATGAATGAAGTGTACAACTAATTTAAAACTGTTTCGACTTGAAAATATTATTAAATATTTAACACTTCAAATCACAGCATTTAGCCAATGAAGAAACCCAAGTGAGCTAAATACATTAGCAAACTGCAATGTATTTTACGTTGTATCTGCAGACAGTAGTGTATGTTGTTGTTGTTGTGGTTAAATAGCAACAATTGTGGTGCCAGTGCAATAGGTTTATGCAAGAAGTTTTGTTAGTATTATTGAAGAACAAGATGTGCTCCGGGAATTAAGATTGCAATAGCTGAGTGTTAAGAATTACTGGCGATGCTCTTAAGTGTGAGTGTCTCTACACACTCAGGCTCAAGTGTGAGTGTCTCCACACACTCAGGCTCAAGTGTGAGTGTCTCTACACACTCAGGCTCAAGTGTGAGTGTCTCCACACACTCAGGCTCAAGTGTGAGTGTCTCCACACACTCAGGCTCAAGTGTGAGTGTCTCTACACACTCAGGCTCAAGTGTGAGTGTCTCCACACACTCAGGCTCAAGTGTGAGTGTCTCCACACACTCAGGCTCAAGTGTGAGTGTCTGCACACACTCAGGCTCAAGTGTGAGTGCCTCTACACACTCAAGCAGCACTTGCTGGAGCAGTGAAGGATTAGGAGCGTCACTCCGGCGAGACAATTGGATCTTCAGCGACAACTAACGACCAATTAGAGAGTTCGTCACCTCATTAACAGGTAAGATGGCTTGGCCACTTCCTTATTACTACAACAACAACATGAACAACTAGAACAATGTAGGAGGGAAAATTGTGTCATAATAACGATTAATACTTCCATTGGTGGATGTGTTTATAAACTGTCGCGATGATAAATGTTGCTTTATGTAACCTTGCGGAGGTTTCGGGGCTTAGCGTCCCCGCGGCCGGTCTCTGACCAGGTCTTCTGGTTGTTGGACTGGTCAACCAGGCTCTTGGACGCGGCTGCTCGCAGCCTGACGTATGAGTCACAGCCTGGTTGATCAGGTATTCTTTGTCAAGTTCTCTCTTGAACACTGTGAGGGGTCGGCCAGTTATGTCCCTTATGTGTAGTGGAAGCATGTTGAACAGTCTCGGGCCTCTGGTGTTGATAGTTCTCTCTTGAACACTGTGAAGGGTCGGCCAGTTATGTCCCTTATGTGTAGTGGAAGCGTGTTGAACAGTCTCGGGCCTCTGATGTTGATAGTTCTCTCTTGAACACTGTGAGGGGTCGGCCAGTTATGTCCCTTATGTGTAGTGGAAGCGTGTTGAACAGTCTCGGGCCTCTGATGTTCATAGTTCTCTCTTGAACACTGTGAGGGGTCGGCCAGTTATGTCCCTTATGTGTAGTGGAAGCGTGTTGAACAGTCTCGGGCCTCTGATGTTGATAAAGTTCTCTCTCAGAGTACCTGTTGCACCTCTGCTTTCAACGGGGGTATTCTGCACATCCTGCCATGTCTTCTGGTCTCATGTGATGTTATTTCTGAGTGCAGGTTTGGCACCAGCCCTCTAATATTTTCCACGTGTAAATTATTTGTATCTCTCCCGCCTGCGCTCAAGGGAGTACAGATTTAGGCTCTTTTACGGTCCCAGTAATTAGATGTTTTACTGAGTGGATTCTAGCAGTAAAGGACCTCTGCACGCTCTCCGGTCAGCAATTTCTCAGCTTTGAAAGGGGCTGTCATTGTGCAGCAGTACTCACTCTAGAGAGCACAAGCGTTTTGGAAAAGTGTCATCATCGGTATAGCATCTCTAGTGTGAAAAGTTCTTGTTATCCAACCTGTCATTTTCTTGCAGTTGTGACGGCTACTTTATTGTGTTCTTTAAAGGTAAGGTCTTCCGACATGAGTACAACCAGGTCCTTTACATTGCCTTTCGTTCTATGTTATGATTTGCTCTGAGTTTGTACGTGGTTTCCGTTTTTTTATATTTTCCTTTGTCCATAGCGCATGAACGGAACTATCTTCGTTAAACACCATATTATTTTCTGTAGCCCATAGAAAAGACCTGATCTACATCTGACTGGAGGTTTGGCCGTTGTCCTCTATGTTGCCTACTCTCATGAAGATCCTAGTGTCATCTGCAAA
>WNGS01050157.1:0-12218 GCA_020271785.1 Procambarus virginalis
ACACCACACACACACACACACACACTCACTCACTCACTCACACACACACACACACACACACACACACACACACACACACACACACACTCACACACACACACACACACACACCCACACACACACACACACACACACCACACCACACACACTTCAGAAACCTAAGCAAGGTGCATTTAGGGCGCTTACACTGTCCTACGTGAGGCCAGTCTTAGAGTATTGCCGCCTCATCATGGAGTCCCCATCTGAAGAAGCATATAATGCAAACTGAGAAAGGTTCAGAGGTTTGCAACGAGACTCGTCCCTGAGCTACGAGAGGATGGGTATGAGGAGCGCCTGAGGGGAACTGTGCCTTACGACACTAGAAAGAAGAAGGGAGAGAGGGGACATGATAGGAACGTATAAAATACTCAGAGGGATTGACAGATGTGGACATAGACGAAATGTTCACACGGAATAGTAACAGAACGAGGGGACATGGATGGAAGTTGGAAACTCAGATGAGTCACAGATCTGTTAGGAAGTTTTCTTTTAGCGTGAGAGTAGTGGGAAAATGGAATGCACTCAAGGAACAGGTTGTGGAAGCAAATACTATTCATAATTTTAAAACCAGGTATGATAGGGAAATGGGACAGGAGTCATTGCTGTAAACAACTGATGCTCGAAAGGCGGGATCCAAGAGTCAATGCTCGATCCTGCAGACACATATAGGTGAGTACATATCAGGTGAGTACACTCACACCACACACACACACACACACACACACACACACACACACACACACACACGCACACACACACACACACACACACACACACACACACAACACACCACACACAACACACACACTCTCCTCCACGCTAGGGGCTTCCACCTTTCACTCGCCGCCATCTTGCTGTGTCCACAAAGAAAACGGAGTGTGGGAGCTGACCCACCCACCGCCCACTCAACTAAAACACGTCACATTTCTTACACAATCGCTTCTAATCCATTTAAATGTGACGTATTAAGATACAACAGTAAACCATCGTAATATTGGTGTGTGTGAGGTTGTGCTCTGGCTCTTTGGTCCCGCCTCTCAACTGTCAATCAACTGATGTACAATGTATATACACCACTAAGGGAAATATACACCTCTCAGTATATATATATATATATATATATTATATATATATAGATATATATACTATATATATATAGTATAATATATATAGTAGATATATATATATATATTATATAGATATGATACAGGGTGTTTCGGAACATCTCTGGATACTGTGAGGTCAAGACAAGACAGCTTTAAGGACGGCTGGGAAAGGTCAAAAAGCATAAACAAAAAACAAATCCGACTGAGTGGGAGTCGTTCGTCAGACCAGGATCCGGATTCCCTGCCACTGAACTTTTCATTATACGTGAACAAGTATGTATTGCATATATGTATATATATCGTCAACACATATTTAAATAAACATTCCATTCGACTATTTTAACTTAAATATTTTTTTTAATTACCAATTATCTAATTGAGGACTACCAATATTTGGCACCTATGTGCTGAATTCGTGACGTCACAAGTCTCCACTAATCAACTCCCACTCAACTCGTGACGTCACGTGCCTCACCAATCACAGCTTCCCTCTCACCTTCCGACCTAAATAAGCTCACTTTTATCATTTCTCTTGTTACATTCTCGCGTCACAAACTTACTGAACAAACAAAATTAAATATATTTACAATTTATATTAAAAATAAACATACCAGAAGCTCCCCAAATGCAGTATTGTGTTCAATTAAACGGGGTTCCATACGTCAGGGAGCGTTCCACTCAAAATTTTGAAATACCGGAGTTTAAACAACTGGCTGCTGTATAATTGCCTTGGCGCCATTACGGCCAAAAACTCACAAGATTTAATGAGTTAACTCACGAACGAGACAAAAAGGAGACTGAATAATGGGAAGAAAAAGGTTGTAAGGGGGGGGGAGGGCGAGGGAGGGTGACAGCTATTACGTCACTCCACCGTTTTGGCGCCAAATTCCACCGGCTCAACCAGCTGATTCATTTCAAACTTGATTAGTACCAAATTCCACTTACAATTCCGTACAAATTAATCCTTAATGTAATGAAATAACTAGCTGACAAAACTATACTAATTTCCCTAACCAAAAACTAACCTAATCTAGCGCAAAAATATTACATATCAACTATGTACTCGGTAAGGAAGGTTAAGCACCGTTGAGTCTGCCAGGTACCGGCTGGGTGACCCCAAGCCCGAGGATATTGGCACCATCGATAAGCCTAAAACGTGTACCATATCAAAAACTGCAATTATTCTAAAGTTCAATATAATATGTTTAATAAAATTATGAAGTCATGTTTGATTCACCACAGATCAGCTGTTCCTTGTAAACATAGATCAGCTGTTCCTTGTAAACATAGATCAGCTGTTCCTTGTAAACATAGATCAGCGTTCCTTGTAAACACAGATCAGCTGTTCCTTGTAAACATAGATCAGCTGTTCCTTGTAAACACAGATCAGCTGTTCCTTGTAAACACAGATCAGCTGTTCCTTGTAAACAGAGATCAGCTGTTCCTTGTAAACAAGATCAGCTGTTCCTTGTAAACACAGATCAGCTGGTCCTTGTAACATAGATCAGCTGTTCCTTGTAAACACAGATCAGCTGTTCCTTGTAAACATAGATCAGCTGTTCCTTTGTAACATAATCATGTGTCAGATCAGCTGTTCCTTGTAAACATAGATCAGCTGTTCCTTGTAAACATAGATCAGCTGTTCCTTGTAAACACAGATCAGCTGTTCCTTGTAAACACAGATCAGCTGTTCCTTGTAAACATAGATCAGCTGTTCCTTGTCAACATAGATCAGCTGTTCCTTGTAAACATAGATCAGCTGTTCCTTGTCAACATAGATCAGCTGTTCCTTGTAACACAGATCAGCTGTTCCTTGTAAACACAGATCACTGTTCCTTGTAAACACAGATCAGCTGTCCTTGTAAACATAGATCAGCTGTTCCTTGTAAACACAGATCAGCTGTTCCTTGTAAACACAGATCAGCTGTTCCTTGTAAACATAGATCAGCTGTTCCTTGTCAACATAGATCAGCTGTTCCTTGTAAACACAGATCAGCTGTTCCTTGTAAACACAGATCAGCTGTTCCTTGTAAACACAGATCAGCTGTTCCTTGTAAACATAGATCAGCTGTTCCTTGTAAACACAGATCAGCTGTTCCTTGTAAACATAGATCAGCTGTTCCTTGTAAACATAGTTCATCTGTTCCTTGTAAACACAGATCAGCTGTTCCTTGTAAACACAGATCAGCTGTTCCTTGTAAACACAGATCAGCTGTTCCTTGTAACATAGATCAGCTGTTCCTTGTAAACATAGATAGCTGTTCCTTGTAAACATAGATCAGCTGTTCCTTGTAAACATAGATCATCTGTTCCTTGTAAACACAGATCAGCTGTTCCTTGTAAACACAGATCAGCTGTTCCTTGTAAACACAGATCAGCTGTTCCTTGTAAACATAGTTCATCTGTTCCTTGTAAACACAGATCATCTGTTCCTTGTAAACACAGATCAGCTGTTCCTTGTAAACATAGATCAGCTGTTCCTTGTAAACATAGATCAGCTGTTCCTTGTAAACATAGTTCATCTGTTCCTTGTAAACACAGATCAGCTGTTCCTTGTAAACATAGATCAGCTGTTCCTTGTAAACACAGATCAGCTGTTCCTTGTCAACACAGATCAGCTGTTCCTTGTAAACACAGATCAGCTGTTCCTTGTAAACACAAATCAGCTGTTCCCTGTAAACACAAATCAGCTGTTTACTGATCTGTGATGAGTCGTTCCGCCTTCATCACCACGCTAACAAGGCGGTAGTTATCCAGGGTGTAATTGGCAAGTTCTGATGTTTTCCAAGGAAGTGTTAATTATGTGTTGGGTTAACTGTTATTATTATTTACTAGGAAGATTGTTTTGTTACAAGGTGTGTGTGTGTGTGTGTGTGTGTGTGGTGTGTGTGTGTGTGTGTGTGTGTACTCACCTATTTGTACTCACCTAATTGTGCTTGCGGGGGTTGAGCTTTGGCTCTTTGGTCCCGCCTCTCAACTGTCAATCAACTGGTGTACAGATTCCTGAGCCTATTGGGCTCTATCATATCTACATTTGAAACTGTGTATGGAGTCAGCCTCCACCACATCACTTCCTAATGCATTCCATTTACTAACTACTCTGACACTGAAAAAGTTCCTTCTAACGTCTCTGTGGCTCATTTGGGTACTCAGCTTCCACCTGTGTCCCCTTGTTCGCGCCCCTCCAGTGTTGAATAGTTCATCCTTGTTCACCCGGTCGATTCCCCTGAGGATTTTGTAGGTTGTGATCATGTCCTCCCTGGGGAGCCGGTCTGCCGAGCGGACAGCACGCTGGACTTGTGATCCTGTGGTCCTGGGTTCGATCCCAAGCGCCGGCGAGAAACAATGAGCAGAGTTTCTTTCACCCTATGCCCCTGTTACCTAGCAGTAAAATAGGTACCTGGGTGTTAGTCAGCTGTCACGGGTTGCTTCCTGGGGGTGGAGGCCTGGTCGAGGACCGGGCCGCGGGGACACTAAAGCCCCGAAATCATCTCAAGATAACCTCAAGATAACCCCCCTTACTCTTCTGTCTTCCAGTGTCGTAAGGTGCATTTCCTGCAGCCTTTCCTCATAACTCATGCCTCTTAGTTCTGGGACTAGTCTAGTGGCATACCTTTGCACCTTTTCCAGCTTCGTCTTGTGCTTGACAAGGTACGGGCTCCATGCTGGGGCTGCATACTCCAGGATTGGTCTTACATATGTGGTGTACAAGATTCTGAATGATTCCTTACACAGGTTCCTGAACGCTGTTCTGATGTTAGCCAGCCTCGCATATGCCGCAGACGTTATTCTCTTTATGTGGGCTTCAGGAGACAGGTTTGGTGTGATATCAACTCCTAGATCTTTCTCTCTGTCCGTTTCATTAAGTACTTCATCACCTATTCTGTATCCTGTGTCTGGCCTCCTGTTTCCACTGCCTAGTTTCATTACTTTGCATTTACTCGGGTTGAACTTCAACAGCCATTTGTTGGACCATTCACTCAGTCTGTCTAGGTCATCTTGTAGCCTCCTACTATCGTCCTCTGTTTCAATCCTCCTCATAATTTTTGCATCATCGGCAAACATTGAGAGGAACGATTCTATACCCTCTGGGAGATCATTTACATATATCAGAAACAGTATTGGTCCAAGGACTGACCCCTGCGGGACTCCACTCGTAACGTCTCGCTAATCTGAGACTTCACCCCTCACACTGACTCTTTGTCTCCTGTTGCTTAGGTACTCCTGTATCCAACGGAGTACCTTCCCTTTCACTCCAGCCTGCATCTCCAGCTTTTTCACTAGCCTCTTGTGTGGCACTGTATCAAAGGCTTTCTGACAATCCAAAAATATGCAGTCTGCCCACCCTTCTTTTTCTTGCCTGATTTTTGTTGCCTGGTCGTAGAATTCAAGTAACCCTGTGAGGCAGGACCTGCCATCCCTGAACCCATGTTGATGCTGTGTTACAAAGTTCCTTCGCTCCAGGTGCTCCACTAGCTTTCTTCGCACAATCTTCTCCATCACCTTGCATGGTATACAAGTTAAGGACACTGGCCTGTAGTTCAGTGCCTCTTGTCTGTCACCCTTTTTGTATATTGGTACTACATTAGCAATCTTCCATATTTCTGGTAGGTCTCCCGTTTCCAGTGGCCTACTATACACTATGGAGAGTGGCAAGCAAAGTGCTCCTGCACACTCTTTCAATACCCATGGCGAGATTCCATCCGGCCCAACAGCTTTTCTCACATCCAGCTCCAATAGGTGCTTCTTGACCTCATCTCTTGTAATTTCGAACCTTTCCAAGGTCACCTGGTTTGCTGCCACCTCTCCCAGCGCCGTGACTTCTCCCTGTTCTATTGTAAAGACCTCCTGGAACCTTTTGTTGAGTTCTTCACACACCTCTTTGTCATTCTCTGTGTACCTGTCCTCGCCCACCCTAAGTTTAATCACCTGTTCCTTCACTGTTGTCTTCCTCCTGATGTGACTGTGTAGTAGCTTTGGTTCGGTCTTGGCTTTATTAGCTATATCATTTTCATACCTTTTCTCAGCTGCTCTTCTCACACTGACATACTCGTTCCTGGTTCTCTGGTATCTCTCTCTACTTTCTGGTGTTCTGTTATTACGGAAGTTCCTCCATGCCCTTTTGTTCAGCTCCTTTGCTTTCATACATTCCCTATTAAACCACGGATTCTTCCTTTGCTTCTCTGTTTTTTCCTGTTGGGCTGGGACAAACCTGCTTACAGCCTCCTGACATTTTTGGGTGACATAGTCCATCATGTCTTGTACGGACTTGGTTCAGAGTTCTGTGTCCCAATGTATATCCCATAGGAATTTATTCATCTCCTCATAGTTTCCCTTTCGGTACGCCAGCCCTTTGGTTCCCAGTTCTTTTTTGGGGGTGATAATTCCTAGCTCAACCAGGTACTCAAAGCTCAATACACTATGATCACTCATTCCCAAGGGGGCTTCCAACTTAACTTCCCTTATATCCGACTCATTTAGGGTAAATATCAGATCAAGCAAGGCTGGTTCATCCCCTCCTCTCATTCTTGTCGGTCCCTTGACGTGTTGACTTAGAAAGTTTCTTGTTGCCACATCCAGCAGCTTAGCTCTCCACGTGTCTGGGCCTCCGTGTGGGTCTCTGTTCCCCCAATCTATCTTTCCATGGTTGAAGTCTCTCACGATTAGTAGCCTGGATCCGTTCCTGCTAGCCACAGAAGCTGCTCTTTCTATTATATTGATGGTGGCCATGTTGTTTCCATCATATTCCTGTCTGGGTCTTCTGTCATTCGGTGGGGGGTTATATATGACTACTACTATAATTTTCTGTCCTCCAGTTGCTATGGTGCCTGATATGTAGTCATTGAAACCTTCACAGTTCTGAATTACCATCTCTTCGAAACTCCAACCTTCTCTTAGTAGCAAAGCCACACCACCTCCTCCTCTCCCTTCTCTCTCTTTCCTCACTACATAGTAGCCCTGTGGAAACACTGCGTTTGTTATGGTGTTTGTTAGCTTTGTTTCTGTGAGTGCTATTATGTCTGGGTTTTCTTCTAATGCCCATTCTCCGAGTTCACTTGTTTTATTTGTAATCCCATCTATGTTAGTGTACATCGCCTTGAAGCTCACTTTCTTCAGTTCATTTTCTTGTCCCTTTCTTGGCGAGCATTCTGCTGGTGTGGGAAGCTTTTCCGTGGGTGAGAAGATCTGTGAGGTGGTTTGCAGGGTCTCAGAGGAGTTTGGGGTGAGGGGTGGGGGTTTCAGGGAAGGGGGAACGGGTAGGGTGTGGGTTAAGGAGATAGGGGGGACATGGAGGATACGGGTGAGGGGGAGGAGGGATAGGGAGGGTATGGGATGAAGAGGGAGGGGGGACTGGGGGGAAAGGTGGGAGGGGGGACATGATGGGAATGGGGAAGGGGTGTCAGGGTCAGAATGGGGTGGGGGGGGAGGGAGGGTTGGGTGGGGGCAGGTAGGGTGAGGAGAAGGGAGGGTTTCTATGCAGAGGGGGTTGGTGGTGTTGCCCCCCCCCCCCTCTGGTGTTGCTGGGATGCTGGTCGTGGGTTCCCCTCTTGTCTCTGGGACTGCTGTGTTGGGGGCTGTGATTTCCTGGTTTGCTCCTCTCTCCCTGCGCTTCCTCCTTGCCTCTGCTGCCCTGGCTCTCACCTCCTTCGTCCTGTCCCTCTGCAGGAATACTTTCTTGTATCCCTCCACATGTTGCAGTCGACTCTTCCTTTCGAGAATATCCTCCTTCGTGGTTTCGTTTGTAAACACCACCTTTACAAGTCGGTTTCTGTTCTTGTTGTACCAGCCCAACCTGAAAACCTTCTCTATGTTTCTTTCAGCCCCTACCATCTGTAACCCCTTCAGTGGCCCCTGTACTGCCTCTCTATCCTTGCTATTCCATTCTTGCCTGTTGGATCCTTCCTATTCTTTGATGCCTACAACTACCACTGATCTTTTTCTCTCCAGCAGTTGAGTGGTGCACCCTGCTGCTTCCTGTGAGGTGGCTGCTTGCATGGCTACCTCCCTCACTGTGTCCATTGCTTCTGAGCTCTTTTTCAGTATGTCTGCAAATGTTTCAGGTACAGAGGCATTTCCTTCCAATGTAACATTCCCACCTTCCCTTTGGATGATAGTCTGATGTTCGGTCTCTTTATTTTTCTCTGTGAGGGATTTGATCTCCTCCCTTGCTGATGTCAGCTCACTTTGCAGGTTGTTAATTGTAATCCTCATTTCATGCATCTCCTTCCTGAATTCCTCCAGAACTTGGGTTAACATTTCCTTCGTTTGGTCACTCTGGCTGTTCCCTGTGTCCCTGTTGCGTCCACCAGCCATTTTGCCCTTGTCAAGAGAGAGAGAGCAAGAGAGAGAGTAAGAGAGCAAGAATAGTCCTAGTGTGAGAGTGGGGGTGGGGGGGAGTGTTTTAGGAGAGTGGGAGTGGTGGGGGGGGAGTGTTTTAGGAGAGTGGGAGTGGTGGGGGGGGGAGTGTATTGGGAGAGTGAGATGGGGGGTTAAGAGGTGGGTGAAGTGTAGTCTTCAGATTACGGCGGGGGGGGGGGGAGGGATTAGCGGCTTATCTGGGTTCCCAGTGAGCTCACAGTTGCTGTCCCTGTTAACTGTCTACCACGATTGTATTATTACGATTGTATTATTGAATGGAATGCAATAGTGTCTATGATATGATATTATATAAACCTTGCACACTGTTGGAGACTTATGAGAGACACTTACCAGCCAGCCCCCCACAAGCACTCTAGGTGAATACACGGCGGGTCGTCGGTAATCCTGTGAGGGTCTTCAGGTCTCCACGTGGGTCCCGGCTGATGCGACTGATGCTGCTCAAAGAATCGACCTTCACTAGCTATCTTCTCTAAATTCACTAAGATAATTCACCACGAGATGTGATCAATGTGTTGCATTACAATGTCACTGTTCAATTTACACTGTCCCGATTCTCACTGCACAGTACACCCGCTCCCTTCACCCTAGTGTTGTGTGTGTGTGTGTGTGTTGTGTGTGTGTGTGTATATATATATATATATTTATTATATAATATATATATATAATATATATATATATATATATATATATGCAAACAAGCCTGAATGGTCCCCAGGACTAGATACAACTTTTTGTGTTCCTCACGTGTTGCCCCAAAAAATGAGATGATTTGATAAAATGCTATGCCCAAGATTACCATCCGAGTGCCGGCGGGGAAGTGGTTCATATAGCCTCGGCTATCACTTCCTTCTGTCCGGTCGTGATGGTCAAGTGGTTTAAGGCGTCCCTGTACATACCAGTTGCATTGCTCCTGGGAGTATGGGTTCGAATCACTTCTGGGGTGTGAGTTTTCAGTATATATATATATATATATATATATATATATATATATATATATATATATTCGAGAGACCTCTCTCTTTCACTCTTTCACACACATACACCTTGCAACAAAATGATATCGACGTCTGTTGCTCTCTCCGATGTTGCAAATGTTGGTCGTGCAATGTTGAAAGAGACTGTCACTGTTTCCCCGGTACCATTAAAAAAATAAATTTAGGTTTCTCAGCCGTGGTTAAAAAATTTAACAACACGAGCCCATAAGTTTATAGAAAACAGCAGACACAACAGAGGACCAAACAGAAGGTTGTGTTTTGACTGAGAGCTGATCTCTGTTGACAGGGAACAGCTGATCTCTGTTGGCGGGGAACAGCTGATCTCTGTTGACAGGGAACATCTGATCTCTGTTGACAGGGAACAGCCGATCTCTGTTGACAAGAAACAGCTGATCTCTGTTGACAAGGAACAGCTGATCTCTGTTGACAGGGAACAGCTGATCTGTGTTTACAAGGAACAGCTGATCTATGTTTACAAGGAACAGCTGATCTGTGTTTACAAGGAACAGCTGATCTATGTTTACAAGGAACAGCTGATCTGTGTTTTCAAGGAACAGCTGATCTATGTTTACAAGGAACAGCTGATCTGTGTTTACAAGGAACAGCTGATCTGTGTTTACAAGGAACAGCTGATCTGTGTTTACAAGGAACAGCTGATCTGTGTTTACAAGGAACAGCTGATCTGTGTTTACAAGGAACAGCTGATCTGTGTTTACATGGAACAGCTGATCTGTGTTTACAAGGAACAGCTGATCTGTGTTTACAAGGAACAGCTGATCTGTGTTTACAAGGAACAGCTGATCTGTGTTTACAAGGAACAGCTGATCTGTGTTGACAGGGAACAGCTGATCTGTGTTTACAAGGAACAGCTGATCTGTGTTTACAAGGAACAGCTGATCTGTGTTGACAGGGAACAGCTGATCTGTGTTGACAGGGAACAGCTGATCTGTGTTTACAAGGAACAGCTGATCTTGTAACAGTACACGCTAGTAGTAATCACGTTAAATTACGTGTAAACAAAAAAAAAGCTTGAATAACAACGCTGTTTTAAAATACACCTCAAACCAGCTTCTGGACCCACAATAATACAGCGAGAAATACAATTAACAGTAAACAAAATACAACATCAGAGACCACTGGCGGAAATATTACATCAAATGGCATATAAGAGAAAAGAATGTGGAGTGATTCATGGACATGACAGCACCAAGAGAAATCAGCTGTTCCCAGTAAGCACAGATCAGCTGTTTCCTATAAACATAGATCAGCTGTTCCATGTAAACAAAGATCAGCTGTTCCTATAATCATAGATCAGCTGTTCCATGTAAACAAAGATCAGCTGTTTCCTATAACATAGATCAGCTGTTCCATGTAAACAAGATCAGCTGTTCCCTATAATCATAGATCAGCTGTTCCATGTAAACAAAGATCAGCTGTTTCCTATAAACATAGATCAGCTGTTCCATGTAAACAAAGATCAGCTGTTCCCTATAATCATAGATCAGCTGTTCCATGTAAACAAAGATCAGCTGTTCCCTATAAACATAGATCAGCTGTTCACTATAAACATAGATCAGCTGTTCCATGTAAACACAGATCAGCTGTTCCTTATAAACATAGATCAGCTGTTCCATGTAAACAAAGATCAGCTGTTCCATGTAAACAAAGATCAGCTGTTCCATGTAAACAAAGATCAGCTGTTCCATGTAAACAAAGATCAGCTGTTTCCTATAAACAAAGATCAGCTTTCCCAGTAAACACATATCAGTGACAGACCAAGAGAGAGAGAGGAGAATGTCAGCATATTAGTATTGTCCGCCTGAGAGTGACAATGGGTAGCCTTCCTGTGTCAATACTTCACACACCCAGGCGACGCTAAGCTTCGCTGCTGCTTAATTTCAAGCTTTACAGCACAGCTTAATTTCAAGCTTTATATATATATATATATATATATATGCCTATGCCACGCTTTCTAACTTCAGAATTGCTATTAAATACATGGATGGCGATATACTAAAGAAATTGTTCACGACTTTTGTTAGGCCAAAGCTAGAATATGCAAAGGTTGTGTGGTGCCCATATCTTAAGAAGCACATCAACAAACTGGAAAAGGTGCAAAGACATGCCACTAAGTGGCTCCCAGAACTGAAGGGCAAGAGCTACGAGGAGAGGTTAGAGGCATTAAATATGCCAAAACTAGAAGACAGAAGAAAAGAAGTGATATGATCACTACATACAAAATAGTACAGAAATTGATAAAATCGATAGTGAAGATTTCCTGAGACCCGGAACTTTAGAATAAGAGGTCATAGATATAAACTAGCTAAACACAATGCCGAAGAAATATAAGAAAATTCACTTTCACAAACAGAGTGGTAGACGGTTGGAACAAGTTGGGTGAGAAGGTGGTGGAGGCCAAGACCGTCAGTAGTTTCAAAGTGTTATATGACAAAGAGTGCTGGGAAGACGGGACACCACGAGCGTAGCTCTCATCCTGTAACTACACTTAGGTAATTACACTTAGGTAATTACTCTGGTGCCTACGATCAGCTGACCGGCCACGTGGGTTTGTTGACATTGAGGATAACAGCATCAAAACACTCACACAGTCTGGTGCCTACGATCAGCTGACCGGCCACGTGGGTTTGTTGACATTGAGGATAACAGCATCAAAACACTCTCACACTCTGGTGCCTAC
>WNGS01050158.1:0-11562 GCA_020271785.1 Procambarus virginalis
GAGTAATGAACTAATCCACGCACTTCAAGAGAACGAAAAAAAGTGTACATTGTTCTACGACAATTTCAGCCCCGCCTTTACGGGCTATGCATGCCCGTGCCACCTCTTGGGTGGCTTAATCTTTATCAATCAATCAATCCCCGCTCCTATGCCAGGTAAGTCCACTACGGGCTCACCATAGCCCGTGCTACTTGAAACGTTTTGTTCCCAGTAGCTGAATCTTAAACAACAACATGTACATTGTTTTTAATATATAATAAGAGAGGATCATTGAGAACTTTATGTCCTAATGTGAAAAATATGATCTAGTGTGTAATACACTAGATCACTATGTATTAGTGTGTAGTATGTCGCACACACATACACACTAGATCACTATGTATTAGTGTGTAGTATGTCGCACACTCATACACACTAGATCACTATGTATTAGTGTGTAGTATGTCGCACACTCATACACACTAGATCACTATGTATTAGTGTGTAGTATGTCGCACACTCACACATACTAGATCACTATGTATTAGTGTGTAGTATGTCGCACACACATACACACTAGATCACTATGTATTAGTGTGTAGTATGTCACACACTCACACATACTAGATCACTATGTATTAGTGTGTAGTATGTCGCACACACATACACACTAGATCACTATGTATTAGTGTGTAGGATGTCGCAAACACTCATACACACTAGATCACTATGTATTAGTGTGTAGTATGTCGCATACTCACACACTAGATCACTATGTATTAGTGTGTAGTATGTCGCACACTCATACACACTAGATCACTATGTATTAGTGTGTAGGATGTCGCACACTCATACACTAGATCACTATGTATTAGTGTGTAGGATGTCGCACACTCATACACACTAGATCACTATGTATTAGTGTGTAGTATGTCGCACACTCATACACACTAGATCACTATGTATTAGTGTGTAGTATGTCGCACACTCATACACTAGATCACTATGTATTAGTGTGTAGTATGTCGCACACTCATTCACTAGATCACTATGTATTAGTGTGTAGTATGTCGCACACACATACACACTAGATCACTATGTATTAGTGTGTAGTATGTCGCACACTCATACACACTAGATCACTATGTATTAGTGTGTAGTATGTCGCACACTCACACACTAGATCACTATGTATTAGTGTGTAGGATGTCGCACACTCATACACACTAGATCACTATGTATTAGTGTGTAGTATGTCGCACACTCATACACTAGATCACTATGTATTAGTGTGTAGTATGTCGCACACTCATACACACTAGATCACTATGTATTAGTGTGTAGTATGTCGCACACTCATACACTAGATCACTATGTATTAGTGTGTAGTATGTCGCACACTCATACACACTAGATCACTATGTATTAGTGTGTAGGATGTCGCAACTCATACACACTAGATCACTATGTATTAGTGTGTAGTATGTCGCACACTCATACACTAGATCACTATGTATTAGTGTGTAGTATGTCGCACACTCATACACTAGATCACTATGTATTAGTGTGTAGTATGTCGCACACTCATACACACTAGATCACTATGTATTAGTGTGTAGTATGTCGCACACTCACACACTAGATCACTATGTATTAGTGTGTAGTATGTCGCACACTCATACACACTAGATCACTATGTATTAGTGTGTAGTATGTCGCACACTCATACACACTAGATCACTATGTATTAGTGTGTAGGATGTCTCACATTCACACACTAGATCACTATGTATTAGTGTGTAGTGCGTCACACATGCTAGATCACTATGTATTAGTGTGTAGTGCGTCACACATGCTAGATCACTATGTACTAAAGTGTATTTTTTTAAACAATATAGATAAATATAAATTAGTGGATTACCGCAATAAATTGTGTGGATGTGTGATAACGGCATGATAGAGAAAACTCTTGGGAGGTTCAAACACTTTGTACCAAGAATGTAATAAAACTCTTTGATTTATTTTGTAATATATACCCTGACAACTATTGCATATTGTTAATGCATTTGTAATGTACATTATAATTATTATTAGCATATTTAGGTAGCAGTCTTTCCTGTAGGGTAAGAGTAAGCGTCTGGCTAAATAAAAGTGTAAAAATTATCATTAGGGAGACTATTTTTCAACTTCCTTCTCAAGTGAAGCAAATGTAAGGAAAATAGGTAAGATTCGTGCTATAATCATTGATCTCACCCTTCAGATTCAATTTAATAACATTTTATTAATTTGCATGGATTTCTAAGCGCTTTTAGGGACCTGCAATGGAGGAAGTAGAAATAGCCAAAACTACTCCATCATTTTGAGATGTATTTTATTATTTCAATAGACATGAGTTTGGTGGTGTGGTTTATGGGTGTTGATGTTTTAATTTGTACACTGGTAAAGTCACACTCAGATTAGGCGGCGGCACTTAGTTCACTCTAGACTACTGAGTTACTCACAGACGATCTCGATCTCACAGATGTTACCCGATACCTGTCTGTTTCGTCCGGTGTTTAAAGACTTGGGCCATTCTCGAAGATTTCTAAACAATATAATCACGCTCACGATTCTGGGCGAGCGCTGGTATATCGAGCAGAACAGAGTTTAACTTGACGGCGAGGGACAGGTGGTGGATTCTACTCAATTGGCTGACACATTAGAATCATACGTCTACCACGTACATTGTTTCCCCAAAAGAATACCTTTGCATTTTGTCGGGGAGCGGACAGCGCGCTGTACTTGTGATCCTGTGGTCCTGGGTTCGATCCCGGGCGCCGGCGAGAAACAATGGGCAGAGTTTCTTTCACCCTATGCCCCTGTTACCTAGCAGTAAAATAGGTACCTGGGTGTTAGTCAGCTGTCACGGGCTGCTTCCTAGGGGTGGAGGCCAGGTCGAGGACCGGGCCGCGGGGACACTAAAGCCCCAAAGTCATCTCAAGATAATCTCAAGATAACCCATACCCATCCCGTGAGCGGTGGTGTAAAGGATTACAGAGGCACATAATCGGTTCAGGAACTGAACCCTCTAGTTCGTTTTGCTAAGCAAATAACAATCTTTTGACGCTAATTACAAAATTATTAATGTTTCATATACATGTACACATACTCATACATACATGTACATATATATATATATATATATGTATACATATACATATTTATCACCCACACAAACACACACATCAATAATCTTGTGTCACAAGTAATTCAGCAAGAGGTTCACAACAGTCACTATACAACAGTACCACGCCATGTCTGTTATAGACACACAGCACGCCCTCCTGCCAGTACCCCGCCGTGTCTGTTATAGACACACAGCACGCCCTCCTGCCAGTACCACGCCGTGTCTGTTATAGACACACAACACGCCCTCCTGCCAGTACCACGCCGTGTCTGTTATAGACACACAGCACGCCCTCCTGCCAGTACCACGCCGTGTCTGTTATAGACACACAGCACGCCCTCCTGCCAGTACCACGCCGTGTCTGTTATAGACACACAACACGCCCTCCTGCCAGTACCACGCCGTGTCTGTTATAGACACACAGCACGCCCTCCTGCCAGTACCACGCCGTGTCTGTTATAGACACACAGCACGCCCTCCTGCCAGTACCACGCCGTGTCTGTTATAGACACACAGCACGCCCTCCTGCCAGTACCCGCCGTGTCTGTTATAGACACACAGCACGCCCTCCTGCCAGTACCCCACCGTGTCTGTTATAGACACACAGCACGCCCTCCTGCCAGTACCACGCCGTGACTGTTATAGACACACAGCACGCCCTCCTGCCAGTACCACGCCGTGTCTGTTATAGACACACAGCACGCCCTCCTGCCAGTACCCCGCCGTGACTGTTATAGACACACAGCACGCCCTCCTGCCAGTACCCCGCCGTGACTGTTATAGACACACAGCACGCCCTCCTGCCAGTACCCCGCCGTGACTGTTATAGACACACAGCACGCCCTCCTGCCAGTACCCCGCCGTGTCTGTTATAGACACACAGCACGCCCTCCTGCCAGTACCCCGCCGTGACTGTTATAGACACACAGCACGCCCTCCTGCCAGTACCCCGCCGTGTCTGTTATAGACACACAGCACGCCCTCCTGCCAGTACCATGCCGTGTCTGTTATAGACACACAGAACGCCCTCCTGCCAGTACCATGCCGTGACTGTTATAGACACACAGCACGCCCTCCTGCCAGTACCCCGCCGTGTCTGTTATAGACACACAGCACGCCCTCCTGCCAGTACCTCGCCGTGTCTGTTATAGACACACAGCACGCCCTCCTGCCAGTACCACGCCGTGACTGTTATAGACACACAGCACGCCCTCCTGCCAGTACCCCGCCGTGTCTGTTATAGACACACAGCACGCCCTCCTGCCAGTACCATGCCGTGTCTGTTATAGACACACAGCACGCCCTCCTGCCAGTACCATGCCGTGACTGTTATAGACACACAGCACGCCCTCCTGCCAGTACCACGCCGTGTCTGTTATAGACACACAGCACGCCCTCCTGCCAGTACCACGCCGTGTCTGTTATAGACACACAGCACGCCCTCCTGCCAGTACCACGCCGTGACTGTTATAGACACACAGCACGCCCTCCTGCCAGTACCCCGCCGTGTCTGTTATAGACACACAGCACGCCCTCCTGCCAGTACCACGCCGTGTCTGTTATAGACACACAGCACGCCCTCCTGCCAGTACCCCGCCGTGACTGTTATAGACACACAGCACGCCCTCCTGCCAGTACCCCGCCGTGTCTGTTATAGACACACAGCACGCCCTCCTGCCAGTACCACGCCGTGACTGTTATAGACACACAGCACGCCCTCCTGCCAGTACCACGCCGTGACTGTTATAGACACACAGCACGCCCTCCTGCCAGTACCCCGCCGTGACTGTTATAGACACACAGCACGCCCTCCTGCCAGTCACCATTTGGTCCGGGAGACATCTCCCGTCACGCAGGGTGCAGTCGCGCCTCCACATATCTCCAGTAACATCTCTTGATACTGGTAATGGCTCAAAAGGGCGACCACTTACGGGCTATTCATGCCCGTGCCACCTCTTGGGTGGCTTAATATTTATCAATCAATCAATCCTGCCAGTACCCCGCCGTGACTGTTATAGACACACAGCATTATAGTCCCAACAGGCGACACAGCCTTCTCATTGGGGACCCAAGGTCCCACAAGCTCCTTCACAACCCCCTGCATCACGTGCAGGCATTATCCCTGGTCTTCTTAGATAATGTCTAAGTTGTCTGGTTGCAGGACCAGACAACCAGCGCTTTGTTAGTGAACTAAACAACTAAACGCATTATACATAGACAATGGCCTGGCCTCCATCATAGCCACTGGCGTAAATCTCACTGCCTCCTCTACCACTCCGGAGACTACCACCAGAAAGACCATGCGGTCAACTTCAACACCGACTCCAGAACCGCCCATGACCCGATTGATGAAGATTAAGCCACCCAAAAGGTGGCACGGGCATGAATAGCCCGTAAGTGGTGGCCCTTTTGAGCCATCACCAGTATCAATAGATGATACTGGAGATCTGTGGAGGTGCAACTGCACCCTGCGTGACGGGAGATGTCTCCCATGAATGTGTCCAAGATGAAGATTAAGCCATCCAAAAGGTGGCACGAGCATGAATAGCCCGTAAGTGGTGGCCCTTTTGAGCCATTACCAGTATCAAGAGATGATACTGGAGATCTGTGGAGGTGCGACTGCACCCTGCGTGACGGGAGATGTTTCCCGTCGTGCCATGACCCGGGTGACACATACAGAGGTAATTCCTTCTTCAGCTCCCAACACTCCTACCATCACTATCTCAGCAGCCGCGCTAGCAGACGTGCTGTCTACACACGATAACAGCACCACCAGCGCTCCTGAAATAGCTACAACAACCAATCAACGACACCTAACGCTGCGAGACGAAGAACAAAAACGCCCACTACGGAGGTTACGGGCTCCTCAAACGAGGAAATCATAGTAGGAGCTCCACCGCCGCATCACAAATACGACACCTACACGGTTCAAGACTTCCTCATGGAGGGCACGTCACCAAACTCCAACGTCAGCACTGCTCAGCTAAAGTCGCAGGCAAAGAAAAAACGGAAAACCTAGAGGTCCACACTAATCCCACCAGCTCCATAACTGGTATAGCCATGATGAAAACCATCATGAAGACCCCATCCATCGCCAGATCTCTAGTATCAACCACTGATACAGATAATGGCTCCAAAGAGCCTCCACTTACGGGCTCACCATAGCCCGTGCTACTATAATTTATTGTTCTGAGTAGCGAATCTTAAACAACAACAATATTCATCTCATCCCACAGAGCCAAAGTAGCGGAAGGAATATCCACTGCGATATGGTACGAACAAGCCTCTTTTAAGCCTGGCAAAAAGATATCCAGAGACATTGCAGTAGCCATACACAGACTCAGACTTGGTTACAAGTGCTGCTGGGAGGTAATGAACCCAATAGTTAAAGAGTGTCACTCTTGTGAAACAGAAGCAGAGGCGCCACTATTGCACTACTTACTGGAATGTGAAGCTACTGAATCCCTGCGCATCAAACTTAACATTAATCCTGCGACAGCAGCTGCATTATATGCACATTCCACCGCGACTACAATGATTAAAAAAGCCGTTGAGGAATGGGACTCATTAGTGAGCATTCTGCATCTACATCCGCCACCAAGATAATGTTAACAAAACAAGATTAAAACCAGTGCACTAAAACAGAAGCGATAAATAAGCAGGGAAAAAGAAGAAATCCCCTCCTCCATTTCAAACTTAGATCTAAATATCACAGAAACAAGGTTATCACGTATAACCAAACTCAATTACGGGCTCACCATAGCCTGTGCTACATGGACACTTCGTTCTGAGTAGCTAAATCTGAAACAAGAACATGCCAGTACCCCGCCGTGACTGTTATAGACACACAGCACGCCCTCCTGCCAGTAAGACGGGAGACATCTCCCGTCACGCACAGAGTGCAGTTGCACCTCCACAGATCTCCAGTATCAGTTCTTGATACTGGTAATGGCTCAAAAGGGCTACCACTTACGGGCTATTCATGCCCGTGCCACCTTTTGGTTGGCTTAATCTTCATCAATCAATCAATCCTGCCAGTAACCCGCCGTGTCTGTTATAGACACACAGCACGCCCTCCTTCGCGTACCTCTCAGTACTCACTTAATTGTACTCACCTAATTGTGCTTGCGGGGGTTGAGCTTTGGCTCTTTGGTCCCGCCTCTCAACTGTCAATCAACAGGTGTACAGATTCCTGAGCCTATGGGCTTTATCAAATCTACATTTGAAACTGTGTATGGAGTCAGCCTCCACCACATCATTTCCTAGTGCGTTCCATTTATTAACTACTCTGACACTGAAAAAAATCTTTCTAACGTCTCTGTGGCTCATCTGGGTACTAAGTTTCCACCTGTGTCCCCTTGTTCGTGTCCCACCCGTGCTGAAGAGTTTGTCTTTGTCCACCCTGTCAATTCCCCTGAGAATTTTGTAGGTGGTTATCATGTCTCCCCTTACTCTTCTGTTTTCCAGGGATGTGAGGTTCAGCTCCTTTAGCCTTTCCTCGTAGCTCAATCCTCTCAGTTCCGGGACGAGCCTGGTGGCATACCGCTGAATCTTCTCTAACTTCGTCTTCTCTTTGTGTCAAGTACGGTGTGTTAGGAAAGCCTGTCGTCAGTGTTCTCACGTCGTAAGGAGCGAGACCAGCTGTCAGGCCACCTACGAGGTCTTGCATGAATGTGCATGAGTAAGTGAATGGGAAAGGTAGCCATACCTGCAGGTACAAGATCCTTTTTAGTGTCCTTTTTTCTGTGTTGATCTAAGTAGTCATCCAGCGTTCTCACCTTCTTAAGAGGCCATGAGATCTAAATATGCCAAAAATATGCAATAAATGAAAACTAGTTCGATTTCAATCAAACTTTTTTGACGAGTTGTATATGAAAAGAGTTTCATCTGGTCCAAGTCTCAGTATCGTAGCATAAATAGGAAGAGAGAAAAAAATATTGAATTATGTGTCAAAAAAATTCCAAAATGGTCAAAAATTAACATCAAACACATGTGTCCACTGAAATCATGTCTATGACTCTTAGCTATCACAATAGCATATATTACAAAAAAAATAATAATTAGTTTCATCCAAAAAAACTGAAGTTATTTTTTTAAGCTTCTTATTTCTTTAAATTTCTTTTTTTTAAGTATCTTATTGGGGTTCTACTACCCAAAATCATTTACGTCCTCTAATTACTCAACACAAAGCTGCTATTAGGACAATATCTAACTCTGGCCCCAGACATCACTCGGTACCCTTACTCAAATCTCTGAATATGTTAGATATTAAGTCACTGCACATCCTCTCATGTGTATTTTATATATATATAAAATGCTGAACTGTAATGTCAATCCTGACCTTAAAAGCTTCCTAGAAGGTTGTAACAGGTCCCATGAGCACCACACCGGAAACAAATACCTATTTGATATTCCAAGAGTACGACTTAGTCAAACTAGAAAATGCTTTACAAACCAAGGGACCTCGAATGTGGAATGACCTTCCCAATTATGTTAATGACTGTACCTCTCCCAACCAGTTTAAGATAAAAACTAAGTACCACCTAATTAACTCAATGTAACCTACCTCACCCCTAAATGTCAACCCATGTCTTCTATTTTAAACAATGCTGTTTGTTGACCAAATTGTATTTTTGTTTTTTTCTGCCATGTTCCCGCCCCCCTTTTCTTATTTTTTCTCAACACAATTTATACTTTAATCTCAAGTTTTAGTTTTAGTATTTTTCCTGCCCGAAACGCTTTGCGTAATAGTGGCTTTAGGCATTGTATGCACTAGCTCTATCTATAAATCCATCAACTTTTGTATTTCACCTTGTATGTATGTACTTTACCTGAATAAATATTTGTATTTGTTTATCGGCCAATTTGCATGAAACCTGTACAGCTGACTGCACGTAAGCAGCTGTACAGGTTGTAAGGGTGCTAATTTTGGAGGAAATTGGTTGATGTCAACCTCAACCCACAGATGGCAGCACCTTAGACTTTAATTTATAATGATTTATTTTTCAAGTAACATAAACGTAGTCCTTACTCTTTCATTTTAATGCAATTTACATGAAACTTACATCTTATATGTAAAGTTTATGTTTCTAAAATCTCATGCCAGCGTTTTTTCATAAGTTCATTTATTGGTTTTATAATAGCATTAAACATGATATATTTGCATAATTTTGGGGTAACTTTGACTATTTGTATTAGTAAAACTAAACATATTTTGGAAAATCCGCGGCGTAAGAGCCTTTATTATATGCTAATGTGTCAGAAAAGTGTCATAGAATGATTATATTTAAAACTTGTGGTTATAGGAACTTACTGAAAATGTGTAAAATTCGTTGAAACATAAAATAAATCTCCCTTTCTATTTAGGTTGCCGTACTGGAACATGGAACACCCAGGCGTACCCAGCACATAGGTTGGAATCCTCCTCGTGGATCGAACTGATCTTTACATGGATACATCATCTTAATGTGATTTCTTTGTGTAGGAAAGATATTAATAAATTTGATAAGTTTAGATATAGGAAGGACTGAGTTAATACTGGTTTGGTAACGGATGTGGATTTATGGAATCATTTACCAGGTAACATAATAGACGTGGGGACACTTAATTGTTTGAAACTGCGGGTAGACATATATAACTGATTTTTGGGGATATAAATAGGAGCTGCCATGAATGGGAAAACAGGTTTTATCCAATTTGGTGGATTCTCAAATATTACGGGGACTCCCGGTTTGCCTCCTGCCTTCTCATTCGAGGGGCAGTGGCGGGCGTCGTTCCCCAGAGCAGGCCAAAGCGCATCGTTGAGCCTGCCAAAGAGCAGAATATGGAAACTCAACAGCTACTCGCCCGATGGATGTTAATGGGAAAACAGGTTTTAGGCAATTTCCTTAATCCTTGTGTTCTTATATCTTATCTTCAGAATAGTGTCTGTATCGCCATAATATGGTTATGTATTACCGAGTCACACTAACTTATCAACCACAAATAAACTTTAGCAATGCTGAAAATGTCAATACAATAAATAATGGAATAAGGAAAACATGTCATATATTTGAAAGTTTATTTTCAAGTTTTTCAAGACAAATCATTGTTGTAAATCAAAATGTTGCTTAAGAAAACTACAAATGATCCCATAATGCCTGTATTCCAAGACATTATTTCGTCATATGGTCGAAAAATGCCTTATGTTTGTGAGCAAAATGTTTCTTTTTTAACTCGGAGAGAACATCACCAATTTTGGAAACATGTTCATTAAAGTCTTGAACCTTAGAGTGAAAATGCTGTTTCTCTGCAATATGTTTATCGTTTAACTCTGAAAGTTTTTCGTTAAAGTCATGAACTTTAGATTCTAAATGTTGCCCAATGTCAAACTTGGTCTCCGTGGGACAATAAGTGCCTTCAGTCTCCATGGTTGTCAACAAAGTGGTAGTCACTTCGAGGGTGAGATGGTGGAAAGTCGTCGACGTCACAGATATTCGGCTGGTTTCGGGTGTGGCGATAGTGACCAACTGTGGCACTCGAGAGGTTTCCTTAACTATCTTGTAATCAGTAGTCGTGCAAATACGTGTCCTGAGCATCGTTTCCGTCAACTGTTTCGTTTCCGTATTGGTGGTTGTGAGTGTTGACGTTCGCGTTCTCCTCCAGTATACATAACCCACATGAACATTGGTCATCTTGATGTTGCAAGTACGTGTCACAAGTTGTGTGTCAGAAATGGTGTCATTACTGGCCACAAAGATTGTAGAGAACACAAAGTTCGTGGCGGTGAGCGTCGTGAGATCCGGTAAGTCAGTCACTGTCTTAGTCACAAGCACTGTTGATGGTTGCATAATGGTTGAGGTTATGTTAATATCTTGATAGAGGTAGTCGTATGTGTTCAAGGTGACGGTGGACGTTACTGGAGAGATCTCGATATGTTCACTGATGATTGTGTGGACAGTGTCCTCACAAGTTTGCAGAGGGGCAGTGGGCTCGTGCCAGGCCAGGGTCGCCCCCAGAAGACAACACAAGAGGAGCACACGCATTATCGTGCACTGTTCTTAACTGCTGCACCAAACACAAGACCAGGAGTGAATGTGTCCAAGTGGTTCCGGGATATATATAATCGGACGAGGCCAAGGGTGTGGTGCTGTGGTACTGACGACGTGTGCAAAGAACCATGACATATTTTCAAGAGTTAACAGCCTTCCATGTGGTGTTAATTTTCGTCACAGCCTTCCTTGTGACGAAAGATCAAATGTTTATCAAGAAACTCGAGGAGTAGGATATGATACACACAATTGAAAATGTTTATAAAAAATATATAGACAAAGTTTCATACTGCATTAATATGCCAAATAACCTTATTCGTTATTCACTTTTGTATTAAGACCCCTATTAATCATGACTATTAAATTATTCCCAATGTCCAGCTCATA